>CM034349.1:96381656-96404898 GCA_019925275.1 Mytilus edulis | reverse complement strand
GAATAAAAAAAAATATTATTTTTTGTTTTTTGCCCCAAATAAACTTGCTTCTCATTTAAATTTGCTCCACCCAAAATAAAGATGTATAAAGGAAGATCTTTGAAGAACAGATTAAAAAAAAGTTTTGTCTAAGAATTGCGGGAAAAATTTGGGTGGATGAAATGTTTTACTTTTTTATTGATTTAATTCTTATGAGCATGTAAAAGGGGAAACCTGAGTAATTGTACATAGCAAGCAATGAAAAAAGAAAACTAAAAACTTTAAAAATTAAAGTTTTTGTATTAAAAATTTTGGGCAAATATACCCAAAAATATTATGTACACCACAAAGGTATATAATTCAACTATTTTTCAAAATAAAATAAAAAGAAAAATTTTTTCAAAAAAAACATTTTTTTCAAATTTTTTTAGACATGTCAAACATTTTTTTTTACTTAAAGGAATTTACTCTTTGACCGTAAAATATTTTTAAAAACATTCAAAAATTTAAAAAAAAATCTTTTTTGTCATATAAAAAAAAATAAAAAACTTTTTTGTAACAAAATGAAAAAAAATAAATTTTATAATAAAACATAAAAAAACTTTTATCATTTAAAACTATTTACTACCAAACAGCATTCATTGTAAAAATACACATTACTGTATAATTATATCTATATATTTATAATTTGAAACCCCTAGGATTTTTTTTGTCCCATGGGATATTTTAAAATTTCCCCTGGGATTTTTTTTGTCCCATGGGACAACAAATATCCCATGGGACAACAATTACCCATGGGACCAAAAAAAATCCCATGGGATTTAACCAAAATCCCATGGGATAATGGTAAATCCCATGGGATTTTGCCCTGTCCCATGGGATATTGAAAATCCCATGTTTTTTATAAATCAAATAGCAAAATAAATATAATAGAAACAGTATAAAACCAATGAAAATATTGAATCCCATGTAATTCCGCACATTTTGGTTATATACATGATACTGTAGCTCTTGTTTGAGGCGGCGGCGGATTTGCAAATGAGTGTTTTGCAAATTAAAAGTGTCCAGTGTTTATAGTAAATTTGAAAATTTTATGATAGACTGTTCACAAAAACTTCAGAAATTAGACATACTCGATGAGATTGTTGTGAAAATGAATGCTATGGAACAACGGTTTGAACATTTAGACAGAAACGTAACAGATATGCGACAACAAATTAACAAACACAATACATCTATACAGGAATCATCAATACGAGCATCGGTCATTGAACAGAATGTAGATTTTATAAAAAGAGAAAATGATAAACTTCAAAATGAAAATTACGAATTAAGGGACAGGATAGTTGATATACAAACTCGATCGATGAGAGACAATTTGATATTTCGCGGGATTCCCGATGTTTCTGATACCAAACAACCTGAAAATACGGAAGAAAAACTTCAAACATTTTTATCAAATGAACTTGGAATCGAAAACAATATTCCGTTTCATGTGGTACATAGACTAAAACCGCGCCGAGATAGAGGTCCGAGGGGAATCGTTGCCAAATTTAAAAAAGGAAGGACCGCGAAATGGTGATGGCGGCTGCAAGAGAAAAATTTAAAGAAAGGGACACTCAGTTTCGTGTCCATGCACAATTCCCAGCGGAAGTTATTCAGAGAAGACGTGAATTGGTGCCGATCATGAAGGATGCAAGACAAAAAGCCAATATGGAGGGAATTAACAAAAGCCTTACTGATAACTTCTCTGAATTTCAAACCACCAGTTTCAGTGATATCAACGCAATGTGGAATAAATTTAAGAGCATCATCATGAAAGCAATGACCACATACGTACCAACTAAACAGACCAAGGAGAGATACAGCCACCCTTGGATGAACACACAGCTACGTAAAATTAGCAACAGCAAACAACGTGCATACAACAAAGCTAAAAGAACTAAAAACACTAAAGATTGGAAACGCTACAAATTTCTCAAGGCAAAGCTACAGAAAGAATCTAGGATTGCCCATGGAAAATACATGGAAGACATCATAAGCACAGACCACAAGGAGCAACCGAAACGATTTTGGTCCTACATTAAGAGCAGGAAACAAGAATCCACAGGCATTGTTACACTCAAAGACAAAGATGGACTTCTCCACTGCGATACACCAACTAAAGCTTCAATCTTAAACCAGCAGTTTCAATCTGTCTACACCAAAGAAGACATACATAACATGCCACATATAGGAACAAGTCCATTCCCAACTATGGACAACATCAGAGTCAGCCAGGCGGGAGTGTACAAGTTACTCCGTGGACTAAGACCATTCAAAGCCACTGGGCCTGATGAAATTCCAGCCTATATACTCAAAGAAGCAGCTGAACACATATCACCATATCTGACCATACTTTACCAGAAATCTTTGGACACTGGAATTATTCCTGACGACTGGCGAGCTGCCAACATTGTCCCAGTCTTCAAAAAAAAGAAAAAAAAATGAGCTTCTAACTATCGGCCAGTCTCATTAACATCAATCTGCTGCAAACTATTGGAACATATTGTTCACAGCTCTATTATGGATCACTTTGACCGCCACCAGATCTAAATTTGGTTGATGATCAGTAGAGGTCATCTTAATTTTTAAATATACAAAGTCACATGGTATGAATAAACAAACATTAAAAGCACATGTATGTTGTTTTTGTTTTGGTTTGAAGGTAGTCTCGATAATCCAGACGCTCCATATGCATATGTAGAGTCTGGATTCAATCGGTTCGAATGACTGTAATGAGAGGGCGTTTCCAAATATGCAAACACAAGCGTGAGATATTTTCGAAATGTTTCTAGATTTATCGTTCCTTTGCGGTAAAACTAGATAAAAACAAACGGAGAAAGTAGCTAACACCATTATAAAAGGATAAATAAATATCAAAAACTGTGAACTGTGTACATAATCCTCATAGTGTATATATATTGATGGATTGATATTCTATACTGTTGCGGTGGTGGAACTATTTTTATTGTTTTACTCCATATAACGGAGGTGTGCCTATATTGGCAGAAATTCATAGGATACAGATACAGATACAGATACATGCCTGAAATTTGTAAAGCTAGGTAATTATATCTGAAGTTTTGTGCATTTGTAAATATACTTTCAAATACTTCATTATATCTAATAAGAACTAGGTACCTTTAACGAAATAAAACATTGCATACTCAAGTACATGCATTCATTTTTTTTTTAGATACGTCTGTTTGTTATTTACAGTCTCCTTTATGATCCTAAAAACTCAGTGCATTTTACAAAAAATAGGATATTCATATCTTGATGAAAAAAGTTGTCTAACAAAGCAGAACTTGGGAGGAGTAAAACAGAGAATTTATGATCAGTGCTTGTAAAATCAATATTCAAACATACAGGAGTCTTCTAAGATCAGTTTCTTTCGTCAAGTCTACAAAATGGGTCAAAGACCATCACTAAACAATTTAAATTAAATAGAGAAGCAATATGCAAAATAAGCTTAAGTGCACATCCTTTAATGATTGAAAGGGAAGACATCATATAAATATTCCTATAGAGGAAAGATACTGTCCTGTCTGTAAGGCAGTAACCATTTGATTTTCTGGGGGGGTGCTATGTTTTTTTTCTGTACAAACTTTTTTTAAACAATCTATTTTTTTCACGACAAGTCGAAAACAATTTTTTTCTTTCAATTTTAGCATTACATATAGTGGCAGCTGAGGGTGTAACAAACAATTTTTTTTCAGAATTCAAAACAAAATTATTTTTTTCTCCAAAAACTGGAAACAAACTTTTTTTTCAAAAAAAAACATAGCCCCCCCCCCTCCCGAAAATCAAATGGTTGCTGCCTAAAGTGGGTCTCATTGGGGTCTAAGCATGACGCAGGATTGGAAATTTGTTTGTAAGCTTGACACGTGAAAGTCAAATTATTGTGTTGTGAAAACAGGGAATGAGGTATTGTGGGACCCGCGAAATGACAAAAAAATGAGAATTGCTTACGTATATATTGTAAGTGGGATATGGGAATCTGACAAAACAGTAAGTGGGATCCGGGATCGGAACCCCCCATTGAGACCCCCTGTTAAAATGGGGAAATTGAGGATGAACAACAATTCTTATTAAAATGTAATAGATTTACCTCAAAGCGAGAAATATTAGAAAATAAAATAAATGTTATATTTCAAATACAGCGTAACATTACGGTTGATGAAAAAATATCTCTATTGGTTAATTCTAGCTCAGCATTATTACTTAGACTGTCTTCCTCTTTCATATCAGAGTGTCTAAATATAAGATATAGTGAACTTATATGATACATCATTTTGTAACTTTTCATAATTTAGTATGATATGTTGTCATGGAACCTTTCATTCTACCATGTCAATTATTATAGTTATATGTAATGCCATAGGTCTTAACCATTTATTGTTAATGAGTTTGTGCCAATAAAAATATTTGTATTTGTATTTATCATTATAAAAGTCACAATTTTGTCATTTAAAGATTAAATATTTATTTTAGATCAATTTTGCACATCTTAGAGAGAAATTAAAACACATGGAATGTAGCAAAGTGATGAGTGCTGAATATGGAAATTGTTTGAACAGCATTGTAAGCTTTAAGAAACTTATGTATATGTATATGGTATTATCTTCAGTTTCCATAAAAAACATCAAGTAAATTTAAGTCTTTAACTTTTTTATTTAAACATATTTTTAAGAAAAATATAATGTTTTAACTTTGTTCAATGCATCTGCTCTATGGTCAGGTTGTTGTCGCTTTGACACATTCACCATTTCCTTTCTCAGTTTTACTTTTATAATTTCTTTAATTGGAAGAAATAAAGCACATAATTTATACACAATAACCTTTTTGCTTTAAGCTTTCGTATGAACCTTTCTTTTAGATCATTACATGAAGCTTACACTGTTTGAAGAGATGTGGGTATATGCCAATGAGACAACAACTCAACTACAAGAATAACCAAAGGAACAAATCAAGATACTTTTTTAACTGTCTAATCAAACATAATGCTGCCTACAGTCAAATACCAAACAATTAAAAGAGTAAATGCATGCAGTAATTCTTTAAATACATAATGTTTGTCTCCAATTAATAAAGCAGTTGTCTGAATTTGTGTCATATCTTTGTAGGGAAATAAGATGCAGAGAACCATTCATGAAGTGTATACATGAAACTGATATTTACAATGTTCTTTAGAGCTATAACTCTAGCCCTTAAGATTACATTACACTACTATTGCTTGCTTATTCTACTATCAACAGTAAAAGAGAGAAGATTCAGGACTAAGAGTGATTTTTGCAGTTTGCTGTGGATGAAATTTGGATGTATTGATGAAATTAATACAACAATAACAGTTAATTCTTTGAACAAGAAAAAGCTGTGCAATGGTGCAAAACAAAAAACTTATGAACCATAAAATGATTAAATCTGTGTTGAGTTTTCAATTTTTATAAAAGTGACAACATTTACCTACATGTAATGAAATATAATAAACCCCAAAAATGCTTTTATTTAGATTGATTGTAAAGTTTACATGTCTGGCTGGCATGCATCATCTGTCTTTGTTCATGGTTCAAAAGTCAGTGCAACTTTTCAAATGGTGGATACTCCTCTAAAATATTAGAAACAAAATGTCTCTTAATGTCTATTTGGTTTATGGAATGATTGTATGGTGTACAAGTCTGCCAGGCTTGGTTTATCTGTCAGACCTTGACCTCATTGTTATAACCATTTAAAATATCTTTAAAATTGTAGTAAACTTTTATCTGTTACACGAATAATATAAAATCATTTAAGCAGGAAACACATTTCAGCTTGATTTAGGCATCTATCTCTTGGTGAAATTTCTTATTTTACAAGTCTTGAAAAAAGAATTTCTCGCTACATTGAAGACCTGTTGGTCAGAGGCGGATTTAGGGGGTGGGGGGCCAGGCCCCTCCTTTTTGGGAAAAAATTTGGTTGCCTATATATGGAATCACTGAAGCGTGACTGGAGCGGGTCCCCTCTTAGGTCAGTCAGTGGGCCCCCACTTATGGAAATTTCTGGATCCGCCACTGTTGTTGACCTTCTGCTGTTGTTTTTTTCTATGGTCGGGCTGTTGTCTCTCTGACACATCCCCGTTTCCATTCTCAATTTTATTCAGTGCAGAATATTTTATTTCAATAACAACTTAATGTGACCACATTGCTTTCAACAATGAGACAAACCAACATTGCATAGTCAGCTATAAAAGGCCACAAAATAGAAATGTGTAACAATTCCAGAGAGAAAACAAAGTCTGATTTATGTTAAAAATGAATTAAATGCAAATATGATATACAGCCACTGAAGAACAAGCACATTCAGAATTCAATAGTGGTTGGTCAGCGCCAAACCCCCTTCTAACCTGGGACAACAATTTAACAGTACCATAGATGAATTTGAACTATGAAAATCAGTTGATTAGGACAACTTGTTTTTTATTTACTGGCAGTTACCGACAGCTAGTTCAAAGTCAAGAACAACTTGTAAAAATATCTGTTTGTAAAGACTCAAGTATCAATCAGCACACATCCAATCGATTTAAGTGTAAAGCTGTCATTAACAGTCTAATTTATGACTGCAACAAGAAATATTACAGAAATCCACTGAAATTACTGGGTCAAGTTAATTAGATAGAGAAATTTGTAAGCATCAAGAATGTTCAGTAAAGTACTATCTACTAACACATCACCATCACCAAAACACAATTTTCTCATGAACCCATATGTGTCCTTTGTTAGATATGCACATAGACCAAGGTGAGCGACAAAAGCTAACAAGAGCCTCTAAAATGTTTATTCATTTGGTTATGTCGGGTCGGTTTAGACTATACGGTAATAATTGTGTTCATTGATGTCGTATGGGGATACAATACTTAAACCAAGGACATTTCTTAGATATTTGTGGACCGAGCAATAGTTGAGCCCTTTTTCAAATATCCATAAAATTTTCTAAATTTTCCCGTTTTTCTATGTCATGAATTAAAATATACTACAACTAACTTTTTTTTGTTATTTTCTATCAATTTCAAGTTAAGTTTCCACATCGGTCTTACTAATTTATTTGACCTTGTTTATTAATTCCCTACTCTGCCTTAGTGGTCATCATTACTTTTTGTCTTTTGGTTAATCACTACACGCATATACAAACAAATGGACAGCGCTGTTTTCTTCTCAAAACCAGTGAGGCCGTCAACAAGGAGCAACATTGAACAATTGCATCTTTTTCGTGCGATGATAAATCCATTCCCCCCTCTTTCTTCCCAAAGATATAGAGAGGGGCCTTTACCATCGCATGAAACTATTACCCGTGTAAAACAGCGATACAATGTTAGCTTTTAGAAAAAAATCTGTGTAAACTGAAAGACTTACAAAAATAGATATTAAATCTTGATATATGTAAATGTGAAAAATATTCATTTTATTAATTTCAAATGCAACCCACCTCTCCAGCCGAATTATTCTAACTTAATTATATACACAAAAAAAAGCACCAGGAAGTTTAATTTGAAGTAAAATAGCAGTTATGTCCAATTCTACCGTGTCAGGATAATAGCAAAACTGAAAACCAAATAAAGTCAATATGATTAAATCTATGAGGTTTAATTATTTTCCTTGAAAGACCATTTTGGAAAGATGATCGATTAGTTGTTAGGAAAATAGTGCATGCATTTTTCAGAAGGATAGTACACAACTCCTTGGTTTAACGTCACGGTCAAAAGTATACAAAAGAAAGAAAATAAATAAATCAAAGGTAAAACATTATTTTTGATATCAGTAATGAACAATCGGTATAGCTGCTTGGTATATACAGCTTGCATCCTCTGGAAAATGCATACATGAACTATTCTCCTAACAATAATCAATCATCTTTCCGAAATGGAAGGGGGGGGGGGGGGGGGGGTAAGGCACTATCATTAGTTGTCAAGATAAACACAATATTCGCTATTGTATGGATACTGACAAATCAGTGATTTGTGTACCACCGTGTACCCATTAAAACCCCGATCATTTTTGTTGATATAATACACAAAGCGTGTATGCTTGTCAATATACATAAAGTGGTCGTGAGTTGCGTATCTAAAAAAAATCACCGATACCAATATATAGGCTATTCCCTATATAATCAGCCCATATATTTTTTCCGCATTAAAAAAAAACGAGAGTGGTGCCAGCAATAGGCTTAATTAAATCTTGCTTTTAAAAATAGGGTCAATCATTCATCTTTTGATGAGGAGAGAATGGGTTCGAGATTTATAATGCTTCTTATATACCAAAGGCAATATAAGAGACATCTCTGGCAATATATATTATTTTTAACCAAGGATTTATATGGAAATACTTAAAGAATCCTTATTCAAGATTTTTCAGGAGTTTTACACATTCAATGGAAATATTTTGTTCATCTCGCTTTTAACACAAATCATTAAATGCATCTAAATAAAAGATAAAACTCTCCTCTTTAAAATAAAACAACACGATACACGTGCTCTTCGACCACGTTGTTGTTATTGAAGTAAGGGAGGAGTTTATTATTCAACATGTAAATACCATCCAATCGCGTATTAGGAAAAAATATCTTAAACTGAGGACGAGGCTCATGAATATAACATCCATCTGATTCTCTACAATTGGATCCAGACGTTATTGTTGGCTGTAAGAACGATAACTCTGGTGCATCGAGACTAGTTTGAAGGCCGTTACACTACTTATACTTACTCCATCTGCACTGGTGGTAAGCGGATGGTCGTAACTAAAAGTTAGAGACAACTCTATGGAAACGTTTTTCTTTTCCGATTTTCGTGCACTAAAAGGTTCATTTGAACCAAACCGCTTGTCTTGTACATACTATTCGGCAGTCCGGTGATATTAAAACCAAATTTGATGCATTAAAACATTCCAATTTTCGTAAAATAGTCATTCAAAAATTCAAGCATGATGGTCGTAACTTTACATTGTGATGGTCGTAACTTCAACTATAGTATTTTGGATGATGGTCGTAACCGATACAAGATGGTCGTAACTTTGAAAGATGACCGTAACTCGAGTATTTAGACAAACTTTTATTAATGTATTTAATTGTAAAGGTTATAGACTCATATGTAATATATGATTTGCTACAAACAATATTATTTGTTACTCTTGAAATGATATGCAGAAATTAAGCTAGCGAATTATTAAACAACCACATTTCTGATGGATTACAAACGCTCATCATTTAGGAGCAACAGTGAAAACTAATCAACTCGCAATAAGCCAAAACGTATGTTAGGGTTGAGAATTAATATATTTTTTACTGTACGTTAAGGCATGAAATTATCAAAGCACGTGTATTCCCTTATATTTGTTTTTAGTGTTTTTTTATTTACGACTTTTTTTTTATCTGCAATCATGTCGGCAGATGAAATTATTAAACGTACAATTCTGAACAATCATCTTTTAATCATCTATTGCAGTTCTTATATGTCTTTGAGTCATTGAATCTTTGTTTACTCCTTTACTTTAAATTGTTATGGTCTTAAAAACTATTGGCCTTCAAATATTCGTCTTTTGGTCGTTCATGAGGAAATAGAATCCACAAATGCACTTTCTGAGTCAGGATTGAGTTCAATATCGTAGCTGCTACGTAGTGCTAAGTAGATTTTGACGATTGAGCATGTAGCTATTGACTAGTTGTTACATATATATTGATAGCGGTAACGTAGCGGCTACGATTTTGAACTCAACCCAGGATTTTATTACGTGTTGTTGTTTTTTATCGATTACAGGAATAGGAATATTGTTGATATATATTTTACACTGCTACATGCACTGAATTTAAGAGTAAAATAAAATACTAGTTTGTAGCCAGGCTTTAGCTTGTAGCCAGGATAGTTTTACAAGGACTAAGGTCAAACTAAATGGCAACTATTACATACAAATCCCGGTATGCAGGTTGAAAATCATGTGTAAGTTATATGTTTACATTGTATGTATGGCTACAAGCTACTCATGGACTTCGTCATTGTACATTACTGTGTACCTGATTATCAATCTAATTAAAATATTGATCTCTGATTACGTTGTATAACGTAATCAGAGATCAATATTTTAATTAGATTGCCTGATTATCAGCTTGATTTCACCAAACAACAGTATGACGTCTAAGCATCCAGGCTAACAATAAAGCGTATGTTCTAAATAACTCAGGTACGGACCTGCGAATTCGCGGGTATGATTTAGTCTCGATAACGACCTTCATAACCTTTAATAATTTTAAGCTTATTTTGACTCCTTATTAATGCTCTTTCGACTTAATGTATCATTCTGAAATTGAAGATTTTTAAAAAAATCAACTAGAAATTACATCCTCAAAAAGTTTATGTATTCAATAGATGCGAATTCCAAAGAAAAAAATCAGGATACTGTTGTTACACGCCATTATTCCGACAGCCCATTAGTCCGACATCCCATTGGACCGACAACCCATTAGTCCGACAACCCAATAGTCCGACAACCCATTGCTCCGACAGCCCAATACTCCGACAACCCATAAGTCCGACACTTATCAAGTCAAGTACCAGGGTATCAGGGTAAAATAAAATTTGTCTGTCTGTATTATTACGTTTAGATATTTAATAACATATTTTAAGAAATAACTCCGTATATATAACATAAGGCTAAGGTTGTTCGAATACTTTCTATATACTCATTATATACTTAATTCAAAATCTGTATATAGAATATAACAGAAAAGAATATTTCATTTTCCAAATTAAAGGATCTTTAAAGAGCATATAAATCAAGAACAACCATTGATGGTACGAGCTACTGATAATAACATAACGCCCAAACATTTAAGTAGACAGGAAGCGTTTGAGTTATGAATCTAAAAAAGCACCACACAGTATAACTGACTTATATAAATCTTGAAATCAAATTTGAGAAATCATTGTATTGTAGTTCCTGGGGAAAATGTGCCGACAATTTTCCACTTGGCTGTCATGTAATGAGTAATAAATTTGAAAACGCATCACACGACATAGCCGACTTCACTAAACCTTTCAGAAATCCTTGTAATGTAGTTCATGAAAATGATGCAAAGAAAATATTTATGGGACGGACGGACGAACTGATGGATGGACGGTTAGGCGGACGGACAGACAGAGATAAAACAGTATACCCCAACTTTTTTTTAAAGCGGCGGTCTAATGATTGGGTCAACATTCCTGCCATTAAGACATTACAATACTATTACGATATAATTATCTTTATAGCCCTATAAGCCTCAGTCACCAAGACAAAATACAAAAACACATTGATATCAAATAACAGTCGGTATCAAGACATGTACTACATAATTCAAAAGAACTAACAATGTAATCATCATCCCCCCCCCCCCCCCATAATAGTAAAAAAAATTGTGTTAACATAGAAAAATTATCCTATTTGTCTTACTTTTTAAAGTTCTTACATGTGCTCGAATTTTGGTGAAAGAGTTCCTCTCTCAAATTCTTATGAAGTGAGCATTCGATTGAAAAATGACTCATTTCCTCAACTTTATCAGCTGTACAATACGATTTTTTTAGTATCTAGCATTTTCAATGAACCACCTTTCTTAAAATCAATTAAATTGAAATATTTTTCTTCTTCTTGAAGACAATCTTTAAATGAAAAATAAGTGTCAAGTTTCAAACAAAACACCTAATGTACTATGTTTTTAAAATTAGACAATTTGACAAGACATGCACAAGCAGGACAAGAATGTCACACATTGTCTTAGATTTTTTACTAGTTTGGCTTTCATACTGCACTCATTCTATGTGAACAGTCAAAATGCGTTGACTGTATATTTCTGCGACAAAATTAATTTAAATAAAACTCAGATGAGTGATACAAGGAGAGAAAGTGTTGCGACCAAAGAGGGTGGGTAGTTTTATGCAACTCCGATATATTTATTTATGTAGTTAATAGTAGGGGAAAACCTCACTCCCCTGATACGCGAAAAGGGGGAACCGAAAATCTAGTTAAGTCTTAGATGCATGATTTTTTAATTAGTTGTTAGTGGCTTTGAACTAGCTTTCAGATAACTGCGAATACTCTAAGATCTGTTCCTAGTGTCTTTTTGTTGACGGGATGTACAAGTACCCGGCCACGTCCACTTGTATTTTTGTTAAAGCCTTTTTCAACTGATTTTTATAGTTCGTTCTTATTTTGTACTGTTATACCACTGTCGCAGGTTATGGGAGGGTTGGGATCCCGCTAACATGTTAAACCCCGCCATATTGTTTATGTATGTGCCTGTCCCAAGTCTGGAGCCTGTAATTAAGTGGTTTGCGATTGTTTATGTGTTACATATTTGATTTTCGTTCATATATTTATACAAATAAGGCCGTAAGTTTTCTTTTATAGCTGACTATGCGGTATTAGCTTTGCTCATTGCTGAAGGCCGTACGGTGACCTATATATAGGTGTTAATGTATGTGTGATGTTGGTCTCTTGTGGATAGTTGTGTCATTGGCAATCATACCACATCTTCTTTTTTATAAAGAAGGTAAGATCAAGACACACATGCATAAAATAGCGAAATAGAACAGCACAGACCGATATTGGACTCACAGACAACTAAATATAAAGATAGATAAAGTACATTGACACGTAAAACGAATATTGGACGAGGGTAAGGACTTAGCAGTTGTTATAGGCATGTGTATCAACTCCAATTTACTGATACTTTAAAATATCCCGCATGGCAAGAATAATTGTAATCAAGACGGACAACCACACATATCATAGAGTACGGAGTTGGTCCTTTTAGAGAAACTTTACACATTAGAAAAACGCATTGTCGGAATAATGGGCTATCGGAGTAATGGGCTGTTGGAATAGTGGGCTGTCGGAGTAATGGGCTGTCGAAATAATGGTTGTCGGACTAATGGGATGTCGCCGAAATGGTCGTTATTTCATGTGATGTCCAATTTGATAAAAATGCCTTTTCTTAAACTCATTTATTTTGTAATTAAAACAATTATTTGATACATTACGTGCTTTGTATTTCTAACAAAACCAGAGCTGTGTTTCTTTTTTTTAAATGAATTCTCCACTTTTGAGAAATTTACATTGTCAATGAATTTAACCGCTTACATTAATTCAACTATTTGCCTCTTTGTTAATTTTATACATTATATTTTCACAATATATGACTGTTCATTTCATTTTGTATTTTCATTTTGTATTGTTTCGTTCGATTCGTTCCAATTTTCTTCTTTACAGGTATCCCTCTCTCCATTTAGTTTTTATTATTTGGTGAAAACAACTTCACAAATATATAATATGATATATGACTCGTCTAAACATCAACCCAACAATGTTAGATCTGTAAATTTGCTTTCGCAAATTTTAGGTTCTTCCCTCGCCGGGATTCGAACCCATGCTACTGTGATATCGTGACACCAAATCGCCTGCACTGCAGCCGTCCCGCTAGACCACACGACCACCTGGGCTCTCAAAATAAAGAGCTTTGGGTGGGCATGTGTTACCTTTCCACGTCAGTTTTAATCTAGCGGCGTACTACAGTACATGATATATAAGCATGAGATGTACTGCAGTGCAGGCGATTGGTGTCACGATATCCAGTAGCATGGGTTCGATCCGGCGAGGAAGAACCAAATTGCGAAAGCAAATTTACAGATCTAACATTGTTGGGTTGATGTTTAGACGAGTTGTATATACATTATGTACACAGCCATGAATCACCATCATTGATGGCGATCCGATGGATACATCTGTTGTAGGGTTGTCACTGACTCAGACGTACTTATGATAATATGATATATGATATATTCATATAACAAAAGACACGTTTAGAACTCTCGACTGGTTTGGTTCAAGACATTTGAAAACTTTGGAATTTTAAATCGAACTTTAATCAAAATTCCCCCAAAACTAATATTTGAAAACTTTTTAAAAAATTTGAATTAAAAGGTGTTACACGCATTGAAATTGCTTTATTTTACATGTTTAATGAAAAAAAAATCTTCAGAAATACATCATATAAAATACTAATAAAATTGAGAATGGAATATAATATGCATATAATAAAAGACACTTTTAAAACTCTTGATTTGCCTTATTCGGTCTTATTCAAAACAGAGTTACGACCATCACAAATTTACGTTACGACCATCCTCAATATTTTAGTTTTTTTAGTTACGACCATCATGCTTGAATTTTTGAATGACTATTTTACGAAAATTGGAATGTTTTAATGCATCAAATTTGGTTTTAATATCACCGGACTGCCGAATAGTATGTACAAGACAAGCGGTTTGGTTCAAATGAACCTTTTAGTGCACGAAAATCGGAAAAGAAAAACTTATCCCTAGAGTTAACTTTTAGTTACAACCATCCGCTTACCACCAGTGATTGAAATGATGATTACCTATGTTTTTGTTCATTATAAAATGTGAACTCTTTTTAAGGTTTGAATATTACAATTGGAATGGCTAATTTTTTAAGGTCACTCGAAAGTGTGAATATGTTCTAAATTGGTCAGACAATACTTGGTCATGTTTTATGAAGATTTAAGCCCTCGGCTTCGCCTTGGGCTTAAATCTTCATAAAACATGACCAAGTATTGTCTAACCTATAAATAGCAAACTCAAGAGTAGGTAATGATAAAGGTATTGGTAAAAAAAACTTGTAATGATACAAGTGTTATTGACTATTTATTATTGTCATCTAATTTATTTCCAGTTGTTAAAGAGTTCGATATTATGGAATTTTATCCATTGGTCTCAGATGTTCATTGTCAATTACAGATTCAGATTCAGATTCAATAGTTTATTAAAGTCTCACCACTTGAATAACATTATACATTCCAATATACATATAAAACATTGCGTATAACATGAAATATTGGATAACATAGATAAAACATATTGTATATTAAAACTAACAGTAAAATATTATTAGCTTCAAATACATGTACTAAAACATATACAAGTGCCATTCTATTAAGAATTATGAGAGACTAATATTAAAGGATTAATTATATACAATATTTCACACAATTATAAAACTATATATATCTAAGATTTAAAATACATCATTAGCTATATACAAATAAAAAATTTGTTCTTCTACATAAAATATTAAAGCAGGTTTTAGCAACTACCTGACATAGTTCTTCATTACTGAATAAAAATATAAATTTTTCGTCAAAAGACCAGTTATAAAATTGATCGTTATGTTTCACTGCTTCATTATACAATATATTTCGAAGGTCTGCATATAAAGGACATAACGTAATTACATGTTTCTCATCTTCAATTTCGTTATTACACATAAAACAACATCTTTCATTTATTGGCTTTTTCTCATATCGTCCTGTTTCTATTTTAAGTGGCGCAACGCCACATCTAAATTTTGCATAAGCACTTCTAAATTTAATAGACATTTTTTGTTTTAAATATAACTCTGTACAATATTGTGACTTATATAGCTTATAAGTACGAAGCTTGTTACCATTACTCTGTGACAAAATTTTTGTTTGCCATTCTACAATATATTTATTAAATAAAACATTTTCAATTTGAAGAACAATATTCTTATGCAGCACATTATCAATTGTAGTATACAAATCAAAGTTACAGTCTTTAAATTTTTTCATGACTCTATTACACCAGTTTTTCTTATTATTTACAGCATTTTTATGTGACCATTTGAAAACTTTATAATTCATTCTGTCATTAGTCATAGAACTACACCTTGCCCAATGCCTGAAGACACATGTCCATTGTTTTACACTAGGAGGTCTCCAGCCCATGTCCCCGTTAATTGCATCATTTGGCGTATACTTGCCAACACCCATAAAAAAACCTGATAGCTCTGTTCTGGACAGCGTTGACACAAGAAAAAGAACGAGTGCCCCAAATGGATGCACCGTAGCTTATTACTGGCCAGACCAGAGTATCAAATAATGTTGTAAAGGTACTGTGCTGGAAACCACCATGTGCTTTACATTTAACAATCAATAAACTTAGAGCTCGACTTGCAGACCTTGCTACAGCTTTAGCCATCTCGTTATAATCGAGATATTCTGTCAACAGTAGACCCAAATATTGGTAACAAGATACTATTTGTACTGTATTATTATTTAACAAAAAACATTTAGATGTTTGTTGAACCGAAGGGTTCCTAAAATGAACAACTTTAGTTTTATATAAGTTCACATTCATACAATTGGTAACACACCAATAACTTAATACATCTAATAGAGTTTGTAAATTATTTTCATTTTCAGCAATAAATACAATGTCATCAGCATATAAAAGTATACCAACTTTTTCACCATCAATGTCTACACCAATGTCTAGTGCTTTTATTACATCAATTAAACTATTAATAAAAATGTTGAACATAATAGGCGATAATACACATCCTTGTTTTAAACCTGAATTAACGCTAAACCAGTCTGTCATATTGCCATTAAGTTTAATACAACATTCTACATGTGAATATATAGCTTTCAATGTACATAAAAAATGTGTACTTATTCCTAAATCATCTAATTTTGTAAACAATAATTTTCTACTAACAGTATCATATGCTTTTTTAAAATCTATGAAAGCTGTAAATGTTGATAATTTTTTCAATTTTCTAGTTTCAATAATTGAAGTTAATGTATTAAGATGGTCAATGGTACTTCTACCTTTACGGAAGCCATTTTGCTCGTCATGAATAATATCTCTATCATCTAACCAATACACTAATCTATCATTCAGTATACTGCAATATAATTTATATGCACAAGGAGCTAAAGTTATGCCCTATATGACAAAGGATCTCGTGGATCTGAAGTTGAAGACTTAGGAATTGGGGTTATAATACTTTTACCCCATACAGAAGGAATTTTTCCATACTTGAAACATATATTAAATAATTTATGCAAAATTAACATCAACGCATTATTTTTAAATAATTCTACTGACAATTGATCAATACCTGGCGACTTGCCATTTTTACTTTTAGCAATTGCATTTACTACTTCTTCAAACAATATTTCCCTATCTAAAAAATCATCAGAAATATTAATATTGCCATTAGTTTCAATAGTCTGATTATTACAATTTAATAATTTATCAAAACAGTTTTTCCATTTATTTAACACAGTGTTTGTATCTGTACTAGTTGTCCCATCGTCTAGTGTCACTTCCATCGGTATAGATTTCTGTCGTTCGTTTCCAACTCCAACTTTACCAATCTTCTTCCAGAACTCTCGCGGATCCCGTTTTTGGTCATCTAGAAGCTGTTCCTGACTGTTGTACCAAAACTGACGTTTCGCTTTCTGACTGCTTTTGTCAAACAATTTCCGTTTTTCCACAAATATATGGCGCAAATCCTTCTTGCATCCGTTATGACATTTGTGCCACGCACGCTCGGCTTTACATACATCGTTCCAAAGTAGTGTTAAGTTTTCGTTCCACCAAGATTTTTTCATACGCCTCCTTTTGTTACTTTTGCCATCATATATATTAGTTTTACGTTTATTTAGCTTTAAATCCATTTCAGTTTGTACAATTTTAACAAAAACTTCATATTTGTTGTCTAAATTTAACTGGTTTAGTTCGGATTCCTCTAATTCAGTAATAAATTTGTTAAGTTTGGAAATTGTTTCACTGTCGGACATCCAATCGTTCGGAATACTCCGTGTGTCGTATTTAACTGATTTTACATTACCGTTATCTGTCATTAATTGTTCGGACACGGCTTGTTGAACAACATTACCAGGTGTGACAAATGTCCAGCATAACAAAGAATGGTCCGGTATATGTTTCGGGTCATAAGAGCCTACGGCTGCATTTTCTTCAATTAATGTTCTTGCTCGAATGACTTCAAAGTTTTGAAAAAATGCCAGTTACATGTAGTTATTCAAGCTCCAGTGATTTTATATAATAGTAATGACGAACTCTCACATATTTGGCTAATTGGGAATATAAAACCTATATATAAAGGTAAAGGCAACCAGTTTGATCCAAAAAACTTCCGTCCGATAACAATTTTTAGTTGCCTTGGTAAATTATTTACAGCTATACTTAATGAAAGATTATGTCTTTTCTCTGAAGAAACACTCTTGCTAAATGAAAATCAATTTGGATTTCGAAAATCATACTCGACAACTGATAGTTTGTTTGCTCTATACTCATTTTTTGAAATTTTGAAATATAGAAATAAAAAGCTGTTTTGTGCATTCGTCGATTTTGAAAAGGCGTTTGACACGGTTTGGAGAGAGGCTCTCTGGTATAAACTTCTTTTAAATGGTATTAAAGGGAAAATATATAATGTTATTTTAAATATGTATAAAGATATTAAATCCTGTATTACATATAATAAACAGAAATCAGACTATTTCTCATGTGATATTGGTGTACGGCAAGGTGAGAATTTGTCGCCTTTTTTGTTTGCCTTATTTTTGAACGATTTGCAAGATTTTTTAGAAACGGAAAATCTTCAGGGTCTTAACGTGATTTCAGATTTACTAGAAGATAAGTTAAACATTTACCTGAAACTTTTTGTTCTGCTATATGCAGACGATACGGTCCTAATGTCTGAATCAAAAGAAGACTTACAAAAAATATTAAACAAATTTGGAGAGTACTGTAATATATGGAAACTGAAGGTAAATGTTAACAAAACCAAAGTCATGGTATTTTCCAGGGGAAGGCCTTCTGCAGATTTAAATTTTTCCTTAAATGGGGCAGATATAGATATAGTTCATGAATTTAACTATCTTGGTATACTATTTAGCAGGACCGGCAATTTTAGTAAGGCAATAAAAAAGCAAGCAGAGAAGGCAACAAAAGCAATGTATGAGGTTTTAAAAAGAGGTCGCATTCATAATTTAGCAATTGAATGTCAACTAGAACTTTTTAATAAAATGGTAAAGCCCATTCTTTTGTATGGCTCAGAAGTATGGGGATTTTGTAAAAATATTCAATGTATTGAAAGGGTACAATTACGATTTTGTAAATTGTTACTTAAGTTAAAATCATCCACCCCAAACTATATGATTTATGGCGAACTTGGCATTTTTCCTGTTCAACTAGATATCAAACTAAAAATGATTGCATTTTGGACACGACTTTTATCTGGAAAGGATTCAAAACTGTCTTATTTATCTTATCAATTATTATACAAATTGTCGGTCGACAATCATTTTGAATCGCCATGGTTAAAGTTTTTAAGAAACGTGTTTGATGATACTGGCTTTTCCTATATTTGGACAACTCAGCTTTTTCCTAGCTCAGATTGGCTTATCCCTTCGATAAAGATGCGCCTACATGATCAATTTAGACAGGAATGGCATTCACTTATGTTAATTCACCAAAATCTATAAATTATAGATTATTTAAGGAGACATTTCAGTTTGAATGTTTTTTAAATATATTGGAAGATAAAGATATCTATACGTTGTGCAGGTTTAGAACCACAAATCATAGACTTCCTATAGAAACAGGACGGTGGAATGGTATAGAAAGGGAAAATAGAAAATGTTTGAAATGTAATAATAACTGTATTGGTGACGAATATCATTATATTCTGGAATGTAAATTATTTGAAAATAACAGAAAAAAACTAATTGATAAAAATTTGTGGCAAAGGCCAAATATTTTGAAATTCAAAGAAATAATGAGTTGTACTAACAAGTTTAAATTAGAAAAACTATGTAGATTTATACGCCAAATAAATAAATCATTTGTTCTCTAGGCAATAACATAACCCCCATTTTGTATATTCTGTACATACTGATATATGTGTATGTGTGTATTTAACGATAGTTAGTGTATGCCTGTGTGTATGTATGTTTGTGTATAAGTTGTTATTATAAATAAGTTTGTTTTCATTGCTATATGTATGTATATCTCTGTACCGTTGTACCTTATGGTTTATGAGAATAAAGATTATTATTAATGCACAATTTTGTAGTGAAAAATATGTCAAGTGGAGAAAGGAAAAGTGTTCAGAATTTTTAGATAATGTTAAAAGTGATCATGATTGTCAGTTAAAACAACTACTGTTAGAATTAGATAATTTAGAGGTACAACAAGGGATTCATCAAAATGAGATGAACAAAGTTGTAGAGAGAATTATTAACTTTTTTCAATCAGTTGCTACAAAAACTTTTGGTAAATACAAGCCGTTTAAAAATCGCAAACCAAAAAGCGACAATAAACCTTGGTTTAACAAGCAATGTTTTGATAGTAGACAAATTTTTCACAAAGCGCGGAAAAGGTACAGTTTTATAAAAAAAGCTGATCACCGAAAACATATGAAAAATGCAAGCAAAAGCTATAAAATTGAAATTTCTAAAGCAAATGAACTGTACCAAAGAAATATTGGAAATAAATCATACGCCAGACCAAAAAATCAGATAGTAAAAAGTTTTGGAATATTTTGAATAGTATTGGGTCAAATAAAAAGTAAGGCGTAGACCCTGAAATTTCGATTGAAGCTCTCTGTGACTATTTCAAAGATATGAATAGATGTGACTCAAATACTGAGGAACCAGAAGTTAATTTTGATGTACATAATTTATCAGATGAATTGCATAACTTATTGAATGGTACTGTAACCGAAGATGAGATTTTAAAAAGTGTAAAAAACTTAAAAAATGATATAGCTAGTGGATGTGACAAAATAATTAATGAATATATAAAATGTACTGTATATGATCTTATGCCAATATATGTTAAACTTTTTAATTTAGTATTAGATACAAGAATAGTTCCAGAGTTATGGTCTCTTGGTATTATGATTCCTATTTTTAAGAATAAAGGTTCAAAAGCAGACCCTGCAAATAAAAGAGGTGTAACATTAAACTCTTGTTTAGGAAAGACTTTTTCATCAATAATAAATGAGAGATTAAATAGTTTCTCAGATGAAGTTGAACTTATATCAGAATCTCAGGCTGGATTTAGAAAAGGATTTTCAACTACCGATAATATTTTTGTGCTGCATTCAATTTTATCTATATTTTTTTCAATGGGCAAAAAATTATTTTGCACATTTGTGGATTTTAAGAGAGCATTTGACACTATTTGGAGAACAGGATTATGGCAAAAATCTTACATTACTGGGAATTGTTTTACAGTTATTTATAATATGTATCAAAATATAAAGACATGTGTTCGATATGGTAACCAAAGTTCAACTTTCTTCAACTGTGGTGTTGGTGTTAGGCAGGGTGAAAATTTATCACCGTTTTTGTTTTCAGTGTTTTTGAATGATTTAGAAAACTTTTTTGTGGAAAATGATTTTAAAGATTCAGAATATATTTCTAAAAACTGTGAAGAGTTGTTACAAGTATTAGTTAAAATCTTTGTAATTTTGTACGCAGATGACACTGTTATTATCTCTGATAGTAAGGAAGAACTACAACATGCACTCGATGTTTTTGAACAATACTGTAACATATGGAAACTCCAAGTAAATATAGATAAAACAAAAATTATTGTGTTTAGTAAAAAAAAAGGTACGAGACAACTTTGATTTTCATATATATGGTAATGCTATAGAAGTTGTAGATTCTTGCAATTATTTAAGAATAACTTTTAATTATAACGGTAATTTTTGTACTGCTAGAAAAAGGATTTTTGATCAAGCACAAAAAGCAATGTTTGCTCTCTACAGGAAGATAAAACATATATCATTGCCTATTGATATTCAGTAGTCCGAGATTACTCTGACGTCCGACGGCTGTTTAGCCAGACAAGCTGGGGCCGTGGGACGTCACAGCTTGTCCCATATCAAAAAATGGATATTTGCCCACCCAAAATAGATGCGCTACTTCCTCGCTTCTGGAGCCGACTGAGGGCCTTGGAATTATATAATTCGGGCATCAATCTCTTCAGTTTTCATTATTTCTTCATTTATGTAAGTTTCACCTACCTGCCAAACTTTAATTTTCTATATTTTAACATTTTTCACAGAGACCCATGATTTCTCCATGTTGCCCGATTTATATAATTCCAAGGCCCTCGGTCGGCTCCAGAAGCGAGGAAGTAGCTCATCTATTTTGGGTGGGCAAATATCCACTTTTTGATATGGGACAAGCTCTGACGTCCCACGGCCCCAGCTTGTCTGGCTAAACAGCCGTCGGACGTCAGAGTAATCTCGGACTAAATATTCAGTTACAACTCTTTGATGCTGTAATCGCACCTATATTATTATATTCATCAGAGGTTTAGGGGTTTGAAAATAAACAGAATATTGAGAAAATGCATTTGGAATTTTGTAAAAATATTCTTGGTGTTCGGAACAGTACACCAAATTTTATGGTTTACGGGGAATTAGGGTGGGCTCCGTTAAATATCACTATAAAACTTAGGATGGCATCATTTTTGTGCAGAACTATTAAAACAGAGAGCAAACTGTCAAATATTCTTCTAAGACTTATGATTAAGCTACATGAAAATAATCCTACCAAATTAAAATGGATTCAATATGTGAAATCTATATTTGATGATACAGGTCTTAGTTTTATATGGAACGATCAATTAGTTGTAAATATTGATTGGTTAAAAAGTATGGTTAAACATCGATTAACAGATCAGTACTATCAGCATTGGTTCTCGCAGATACATAATGCATCTAGGGGCGAATTCTATTCTTTATTCAAACTCGAGTTTGGTTTGGAACCGTATCTATTGCGATTATTACCCAAGGACGGATATAACATATCTAAACTTCGATGCTCGAATTTGAAGTTACCTATTGAGACGGGTAGATGGGCGGGGATCGCGAGGGAAAATAGAATATGTACATTGAATGAATGAATGAATTCTTTATTTGCAAAGCAGTAGTTATATGCTATAGCAACACAAACATATTTACATTGTGACACACAATAAACAACAGAGAACAATTTCATAAGATAGTACAATAGAAAATGATCAACTTATTAAATGTGATCTAATCTGCCAGGCAGATTTCAAATAATAACATAATTTTCCAACTAAAGATCTAGATTTGGTTTGATACAAATACATAAGTTTTGTCACATTTGGCCATGAACAGTAATAATTTGGTAAAAACTGCAGTCGTACATGTCTATACACAGGACACACTAAAGTAAAATGGTACTCATCTTCAACACTTTTCATATTACAGCAAGTACATAATTTGTTTTCTCTTAGTATATTTGTATAACGGCCTATCTCAACATT
>CM034349.1:96369721-96381556 GCA_019925275.1 Mytilus edulis | reverse complement strand
CTAGAGGAAATTTGAAGAACAAGGATTTCTTTAGAGGAAATTTGTTGTCTTGAATTTTCCTCCAAGGAAAAGTGTTTGTCAAAAATTTCCTCCAAGGAAAATTTGAAGCTACAAATTTCCTCACAGGAAAAAGTATTTCCTCAAAGAAAAAATTTGAAGCTGCAAATTTCCTCACAGGAAAAAGTATTTCCTCAAAGGAAAATTTCAAGCTGCAAATTTCCTCAAAGGAAAATTTCAAGCTGCAAATTTCCTCAAAGGAAAATGAATTTCCTCTAAGGAAAAAGAATTTCCTCTAAGGAAAAAGAATTTCCTCTAAGGAAAAAGAATTTCCTCTAAGGAAATAGAATTTCCTCAAAGGAAATAATTATGCAGGAAAACAACTTTTCCTCTGGGGGAATTGTTGAAAAAGGGGCATAACTTTTTCAACAGTGGTGCTAGAGCCCAAAAAAATTAGGCAAATATCAGGGAACCAATACCAACCAAGTTATCAACTTTATTTTGACTTAACTCCAAAAATTAAGGTGACAACTTTTGCAGTCAGCGGAATTGCAAACTTGTCCCGGAGACTGTTTACTGCTCATAGAATTAAACTATTTTAATATCCTCCAAGCTAGAATAAAAACTGTCTTTACATGTTGCTTCTCAATAAGATTTAATTCACAATTGAATCCTAGCTCTTACATTATCCAATCACATTACTTGACCACCGTCACCAATTCTTTCACGATTATTTTTTTCGAGATACCCACTGCCATTTTTTACGGCGGATGACCCTTCAGGGCATTCCGATGTAATGCTTTCGCCTAAATTTCCATTATGCAAATTTGATTTGGGTTTTTAATTAATCTATATTTTTGGTCCTGGCTCTCTCGTTTTGCGGGAAAATATGAATGCCTACTCACATCCAACCAATAAGAAAAATCTAATTATTATAGAAGATTGTCCACCATGCACTTGCACTGCACTATTAATTAACTTATAGAATAGAATGATATACAAATGGATGGTAATTATATATCCATGTGTAATATACAAATATTATTATGATATGAACTAGAGTATATTGATTTGTATTACTACAATATATGTATGGTGTGTACAAAATGTAAGTTTGTATAAACTAAAATTTGTTCAGGGTTTATGTATACGTTATAAGTTTTTTGACACATACCTTCTTGCATCAAGTGATACAGGTTTGTCTTCTTAAATGTACCTGTTGGATGTTCAAATTTATATACTTCAACCTAACTTTTTGTGCTATTATCCTTATCCTCAAAATGGAATTGGGGTTATCTTAATGGTATTAAATCTAATTTTATTTTTCTCCTTATACCATAGTAATATCCATAAAAAGTTTTTTGTGGTCTTGTTATGTTTTTGTATCAATGCCTAGTATTAGTCTGTATCATGTAGTTGTGAAAATATGACTGAAATATGCGAAACAAAAGACTGAATGCTTGCATCAACTATTTGTGTTAAGAAGCTCATAAAACACTGATAACTTGTACAAAAAATCTGTACAGACAATAATTTGTACAACATTACAACTTGTACACAATACATATATATTATATATATATATTGTAGTTATTACGGTTATATTGAATTGCCTTTCATTTATTTATCTTCCGCACAAGTACATTAAACTCACTTTCACGTTGAAAGATGTGATTTTTTCCCTGATGTTCAGTACTTCAGTACTTTGATTTAGAAATACCTGTAACGTTAAGTCTATATATCACGTTAAACTCAAGAGGGCATTACCATATAATATCATCGGGTATCTATTGGTTTATAACATAGGACAAGCTACAGCGTTAAGTACGTTCATAATTATTCAAAAAAAAAACTAACAGTTAACTTGTTTTACTCGATCACTTTTCTACCCTAGTTGTAAAATCCAACCGTCGACATTGCTGTTTAATTTTTCTGTTTAATATTCACAGTGTAAGGAAGCACTTTGGTATCTTAAAACATTTCAGTGCCGAATTTGAAAACATATGCACTAAGATTCCGGGGGAGGGGGAGGGGGGTACTTCCTATATTTTTAGTGGTACGATGTGCCGCAAAACAGAATCACCTTTCATGCCCTGCTAGTTAGAACAGTAAAACAGGGTCTCTTTTTTCTTGTCATGTTGGTTAGAACAGGGTCACTTTTTCATGTCCTGCTGATACTGGTGGAAACAAGGTCAGAAATTAGTTGTTTTTTTTTTTAATTCGAGATAAAAACAAATGTTTGGATACGGGAAATTGACGCAAGTATGTTTTATGCTTACATCAATGAATTATTTGGTGACAGGGTATGTATTTCTGAACTAGTTTAGAACATATAGGTCTCTGTCTAGAACTAGGTATACATTTTCTAAGTGTGTTTAGAACAGGGTATACATTTTCGGAATGTGTCTAGAACAGGGTATGTTTTTCAATGTTCTCTGATTAGAATAGGGTATGATTTGGCAAGTGCTGTCCAAACAGTTATACCTGCAAGGAAAGTCAGTAACCTCAATACCACCACCACCATCACCACACACCCACCCCCAACACCACCCTCTGGACTAATATCAAAAGTCTGCGGTAATGATCTAGAACCCGTTTTTAGTACAGTTATAAATAAAGATCGTTACATATTTTTTGGTATTTTCTTTTCAAATATCAAAGAAGATAGTGTACTTCTTTGTGAAGATAATCGTTTAAGTCTGACTTCTATATGAATTTTCATTGCTTAGGTAAAAATCCGTACTAAAAATCTAATTATTTAACTCGGCAATTGAAGTCGATCTCATGAATTGCTGGACGATGATTATCAGAAGCACTTGATTAAATTATATAGTATATGAATGGCTCATAGATTCACCCAAAACACTATTTCCGGGTGACCGACTGGACGTTTACTAAATAAATGTAGGACGCAGAACAACATACTTTAAAATGATAAGTAGTAGATATAGAACAAAGGTTACAAAAGAATGGGCTGGTAATTACCGTTACCGTCTAGTTTTATCAACAAGTAGTCACGTCAAGGTCCTAGGTGATAGAGTGCAGAAAATACCTGTAGACCAGCCCGTTTCTTTTGTATCTCTTGTGCTGTATTTGACTTTTACGACTTTTTTAATCACAAAGTAGTACATATTGCATTTTAAAAAGAGGATTGTATATCAATAAAAAGAAAAGAAAATTAGACACACATAAATCTTTCATACAGGTTAATGTACAACTTTGTTTGGTGAATTATTCATAAATAAATTAGGGGTTTTGCCTTACCACTCTTTTTCTTCTGTTTATGTGGTTCATATTAAAGTGTTTCTCGTTTCTCAATTTTAATACAGATTAGACCGTTGGTTTTCCCGTTGGAATGGTTTTATACTAGTAATTTTTGGGGCCTTTTATAGTTTAATGTTCGGTGTGAGCCTAGGCTCCATGTTGATGACTGTACCTTGACCTATAATGTATATATAAAACAAATGACTTGGTATGATTGCCAATGAGACAACTCTCCACAAGAGACCGAAATTAACAACTATAGGTCACCGTACGGCCTTCATCAATGAGCATAGACCATACAATATTTTACTTTGGGCAGGTTTTCAATTTTGAAGTGATATATATGTCGCTACGTAGTGTTGTAACATAATTGTGATATTGCATGTATGTTGGCATATCAACAAACAGCAGATTCATGATATGAATTTATGTATATATATTTTATTAAGTTTAACGCAGTCCGTAAAATATGTTAACAGTTTTGTGTTCGTTTTTCTTTTTAATATGCATGATATATATGTATATATTTTAAGAGTATATATGAAAAGCCAGCATTTTAACATTCTTTACCTCTGTTGTCAAACTCAAATTATTTTACAATTTTTACGAATATGTTCATGTACTATCTTGTAATAAGCCTCGGTCACACCTTACCGGATAGCACGAACGGACGCCTAACGGATGAAAATAAAAGTTGTCCGTTGAAAAAATTGTTATCCGTTGGGAGTCCGTTGATGTGACTGACTGAATAAAACGGACGTGTAACGGATGCATAACGGACACACAACGGATATGCGTACGAGAAACGTAAACGTACCGGACAGAACGAATGTCGCACGTACATCCAACGGACGAGTACCGTATAAAACGGACATATAACGGAAGCGTACCGGATAAAACGGATGAACAAGATATACGGAAAAATCAAAGGCGACAATAATAATACACGTAAATCGCATAAATATTCAAAATGTTTCTGTGTAACTGCTTTTGGTTCAGTCTTCAAAATTACGACAAAGGGCAGTGTCTGGCCTGAATAAGAGCTGTTTGATTGTGAAGAAGTGCCTATACTCTAAGATCGATTATGAATAATAAGAATTCATGAACCTTAAGAAATCTGACATACCAATAATTGGCATTTCTGACGCGAAATTTTCAATTGACATTAATCCGTTTCAGATCAGTTCATCATCCGTTTTATCCGTTATACTTCCGATATGAGACCGTTTCTCATCCGTTCAACATCCGTTTTATCCGTTAAACGTCCGGTAGAATTCCGTTGGTGAATTTATCTTCCAGACCTCCAACGGATGTATAACGGACACGTAACGGATACAAAACGGAAACGAAACGGACGAGTACCGTACACAACGGACGTCTAACGGACGTTCAACAGACATTTTATCAATTGGACGTCCGTTCAAAGTTGACCATGTTCAAAGTTTTCCACCGGACAGAACGGACGTCGACGGATAAAACGTACGCTTAACGGACATGCAACGGATATGGACGGACGTCTAACGGATTGAAAACTAGAGGGTCCAAGGACCCTGTGTCGCTCACCTGATATTTCTATTTGCAACAGCATGATAAATGCAACTGTTGTACTGTCGTTTAGTTTCAGAGATATAATACTAAAAAGTGCATTTGAAACCTATGTTTAATTTCAGCCATGTGGGCAGGCAGGGTCATCATACACAGTGGTCCCTGGATATCCTAGTGGTGATTTAAACCAAGTTTGTTTAAATTCAACAGTTGTTTCAGGGGAGAATTTTTGTAAAATTTATCTAACAAGAAATGCAAAGTAATGAGAAAGTTGTGAAGTAGTTTTGTTGTTGCGCAACCCCCCCCCACTTTGCCAAAAAAACCAAAAAGGTAATAAAAAATTATCATATAAGGGCAATCTATCCTATTAATGATTTCTGCAAAATTCAGTTGATTGTGCAAGGGTTGTATAGTCAGCTGAGGTCGTTAAAAACTCTCTTTCTTTTGTTGTTGCAGATAGATCTTGACCTGATAAGCAATTCTACCACATGTCAGATTTGCTCTAAATGCTTTGGTTTTTGAGTGATAAGCCAAAAACTGCATTTTACCCCTATGTTCTATTTTTAGCCATGGCGGCCATCTTGATTGGTTGGCCGGGTCACCGGACACAATTTTTAAACTAGATACCCCAATGATGATTGTGGCCAAGTTTGGTTTAATTTGGTCCAGTAGTTTCAGAGTAGAAGATTTTTGTAAAAGATAACTAAGATTTACGAAAAATGGTTAAAAATTGACTATAAAGGGCAATAACTCCTAAAGGGGTCAACAGACCATTTTGGTCATGTTGACTTATTTGTAGATCTTACTTAGCTGAACATTTTTGCTGTTTACAGTTTATCTCTATCTATAATAATATTCAAGATAATAATCAAAAACAGCAAAATTTCCTTAAAATTACCAATTCAGGGGCAGCAACCTATCAACGAGTTGTCCGATTCATCTCAAAATTTCAGGGCAGATAGATCTTGACCTGATAAACAATTTTAATAATGTCAGATTTGCTCTAAATGCTTCGGTTTTTGAGTGATAAGCCAAAAACTGCATTTTACCCCTATGTTCTATTTTTAGCCATGGCGGCCATCTTGGTTGGTTGGCCGGATCACCGGACACAATTTTTAAACTAGATACCTTAATGATGATTGTGGCCAAGTTTGGTTTAATTTGGTCCAGTAGTTTCAGAGGAGAAGATTTTTGTAAAAGATAATTAAGATTTACGAAAAATGGTTAAAAATTGACTATAAAGGGCAATAACTCCTAAAGGGGTCAACAGACCATTTTGGTCATGTTGACTTATTTGTAGATCTTACTTAGCTGAACATTTTTGCTGTTTACAGTTTATCTCTATCTATAATAATATTCAAGATAATAATCAAAAACAGCAAAATTTCCTTAAAATTACCAATTCAGGAGCAGCAACCTATCAACGAGTTGTCCGATTCATCTCAAAATTTCAGGGCAGATAGATCTTGACCTGATAAACAATTTTACTACATGTCAGATTTGCTCTAAATGCTTCGGTTTTTGAGTGATAAGCCAAAAACTGCATTTTACCCCTATGTTCTATTTTTAGCCATGGCGGCCATCTTGGTTGGTTGGCCGGATCACCGGACACAATTTTTAAACTAGATACCCCAATGATGATTGTGGCCAAGTTTGGTTTAATTTGTTCCAGTAGTTTCAGAGGAGAAGATTTTTGTAAAAGATAATTAAGATTTACGAAAAATGGTTAAAAATTGACTATAAAGGGCAATAACTTCTAAAGGGGTCAACAGACCATTTCCGTCATGTTGACTTATTTGTAGATCTTACTTTGTTGAACATTTTTGTTGTTCACAGTTTATCTCTATCTATAATAATATTCAAGATAATAACCAAAAACAGCAAAATTTTCTCAAAATTACCAATTCAGGGACAGCAACCTATCAACGGGTTGTCCAATTCATCTGAAAATTTCAGGGCAGATAGATCTTGACCTGATAAACAATTTTACCCCATGTCAGATTTGCTCTAAATGCTTTGGTTTTTGAGTTATAAGCCAAAAACTGCATTTTACCCCTATGTTCTATTTTTAGCCATGGCGGCCATCTTGGTTGGTTGGGCGGGTCACCGGACACAATTTTTAAACTAGATACCCCAATGATGATTGTGGCCAAGTTTGGTTTAATTTGGTCCAGTAGTTTCAGAGGAGAAGATTTTTGTAAAAGTTAACGACGGACGACGACGACGGACGACGACGACGGACGACGACGACGGACGACGGACGCCAAGTGATGAGAAAAGCTCACTTGGCCCTTCGGGCCAGGTGAGCTAAAAAGTTATCCGTTAGTCGTCCGTTCGTGCTATCCGGTAAGGTGTGTCCGAGGCTAATATGATAATGATTTTTTTTAATAATTATGCGTTCACTGTTTCTGTGTTTGAAAGAGAAGTATTTAAACTCAAGAAAAGCGACACATTTTAAACAAAATTATACTAAACTTAAATACCGGACGTATAATCTATAATATTAAACGAGAAGACCTCATTTTGGGTGTCGCTTCTCTTCTTTCCACAATAAATTAATCATCATGCCTCTGTGTCCTACGGGTACAGTGCATAATCGTATTTGTCATCCATTCATATGATTATTCAGATTGAGTTACTTTGGGTGAAAAACGAGAAAAAAGACGTCCGGATATGTTTCCGTCATTGGGCGAAATTTTAAGTCAGATTATACTTCCGGTTTGCGTTTTTCTGTATACTTTAAACATACATTGATACTACAGTGTATTTTCTGTCTTATCCGACATTGGACAAAATTTAAGTTAGACCTCCGGTTTGCGTTTTTCTTTTTACTTTTACTTTGAAACAAATACATATACTACGAATAAGGTGTATTTACTGTCTGATATCGTATTCAAGTTTACTATCCACGGCAGTCACAGGGTTTATTTAATAGAGAGGGTCTGAATAATATATCAATGACCGCTGTGGATCAATTATTAAACTGAGAATTGACTGTAAAAAGAAAATACACTTTCGGGACGTCTGGAACGGGTGTTTGTAAGATCGAAATTTCAGGATTGAACATTTCGGGATCCGGGATTTCTTTTTTCGAATTTCGGGATGTCGAGATATTTAATTTCTATAATAAATTCAGAACCTCGGGATTTCATGTTTTCAAGCCCGGGATATTGGGATCAGGGCCCCTCCGCAGTGGCGGATCCAGAAATGTTCATACGCAGCTAGGGGCCCGTTGACTGCTTAAGAGGGGCCCGTTCCGGTCATGCTTCAGTGATTCCTTATATAAGCAAACAATTAATTTCCAGAAAGGGGGGGGGGGGGGGGCTCCCTAAATCCGCCTCTGCCCCGACCCCCCTTTAATGAATGTTCATAATACACAGATAAGCGCTAAAATTATTCATGTGTCATTAAAAGTAATCGAGAACAAACAAAAAAATACCTATGACTTTTGACCTTTTCTTAAATTCTCAAGTCACTAAATGTTTTACAAAAGGAGATGTGGTATGAATACCAATGAGACAGCTCTCCACAAGAGACCAAAATGACACCGACATTAACATTTAAAGGTCACCTTACGGCCTTCAACAATAAGCAAAAGCCGATACTGCATAGTCTGATATAAAAGACCCCGAAATGACAATGTAAAACAATTTAAATGAGAAAACTAACAGCCTTATTTATGTACAAAAAATGAACGAAAAACAAATATCACTGAACCACTGAATTTCTGCAGGCTCCTGACTGGAATGTTCATTATACATGTACACTAAATGTATGTTCATAATGAAATTAATAGAAAACAAAAAATGGGAATTTTGGAAATAAAGGAGGAGGGTTAAAAAAAACATTTTCCTGTCACCAAGTACCTATGACTTTTGATACCTTTCCTGACATTCTCAAGTCATTAAATCTTTTATAAAATTCTTCCTACAACACTTTAGATCCTTTCAAATACGCTCTGAATGCCTGCGATTTCGCGGGTGTGTTCTAGTATCATTTGAAATGAGTAGATTGATCATAGTTAAATTGAGTTATCTCCCGTTTACCACTGAAAAATCGCAATTAAAAAAATGCATATGAATGTGAGGTAATCGTGCATCATACTACAAATATTGGGGTATCTAACTTTTTTCCAAACATTATTTGTGAAATTATGGTACATGTTAGCGTATTCACACATTTCCAACTACAATGTAACTTTGCTTACATCCTTTGTGAAAGACCTTTAATTGAATATTTAATAAAGCGTATACTGGTTCCCAAAAGTTTGAAAGTACAAAAACAGGTACTTCTCATCAAAACTACAGGGAAAATGTGCCCTCCTATTATAATTTTATATTCTTTTATATTATTCGAAACACTTTCAACCAGGGTTCTACTCTACTGTAATCCCAAAACCTTAAGCTTTCATTTGATACCAAAACTACCCAAAAATTGTACCTATTGACAAAGATACATCTATGCATAAAATATGCACTAATTTCTTGTTAATTCTTAGTGGTTCTATACCTTTAAAGAACTTATAGCTCGTTACGTCAGATGCGTCTTTCTACGACTAGATTCCAATGGTGCGCAAATCATAATATGTTGTGTTCGAAATCATTACGAACAAGTCATTAGGTGTTTATAAATGCCGAGTTACATAAAACACTGGTTGTTTTCTTAAGACATTATTTCATTACTTTTTTAAATTATCATGAATCAGCAAATATTTCTCTCGGCTTCGAAGAAGACTTAGTTCTTGACAAAATAATTGATATAAGTTTATTGTTGTATTTTAAAAATGATTTTTTCGTCAATTATCTGTAGTTGGAAGAATGCTTTTTTCTTCTTCATGATATAATTTTTTAGGAAGAAACATTTTACGGTAATATTAGAAAGTATCAAACATGTCAAATATGTCTTCTTTTTGACAGTCACGGACTATTTCATCTGATATGCTCTGAACACTCACTTTCTTGGTCCAATCTGTAGTGGAAGTCCTCTTTTATAGACTTTTCCTTTTTTTCAGACCACATGCACCCGATTTCAACTTGATAACTTCTCGGACGGCAGGATATTTATCACGGTTGAATATTCAGTAAGAAGACGACAAGTGATGAACTGTATAACACTGAGGGACAGTTCTTAGATAAGATAGAAAAGACGGAACATATGCTGTAAATGATCTGAAGTGATTCCAATAACAAAAACGTGGTTTGACTATCTAACTGGATGTTAGGGTATTATACTATATCAGCGGGTAATATATCTACTCGTCATAACGATGACAGTTGTAAATGTACATGATGTAGCTACCAGACAGCTTGATTTCAAACAATTAATGCGCTGCACGTATTCAGAGACGGATCGAGAAAAGCATTAAATCGACATTTTTTTAGTCAGGAAAGGAAATTTGAAAACTAATTGTGAATTTCCGTTTCAGAAAAGCATTTAAAGCATTAGGCATGTCCATGTCACAAACTAATAATAACTAAAAGTTGAGCTGATAATGTTTTGTAAAAATGACAAATGAATAATGACAACAGCTGCCAAACCTAAAATAAATCTGGAAAAGATTCGCATAACCAATTCAATCTATGATATGTTTTTTTTTTGTTTTTTTTTTAAATCATATTGAATTGTTTTATTCGACTTTAAAGACAAAACTACAGTTAACCGTTTTACAGTATAACGTTTAGATGACGCAATTTTAAGTTTATACAGTGTGGAATCAAACTAAATATTCAGTTTGATTACAGTTTTTAAATCGCATGTTTGTCATTTTTATTATCTATAATTATCGTCAACAACTTGTCCATTGGAGTTAATTTCTATAATAATTGTCATACAATTATTCAGATTCGCGCATTTGTATAATAAGTCTGGTCATAGATCGTTGTCTGTAATGTTTTTTTTCGTTCGGTGGTGTAGTGAGAATTAGGCAATTGGTTTTCACTTTTTCTTTTTTTTCTTTTTTTTTGCATTTTTCATATTTTTATATAAATAAGTTAATACAGACTTACTTGTACGTTTTTGCAGTTAGTTATATCTTAATAATTATAATAGATAGTTAAATAATCAGCAGGACAATTTGGTTAAAATCTTCTTGACGACTCCTTATTTGAGTTGTTACCCTTTAATGGTGATTTTGAACCTTTTTATCTTTTATGTGTTGCCTTATATGACAAAATAATAATAGATAAATAGGCACTCAAAATCACAGAAATGATCATCAATGTACATGTAAGATCTACTAGCAAGTCAAATTCGGCCAATATGGTTAGTGAACTCCTCGTAGGAGTGATTGCCCTAAAATGAGGATTTATTAAGGTCTTTCCTTTTACTATAAGGAAAGACCTTACTGTATTTCTTCTGATTATTATTATTATTCTTTCCGCCAAACTTTAACGAAATTTCCAAAAAAAAGTACGCGACATATTGAAATGATATTAGATATCTAGTATCGGTTGACCAAAAGCTATCTTGTGGTGAGGGCACGACCCCGTAACATTTCCTTTATAGGGGTTATCTCCCCTAACACCAAAAACCTTGTTATCATTCTAACTCCATAACCATAATAGGTAGAAAAAACAAAGGGTGGAATTTGATCAGGAACAGACCCTGGTGCTTCGTTACATTTGGATTGAAAAGATTCAACGACTCATTGGTAGGGTTATGCCCCTTTGAAAATTAACAAATGTCAGTTGGCCACTAAAACTCAGAAACTGTAAGTTGTAGCCACCTAGGATTATCACCAATGATTATCAATATACATAAACATGAAAATTGACCTAAGGTCAAAGGTCAAGGTCATGACCTAGATTTTGAATTTAGCTTGTTATCGGATTTACTCAATAACCGTAAAAGATGGCTGATAAAATGTAACGAAGCAAATGTGTGTCTTGTCGAGATCTACATTTGTTATGTTGGGTTGAAAATTATTGGACTATTTGTTATAGAACTAGGGCACCAAAACTGTTTTTGGGGTCCGAAATGATGATTGTTTGCTTATAACTCAAAAGTGGTTAGAGATAGAAAGAAACTTTG
>CM034349.1:96172016-96369621 GCA_019925275.1 Mytilus edulis | reverse complement strand
CCAACCAAGATGGCCGACATAGCTAAAAATAGAACATAGGGGTAAAATGCAGTTTTTGGCTTATAACTCAAAAACCAAAGCATTTAGAGCAAATCTGACATAAGTATTATTGTTCATCACGTCAAGATCTATCTGCCCTAAAATTTTCAGATGAATCGGACATTTCGTTGTTGGGTTGCTGCCCCTGAAATGGTAATTTTAAGGAAATTTTGCTGTTTTTGGTTATTAGCTTGAATATTATTATAGATAGAGATAAACTGTAAACAGCAATAATGTTCAGCAAAGTAAGATCTACAAATAAGTCAAATGACCAAAATGGTCAGTTGATCACTTTAGGAGTTATTGCCCTTTATAGTCGATTTTTAACCATTTTTCGTAAATCTTAGTAATCTTTTAGAAAAATCTTCTCCTCTGAAACTACTTGGCCAAATTTAACCAAACTTAGCCATAATCATCATTGGGGTATCTAGTTAAAAAAATGTGTCAGGTAACTCGTCCAACAAACCAAGATGGCCGCCATGGCTAAAAATAGAACATGGGGGTAAAATGCAGTTTTTGGCTTATAACTCAAAAACCAAAGCATTAAGAGCAAATCTGACAGGAAGTAAAATTGTTGATCAGGTCACGATCTATCTGCCCTGGAATTTTCAGATGAATCGGATAATCGGTTGTTAGGTTGCTGCCCCTGAATTGGTAATTTTGAGGAAATTTTGCTGTTTTTTTGTTATTATCTTGAATATTATTATAGATTGAGATAAACTGTAAACAGCAATAATGTACAGCAAAGTAAGAACTAAAAATAAGTCAGTATGACCAAAATAGTCAATTGACCCCCTAAGGAGTTATTGCCCTTCATAGTCAATTTTTAACAATTTTCTTAAAATTTGAAGATTTTCAATAACATTTTCCACAGAAAGTACTGTTATAGATAGAGATAATTGTAAGCAGCAAGAATGTTTAGTAAAGTAAGATCTACAAACACATCACCATCACCAAAACACAATTTTGTCATGAATCCATCTGTGTCCATTGTTTAATATTCACATAGACCAAGGTGAGCGACACAGGCTCTTTAGAGCCTCTAGTTTATTTAATTCACCTGTGCACTTTATGCTGGGACCTCGTGTTATCATGAAAGAAAAGTTTTATTAAGTCATGCAATTGCTTAAGAAATGACACGTGATGTGCAGTTAGCCTATCAGAATAACGTATTATAGTGAAACATACATATAATTAAATTATTAAATTCTGAACGTAAACAAAACAAAATATGTATGCATATATTATATCTCACAGAAAGAGATAAAATGATGTATAAATGTATTACGACAGGAATTTAACACTATCATTCTATTAATTTATAGATTTGTAAAATGGATAAAAGTTGTCACGATCATTCAGATTCCTCGTGTAGGGAGAATGTTCCATTCTCTACACAATTTTACCTTATCGCTCCAAGCCAATCATTTGAAATCCGAGGATGCATAAGTACCGTTGAAGAGCTATATGACAAATATACCTGAAACAGATACCCAAGTTCATCTAAAGTCAACTTTGCCTGAAGGAGTAGAAACCATAGTTGTTGTTTTTTAAACAATCTTAAAATTTATAAACGGACAATTTTATATCACACTGTATAAGAAGTACTACCCCACTTTACATATTAGGTTTTAACTGTTGTCCTTATTTTCAAAAAATAAATACAAGTTCAGTCAAAGATTGGAAAACGCAGCAAACATATTCTATTATCCCAAAATCAAGAAATTAATAATAGTTGTGCATACGAATATTCACATTTATTCTGGTATCATTTTTTTTTAATTTGGTCCAAAGTTGGGGTTGGGCACCCTAACCCCACCCTTACGGAAATGTTAATAAAAATGTTCTACGGCAATACTTTTTTCGCCACTAGGTGCAATGGGAAACTGAATAGCTAAGGTCTACTTGAGAAAAAATCCAGGGTGTTGTTCGGCTTAGTTTTTTTTTTAAATTAGGTCCAAAGTTGGGGTCGGACATCCTACACCACCCTTACGGAAATGTTAATAAAAAATGTTCTACGGCAATACTTTTTTTCGCAACACTAAGTGTAATGGGAAGCTGAATACCCAAGGTCTACTTGAGAAAAAATCCAGGGTGTGGTTCGGCTTAGTTTTTTTTTTTTTTTAATTTGGTCCAAAGTTGGGGTCGGGCACCCTCCCTACCCTTACGAAGATGTTAATAAAAAATGTTCTACGGCAATACTTTTTTCTCGCCACTAGTGCAATGGGAAGCTGAATACCAAGGTCTACTTGAGAAAAAATCCTGGGTGTGGTTCGGCTTAGTTTTTTTTTTAATTTGGTCCAAAGTTGGGGTCGGGCACACCCTCCCCACCCTTACGAAAATGTTAATAAAAAATGTTCTACGGCAATACTTTTTTCGCCATAAGGTGCAATGGGAAGTTGAATAGCTAAGGTCTACTTGAGAAAAATCCAGGGTGTTGTTCGGTTCAGTTTGTTTTTTTAAAATTAGGTTCCAAAGTTGGGGTCGGACATCCTACACCACCCTTACTGAAATGTTAATAACAAATGTTCTACGGCAATACTTTTTTCGCCACTAGTTGCAATGGGAAGCTGAAAAGCTAAGGTCTACTTGATAAAAAATCCAGGGTGTTGTTCGGCTTAGTTTTTTTTTAAATTAGATCCAAAGTTGGGATCGGGCACCTTACCCCACCCTTACTGAAATGTTAATAAAAAATGTTCTACGGCAATACTTTTTTCGCCATTAGGTGCAATGGGAAGCTGAATAGCTAATGTCTACTGGAGAAAAGATCCAGGTGTTGTTCGGCTTAGTTTTTTTTTTAAATTAGGTCAAAAGTCGGGGTCGGACATCCTACCCCACCCTGACGGAAATGTTAATAAAAAATGTTCTACGGCAATACCTTTTTAGCCACTAGATGCAATAAGAAGCTGAATACCCAAGGTCTACTTGAGAAAAAATCCAGGGTGTGGTTCGGCTTAGTTTTTTTTTTAAATTTGGTCCAAAGTTGGGGTCGGGCACCCTACCCCACCCTGACGGAAATGTTAATAAAAAATGTTTTACGGCAATACTTTTTTCGCCACTAGATGCAATGGGAAGCTGAATAGCTAAGGTCTACTTGAGAAAAAATCCAGGGTGTTGTTTGGCTTAGTTTGTTTTTCAATTAGTTCCAAAGTTGGGGTCGGACATCCTACGCCACCCTTACGGAAATATTAATAAAAAATGTTCTACGGCAATACTTTTTTCGCCACTAGGTGCAATGGGAAGCTGAATACCCAAGGTCTACTTGAGAAAAAATCCAGGGTGTGGTTCGGCTTAGTTTTTTTTTTAATTTGGTCTAAATTTGGGGTCGGGCACCCTACCCCACCCTTACGGAAATGTTAATAAAAAAATTTCTACGGCCATACTTTTTTCGCCACTAGGTGCAATGGGAAGCTGAATAGCTAAGGTCTACTTGAGAAAAAATCCAGGGTGTGGTTCGGCTTAGTTTTTTTTTTAAATTTGGTCCAAAGTTGGGGTCGGGCACCCTAACCCACCCTTACGGAAATGTTAATAAAAAATGTTCTACGGCAAGACTTTTTTCGCCACTAGATGGAATGGGAAGCTGAATAGCTAAGGTCTACTTGAGAAAAAATCCAGGGTGTTGTTCGGCTTAGTTTTTTTTTTAAATTAGGTCCAAAGTTGGGGTCGGACATCCTACCCCACCCTGACGGAAATGTTAATAAAAAATGTTCTACGGCAATACTTTTTTTCGCCACTAGATGCAATAAGAAGCTGAATACCCAAGGTCTACTTGAGAAAAAATCCAGGGTGTGGTTCGGCTTAGTTTTTTTTTTAAATTTGGTCCAAAGTTGGGGTCGGGCACCCTACCCCACCCTGACGGAAATGTTAATAAAAAATGTTTTACGGCAATACTTTTTTTCGCCACTAGATGCAATGGGAAGCTGAATAGCTAAGGTCTACTTGAGAAAAAATCCAGGGTGTTGTTCGGCTTAGTTTGTTTTTCAATTAGTTCCAAAGTTCGGGTCGGACATCCTACGCCACCCTTACGGAAATGTTAATAAAAAATGTTCTACGGCAATACTTTTTTCGCCACTAGGTGCAATGGGAAGCTGAATAGCTAAGGTCTACTTGAGAAAAAATCCAGGGTGTGGTTCGGCTTAGTTTTTTTTTAAAGTTTGGTCCAAAGTTGGGGTCGGGCACCCTAACCCACCCTTACGGAAATGTTAATAAAAAATGTTCTACGGCAAGACTTTTTTCGCCACTAGATGCAATGGGAAGCTGAATAGCTAAGGTCTACTTGAGAAAAAATCCAGGGTGTTGTTCTGCTTATTTTTTTTTTTTTAAATTAGGTCCAAAGTTGGGGTCGGACATCCTACACCACCCTTACGGAAATGTTAATAAAAAATGTTCTACGGCAATACTTTTTTCGCCACTAGGTGTGCAATGGGAAGCAGTATACCCAAGGTCTACTTGCGAAAAAATCCAAGATGTGGTTCGGCTTAGTTTTTTTTTTTTTAATTTGATACACAGTTGGGGTTGGGCACCCTACGTATACCCCACCCTTACGGAAATGTTAATAAAAAATGTTCTACGGCAATACTTTTCTCGCCACAAGATGCAATGGGAAGCTGAATAGCTAAGGTCTACTTGAGAAAAAATCCAGGGTGTTGTTCGGCTTAGTTTTCTTTTTAAATTAGGTCCAAAGTAGGGGTCGGACATCCTACAACCACCCTTACGGAAATGTTAATAAAAATGTTCTACGGCAATACCTTTTTCGGCCACTAGGTGCAATGGGAAGCTGAATACCCAAGGTCTACTTGAGAAAAAATCCTGGGTGTGGTTCGGCTTAATTTTTTTTAAAATTTGGTTTAAAGTTGGGGTTGGGCACCCTAACCCACCCTTACGGAAATGTTAATAAAAAATGTTCTACGGCAAGACTTTTTTCGCCACTAGATGCAATGGGAAGCTGAATAGCTAAGGTCTACTTGAGAAAAAATCCAGGGTGTTGTTCGGCTTATTTTTTTTTTAAATTAGGTTCAAAGTTGGGGTCGGACATCCTAACCCACCCTTACGGAAATGTTAATAAAAATGTTCTACGGCAATACTTTTTTCGCAACGAGGTGCAATGGGACGTTGAACAGCTAAGGTCTACTTGAGAAAAAATCCAGGGTGTTGTTCGGCTTAGTTTTCTTTTTAAATTAAGTCCAAAGTAGGGGTCGGACATCCTACACCACTCTTACGGAAATGTTAATAAAAATGTTCTACGGCAATACTTTTTCGGTCACTAGGTGCAATGGAAGCTGAATACCCAAGGTCTACTTGAGAAAAAATCCAGGGTTAGGTTCGGCTTAGATTTTTTTAAATTAGGTCCAAAGTTGGGGTCGGGCACCCTACCCCACCCTTACGGAAATGTTAATAAAAAATGTTCTACGGCAATACTTTTTTCGCCACTAGATGCAATGGGAAGCTGAATAGCTAAGGTCTACTTGAGAAAAAATCCAGGATGTTGTTTGGCTTAGTTTTTTTTTTTTTTAGTTTGGTCCTCATTTGGGGCGGGCAACCTACCCACCCTTACGGAAATGTTAATAAAAAATGTTCTACGGCAATACCTTTTTCGCCACTAGACGCAATGGGAAGCTGAATAGCTAAGGTCTACTTGAGAAAAAATCCAGGGTGTGGTTCGGCTTAGTTTTTTTTTTTTAATTTGGTCCAAAGTTGGGTCAGACATCCTACCCCACCCTTACGGAAATGTTAATAAAAAATGTTCTACGGCAATACTTTTTTTCGCCACTAGGTGCAATGGGAAGCTGAATACCCAAGGTATACTTGAGAAAAAATCCAGGATGTGGTTTGGCTTAGTTATTTTTAAAATTTGGTCCAAAGTTGGGGTTGGGCACCCTACCCCACCCTTACGGAAATGTTAATAAAAAATGTTCTACGGCAATACTTTTTTCGCCACTAGGTGCAATGGGAAGTTGAATAGCTAAGGTCTACTTGAGAAAAAATCCAGGGTGTTGTTCGGCTTTATTTTTTTTTAAATTAGGTCCAAAGTTGGGGTCGGACATCCTAACCCACCCTTACGGAAATGTTAATAAAAATGTTCTACGGCAATACTTTTTTCGCCACTAGGTGCAATGGGACGTTGAACAGCTAAGGTCTACTTGAGAATAAATCCAGGTGTTGTTCGGTTTTGTTTTTTTTAAAATTAGGTCCAAATTTGGGGTCGGACATCCTACCCAACCCTTACGGAAATGTTAATAAAAAATGTTCTACGGCAATACCTTTTTCGCCACTAGGTGCAATGGAAAGCTGAATACCTAAGTAGATATAGGAAGATGTGGTGTGAGTGCCAATGAGACAACTCTCCATACAAATAACAATTTAAAAAGTAAACCATTATAGGTTAAAGTACGGCCTTCAACACGGAGCCTTAGCTCACACCGAACAACAAGCTATAAAGGGCCCCAAAATACTAGTGTAAAACCATTCAAACGGGAAAACCAACGGTCTAATCTATATAAACAAAACGAGAAACGAGAAACACGTATATATTACATAAACAAACGACAACTACTGTACATCAGATTCCTGACTTAGGACAGGTAAAGTCTACTTGAGAAAAAATCTAGGGTGTGGTTCAGCTTAGTTTTTTTTTAAATTTGGTCCAAAATTCGGGTCGGGCACCCTACCCCACCCTTACGGAAATGTTAATAAAAAATGTTCTACGGCAATACTTTTTTCGCCACTAGGTGCAATGGGAATCTGAATAGCTAAGGTCTACTTGAGAAAAAAATCCAGGGTGTTGTTCGGCTTAGTTTTTTTTAAATTAGGTCCAAAGTTGGGGTCGGACATCCTACACCACCCTTACGGAAATGTTAATAAAAAATGTTCTATGGCAATACTTTTTTCGCCACTAGGTGCAATGGGAAGCTGCATACCCAAGGTCTACTTGAGAAAAAATCCAGGGTGTGGTTCGGCTGAGTTTTTTTTTTTAATTAGGTCCAAAGTTGGGGTCGGGCACCCTAACCCACCCTTACGGAAATGTTAATAAAAAATGTTCTACGGCAATACATTTTTCGCCACTTGGTGCAATGGGAAGCTGAATAGCTAAGGTCTATTTGAGAAAAAATCCAGGATGTTGTTCGGCTTAGTTTTTTTTTAAATTAAGTCCAAAGTTGGGGTCGGACATCCTACACCACCATTACGGAAATGTTAATAAAAAATGTTCTACGGCAATACTTTTTTCGCCACTAGATGCAATGGGAAGTTGAATACCCAAGGTCTACTTGAGAAAAAATTCAGGGTGTGGTTCGGCTTAGTTTTTTTTAAAATTTGGTCCAAAGTTGGGGTCGGGCACCCTACCCCACTCTTACGGAAATGTTAATAAAAATGTTCTACGGCAATACTTTTTTCGCCACTAGATGCAATGGGAAGCTGAATAGCTAAGGTCTACTTGAGAAAAAATCCAGGGTGTTGTTCGGCTTATTTTTTTTTTGAAATTAGGTCCAAAGTTTGGGTCGGACATCCTACCCCACCCTTACGGAAATGTTAATAAAAAATGTTCTGCGGCAATACTTTTTCGCCACTAGGTGCAATGGAAATCTGTGGACCTAGTGCCTACTTGACCAAAATTCCACGCCTGTGTATAACACGGATTTTTTTTTAAATTTTTTTCATAGACAGTAAATAATTTCCTTGCCCACCATATTTTGTGAACAAAAAATAAACCTTTCGTCTAATCAATAGTAAGCGATATACACTGCTTCAGAAATAGAATGTTTTGTTAAAACAGATTTTACTCATTAAAAATATATCAATGCACGAGTGGAATTTTCTTTTTTTGTCATGCAGAACAATAATAACTTTTCAGGAACTATTTGACAGGATGCCGAGAATATGGAAAGCTATTTGACACAATATTACAAAATTAATTGATGATTCCAATGTCAATTCCCTCTTACAAGCAATTTTGTAAGCATTTCAATAATGATCTTACATATTTACGATTCTATGTACACTCAAAACTGTTGACTATTAAAATTAAAAGCGGGGAGCACACTTTTTGTTATATTGATATCGATTACTATTGTCTTAAATAGGACTAGATATTTTTAAATCATCGAATAGTTCTCCAACTGCTTTATTATATATTAACAACTGACAATATAGTGGTTATATATTAATAAAAACATTTTGAGTACGTTTGATTCTTATGCAACTTTTGGGTTCATAGACATATCCGAAAACTGGCTGCTAGCGTAGTGGCTGCTAGCGAGTGCCTGCTAGCTTGAGCCTGGTCAGTTTAAAGTAGATATCAACTTCATTCTATATTTTGAGAGTTTACACTTTTGCTGGAAAAGGAACTGTGTTGGTGACATGGATGAAGATGTGACTTTAACATTTAGAATGATGATTGACCAGTCAACATCAACAGATATGGATTTGATAATGTAATTGATAAAGCGATATGTCGGTTTGTTGTAACATCGAAAAAACTTATCAGATGGGGTTAACAAAGCAAGAAAACATGTGTTTTTGGAAGAGGAAAGACTTATTGGGGCTATTCCCACGACTGGGTCTAGTCTTTTTTAGCATTCATAAAGCGTGCAAAGTACCATAGTGGAAGTGAATGAGTAACAATCTTGGTATTCAGGGCCGTAACTAGGGTTCGAATTCAGGGGAGGCAGGGGTTTGGGGACCGCCAATTGAGGCCCCCAAGATAGAGGGGGGTTGGGGTCGCAGCCCCCCGCCGATTTTTTTCTCCAAGTAAAATGGCTAAAAATGACCCGTTTTCCTTCGATTTCCTTACTCTAAAAAACATCAGTATTGCTTGAACCTGGAAACAATTTTTATGCATAAAACTGAGATTGCTGTTCGGGGTAAGCCAAGGCTCCGTCTTGAAGGCCGTACTTTGACCTATAACTATTAACATTAAATACATTGTGACCGCGGATTTTGTTCTCAATATGGCTAAAAATCACCCGTTTTCCTTTCATTTCCTTACTTTAAAAAAACATCAGTAATTGCTGGATCCTTGAAGCAATTTTTTATGCAAACAATTATTATCTGTATTTAAAGATATTTTTGTTAGAAATCAAACTGTTAAGTTAAAAAAAACATATAAAGCAAGATCATAGAAAGATATTTTTTTTGTCGAGGACCTTGAATTTTAATATTGTTGAAAGCTGAACAGACATGTATATAACTACAACCAGGGACTTTCTAAACTAGTATACACTTAGTTTAGAAAGTCTCTGCTTCAATGAATGGGAGTGTATAACTACTATGGCATTGACAAAGTCCATAATGTTCTCGTACGATCGGCCGGGAGACGTTAAAAAAATGACACAACAGCTGATTCAGCCGGTAACGAATTTCCAATATCATAAAGCATTCACAATACATAGGGAACTTCCTCTGCTTAATGGAGCCCCTAAATAAATGTGAATAGTTAAGTTTTCTTCAAAATTGTCGAAAGCAAAGTTTCATATGTGTTCTCGCACGAATACTGAATAACAGACGGACGGCCATACAAAAATAAAATACTGAAACGGTTCACTTTCGGTAAAAAATCCCAAAAATGACAGATATATCACGTATCATGATAACACTGTTAAAACTGTAAACTTGTGTTGTTTATAATATAAATTCAAATTCTTCGTGTACATATTGTCAATATTTCATTTTATTACTTCAAAAAAAAATTTGCTGTAGAAAATTCAGGGGAGGCAGTTGCCTCCCCTGCCTCATAGGTAGTTACGGCCCTGGTATTGGTTCCTATGCTAACTAGTCCAGACGCTTATGAATGGCGAATGAACAAATATGATCTATGGGAACCCTTTTGAACAACTCTTTGTGAGGCCTCTTCATCTTATCAGGAGGTTGTACATTATGGATGTAAGAAACAATACCACAGTCTTTGTAAATGTGGAAAATCAGCTCTCCGATTGTGAATAAACATGTATTTGCGGCCTTACAAGTATGCTGATTGGGTACTATGTCCTTATCTTAATAAAATACCTTGAAACGTACTGTAACAAGAGTGTATGAAGTCTTGGCTGCGTATGGTATTTGTAGCAACGAATGCTCAGGATATTCTATCTTATCCACCACATGATGTATTTCAAGCTAAGCACTTAGTTCACATTAAGAGGCAGGGCAGACACTAGAATCATAGTGCATGTGTCTTATGCAGTGAAACACGAACTTAAACGAGTCATGATTCGAACAGTCGTTACTGATGATGCTGTCATTCCTGTTTCGCTATTCCGTGACATAGGGGTAAACGAACTATGGATTGTGTTTGGGAAGGCAAAACACTTTGGATTAATATCTATCAATGGCCTTTCAAATGAACTAGACAATGAGTGATCATACACACTTATTGTTATCCATGCCTTTACAGGTTGTGATACGGTTTTCTGTTTGCTTGAAGAGGAAAAAAGACTGCGTGGGAGACAAACTTATCATATGGGGCTAACATGGTTAACGAAGCAAGAAAATAACTATTTACACAAAGGGGAAGGCTAATTGAGGCTGTTCTCTCAACTTGGTCTAGTCTTTTCCAGCATGTTACAATAAACTCAGGCGGGTGTTTAGGGGGATGAACTTGGGAATGGCTCTTTTGCAAACCAGTCCAGGCGCTAATGGATGGGGAAGGGACAAAGAAGATTCCTATTAAAAAACTCTTTTTGAGGCCTCATCATTTTGTTAGAAGTTTGTATATTGTTGATGTAAGAAAGAATGCCGCGGTCGTTGTTTATGGGGAAAATCGGGGCCCCGTGCACTGCCTTGTGTGCATGTGGTGGTACCCGTGAGTAAACATGTATGTTTGGCCAAATAGTAGTAATTTTTAAAATGTTTTAGTAATTTAGTGATTTTATTTTGTTTTAATCAATCTATCCAAAACACTACATCGAAGATATGGATTGAGGACTTACCTTTGAAATTTATGCCATTTTTTTACCGGAAGTGTCAACTTTGTATTTAAACATTTACAACAGAATAGAATTAGTGGTTTTGGGGATAACTTAAAGCCAAAAGTTTAATGACCAGCACAAAAAGCAACATTTTCTTTACATGCTGAAAAAAGTTGAATATTTAAATAATAAATCGATATTTCTATGTCCGCCATTTTTTGATATTACCGGAAGTAAGGGTTTTAAAGATATGCATCTTATACATTGTGTCCATGAGAAGCACTAAAGAAAGGTTCCTGCATACTGTAATGATAGTAGCATTACGTTAAAACACACTTCAATTTCCCTTCCTCAAAAAAAGCTTATTTTAGTAAAACGTCCGACATGTTTGATTTTACCGGAAGAAGGGTTTTTAAAGACATCTATCTATGTTATATATCCAAAAGTAGTAAAAAACAAAGGTTTGTAATCAAATATTATGATAGTAGCATGATAATAACACCTATTCACATACTAGCCTTCGATATTGGGCTGATTTAAGTATGATGTCCGCCATTTTATATTTTATCGGAAGTGAGACATTTTTTTCCAATGCCTCCCTATCTGAAATCAAAGAGTAATAGTTGAGGAAGGTCTATGCCAAATTTCATGCTTATAGCAGGATGTGCACAATTTTTCACAAAGCCGCCGTACTATGCACTGTATTTTTGAGTAGAGAACCTAATTATCTTGTACATATTTCCATACACACCCACGTCTAAAAGTTTATTCCAGAGTATTGCATGATACACTGAATCAAATGCCTTGGTGAAGTCAACAAAGCAACAAAAAAAAGTGTCTATGTTCTGCAGTTTTCTGTTTCTCAATATTGGTCACAATGAAAAGATATGGTCCAGACATGATCTAAGCTGTCTAAATCCGTTTTGTTTCTCACAGAGAAAGTTAATTTTCGAAATGACTGATGAGTCTATCATTCAAAATCTGACTAAATATTTTTGCGACAGTTGACATCAGACTTATGCTTCGGTAATCCATCGGATTGCGGAAATTCTTGCCTTTTTTAACACAGAACATATCATGCTTCGACACCAAGGATCTGCAACAATTTCATAGCTAAAATATAAATTGAATAGTTGGTTTAAGAGTTTTCGTCAGTATATCACTGTGGAAAGTTTCCTGTAATTAGGGGTTGACGGATCGCAGCAGTCCATTCCATTATTCACAATATGCTATTGCTTAATGTTCACGCGTATTTTGACATTTAGGTCCCGCCTTACATTTCTAATAGGCGTTGCGGAACATATTGACTGCATACCCTTTGTTCCTCTATTAATGATCTTTCGAATGAGGTATAAGGTGTGTCAATAATTTTAGGCTGAAGGGTCGCAGTCCATTTCATTATTCAAAATATCCATGCCATTATTTAAAATTGGCTATTTCTTAATTTTTTGCGTATTTTGGCATTGAGGTATCCGTAACCCCTCTAATTCAAATGTCACCTCATTGCGATGTACCAATCGACACATGGTATATCTTTAATCAGAAGAACAGAAAAGGTAAAGTGAAACGTATAGTATGTTAATTTTTATATATGTTATGGTATTCAGATCGTCCATACATTGAACCAAGGAATTTCTTATAAAAATAGTTAGGAAAACCCACTCGTTTATCCTCCGAAACTAACTAAATAAATACATTTAAAAAATTTAAACAGTGTTTTGATTTTTTGTTCTGATATTAATTTTAATAATTGTTAGATACATTCCGAAATGAAGAATTCAGAAATACGGGATAATATGTCACAGTCAAAAAAACATTTTTGATTTCATTATTCACTTTTAAACTTGAATACTGAAAAACAAGCTATTTCATTATTCATTATTCATCACTAAACATTGAATAGTGAATAATGAACTATTTCATTATTCATTACTGCATTCTGAAAATGAAAAATGAATAATGGATGTTCTTTAACGCGGTAAATATATACCCACAAAACAATCAATATCCAGGCATAAAAACGACGTATGAGACACTATAATATTTAAATTCTATAAAAATTCAAATATATTCCGTAAAATTATACAAGTCACAAAAATTAACCATTAAAATTACTAATCAATATCTTCAATATATAACAAGTCTAAATTGAAAACTACGGTCAAACCTATGATTGCGTTGGATAAAAACCGCAATTTTTATACGTGTGCATGTTAAACAAATTTCGCTGTAGAAGGGTCTAAATACAGCACAAACAACCTTTTCCAAAAGACCAAAAAAGTGAAAAAGTCTATTCAAACAAAACGCATTTGACTAACAGGTCGAACAACTGATGTTCTTAAACCCTGCTGACTGCCATTGGCGATTGCCAAATAAAATTGCATATACACATATTTATTTACAGTGATGGTATGCTTCTAAAAATAGATTAGCATCCTGTAATCATACTGAAGAGATAAAATAGATGATCATTTATGTACACTAAAAATGAATACTTCGTGTTTTGTATCAGAGATCCATGTTTAATTCCTACAAGAAGTAAACACCTCCAGAAACGAAAGCTTATTTTTTATAAGCTAGAGTTAGAGGAAGGGATAAGGTCTCTGCGCAATGCTAGGCGGTCTTGTCGTAGAAGATAGAAACGGCGCCGGGAAGGAAGTTACGAATCAAATTTACTCTAACATCATGAACATCGTTAGGTTAATTTTTCGGGCACTTTATATATATTTTAAATTGTCTAATCTGACTTTTTCTGATAAAAGTAAAACAATAAAACGTTAAGGCTAATACAAATTTCATAAACAGCTGTAAAACAATTTTCTTCGCAAGAAAAAATAATATAAAAATTTGCATAGGAAATATCTAATTATAATATCATAATAGTTCATAATTTAAATAAATTTGTTATCTATATCAAGGCTGTGCATATCTTGAATACATTTCTAACATTCATGAAAAGGTTATATCGAATATCGACATAAAGCGTGCATTTCATAAGAAAATGTTGTTTCAGTCTCTACTCTACAACTATCACAAAACAAACAAAGTCTGTCTTCTACGGTTGTAGGCGGCCTGCCAGTTTCGTTTGCTAACGGTAGACCCCGGAGCAAAACAGAGCCATAACACGCCTTTCCTGTTTATAAATGTTTAGATACACATAAGGTTCTGGTTTCACACATTGTTTATAACATCTGTATATGCGTAATTTGTTTCCGTTTTTCACATTACGACGGTCATCAAAACGTTCTTCAAACCATTCTGTGTTGTCCAGTTCACATAGTTTTTCTTTTATCATATTAATAACTGATTTAGTCGAAAATGTTAAGTCTTACGTTGGATACTTAAAAATCTGAGCCGATCAACAATCTTATGTACTTCAAATGACCAACATTTTCTTCTTCTAGGGATCCATTTAAAAGTTTTGTAAGAAATTCTTTGTTGGTCAGAACGGATCAATTTGCACAAAAGTCCACACTTATTCGTTTGTTATTTAGTTATTGGTGAAGTCAATCCCATATCACCGCGTGAAGCTAGGTTCGATGTGCGCTTCCCCACCGACAAGAAAAACTAACATGCTCGGTTTTGGTCTTCTGACAAGGCACCGAACGATTTTTGTCCAAGATTCCACTACCATAACGTACAATTGGTTCAACAACGGACGTATACACATTTCCATTTGGACCTAATACCGCCATCGGAATACATGGTTTACGTTCACTTGCGATTCCAATTTTACCAGCAGATTTCCAAAATTTGCGCTGATTAGATGAACATAGTTTATCTTCTAATTTCTTTCTCGATTATTCGGTGTTGCCGCTAGAAAAAAAATATATACATCAATATCTTGTAACTGGTTGCTGTGTGTATATGGGAGAAAACTACCCTTATATCTAATCGGTTGGGGCTGCATTTTTATGCAGCTCGAAACAACATATCTGTTAAAAGGGGAATAATCCTTACATAAATTGACAGTCCCATAATACTTTCTCTTCTATGTGCATGCAATAACTATTCAGTGTTCTATTGTGATGTATTTTATTTTATTATTTCATTGTTATAACAAATCATTGTATGAAATCTAAAACCCGCAAGGTTTAAGCTTTGATTTATGCTTCAAGTTTCTTTTTCTGATAATGTAGAGCATGAGTTAATAATTAGTGTTTTTTGGTTCATGAGTTGAATATTGTTTTGATATTTGAAATCTTTGATTAATAATGCCTTCAATAACATTTTAAGAATTAAAGATGTGGCATGATTGACCATAATAGAGCTCTTCATCAGAGGCCTAATGACGTAGAAGTTAACGAGTAAAGATCACTATAACGACCACAACAACGAGGATAATCCTTACCGCATAGTAAGCTATAAAAGGCCCTATATTAAAAGGACTTTTAAATGGAAAACAGAAGAACATGCAGTAACTATTTCTTTTAAACGTTATTTAATAATTGATTGTTGATTGCTGGTATTTTAACGCACCTTTAAGCACCACATTTGGGTAATTTCGTGGCGGTTAGTTTTTTCATTGCGTATGTTAATGTGTTTTTATGCTACGTCATTTGAGTAACACTCACATTTGAAATTAAAGGATTAGTTTTTTACAATTCATTGGGAAATCACGGTATTTCACTGCAACTAATGTAATGATGCATTTGAATTGTAAGTTCCTCGGTACAGTACACACAGTACCTTGATTGCAACCTCTGTTTCGAATCCTGTGTGTGTTGATAATATTTACGTCGTTTTCTATTAACAATTAATATTGTGATTTTCAAAGACTTTGATTCCATTAACAAATGTAAATAGTATGTCTGTGTGTGGAAATATAAACTGCTTCCTGTTGAAAACTTGTGAATGAATTAAATTTCAACCACATGTATTTCTATCAAATTGTTCAGGACAAACAAATGTACAATGTAATAATATTTACCATAACGTAATAACACATGTTCTCTGTTTTTTTTACATTTAAGGTATCCTGTTACTATTTTCGGTTTACGTTCCTCTCAGACAACTGTTTCATAGATCAACTGTATCAAATTTACCAGTACCTGTATACAGGAAAGAAATGTCAACAACACACTTAGATAGAGTTAAAAGGGAGGGAAAAGGGTCAATATGTCCTATTTTACAAGGTGGACTTGGAAATAGATTGTTTCAATTTTCTTCTTCCTTTGCTGTTGCAAGGACTAAACAAACGGAGCTAATAGTACCTTTCGATGCTGAAATCCGAAAAGTGTTTAAAATTAATGTGACTTCCAATAAATCAAAAGGCTTATGTAAGGAGTTTCGAAAAGTTGTAGATAAGGCATCTCCGACATACAACACAAGTTTGCTAAATTTCGGTTCTGAAGATAACATTCAACTTGGATATGGACTTCGGTCTTGGAAATATTTTCACATGTATGATAAGGAGCTACGGAGGCAATAAACATTTCAAAAGCATATTCAGAATACTGCAGAACAGACAATTTCGAAAATATTACAGAGACGAGAAATTAAGTCTCGGAAGAGTATTACTTTGGTAGGTGTTCATATAAGGAGAGGTGATAAGGTGAAAAACAATGACGGATTTAACATCGCTACACCTGAGTTTTTAAACAGATCTGTGAATAATAACGCTAAAATGTATGCAACTGTTTTATTTCTAGTTATATCAGATGGTATGGATTGGTCTCAAAATAATATGCCTTCTCATGTTCCTGTAGAATTTATATCCTTAGGTAAAAGAGAATTTTATATGGCAACTGTCGTTGCTTGTGACCATACATTCATGACAATAGGAACTTTTGGCTGGTGGATCGGTAATTTAACTGGCGGAGAAGTGGTTTACGTTAAAGATGCTGCAAAAAGGGTTTACGATTTGTACGCATACTTAATTTTGAAGACCATTTCTATCCACAATGGGTAGGACTTTAATCAATTAATTGTTGACAATTGTGTTTTAATTAGTTTTTTTATTTTATTCAGCCATATGTGGCATTTAGTATTAATGACGTTGAACCTCTTGCACTTCAACTTTTTGAAAACTGCAAGAGGAAAACAAACGAAATACATAAAAATGCCTGAAAACATAAAGTTGTCTTCGAAAATTATCAGTTATTAAATAGAGAACCATCGAACTGTCTTGATTATTTATAATGCAGTGATTGTCATTAATTTAGATTAGTTAGAGTCAAGATTACGAGATTCAAGACTTGGTCAAACTATAATTGGACAGTTTTCCCAAATTATATTCAAAAGTAGTCGTTCAACGTTTTTTCCACTGATTGTATACCATGGTTAAGCCTCAATCAGTTGTTTTCTGGACTATTTATATGTTTTTTAATATATCTCTACGTTAAACTGTGTTCCTCAGCGACAGTCAATTTCGATTTCGATAAGGAGCAAAGAACAGGGTTCAAAACCAACTTTTTTCAACAGCTTGCTCATGTTGCTACTCGGGCAGTTTACCATAATATATAATAGTTAATGCGAGTTCTTTCATATCTGTCCGTCTTTGTGAGGGTTTTTATGTTACTTAATATATCCTCCAGAACTAGAAATTAAAGAAACAACAGACACGGCTTCTGTTGCCTGATTTATAAACTTTTACCTCGATTTTGACATTCGCAGCCATCTCAGTACCAGAATCTATGACAAACGAGACGATTCTAATTTTGAAATTATCAATTTCGCCCACCTTATTAGCAATATACCAACTTCACCTTTATATGGGATATACATTTCCCAACTCATTCGGTATTCAAGAGCTTGCAGCTGCTTCTCAGACTTTGTAAAACGTCGCCAGTGTCTGAGCAGAAAGTTGATGAACCAGGGATATGTCAAGGAACGTCTCGTTCTTTTTCTAAGAAAGATCATCGAAAGATACCAAGACCTTGTTGATAAATATTCCGTATAAACTTCACAAATAATACACGATTGTCTTGCAGTATATGTTATAGGTACTGACGTTATTATCATCTTAATAACGTGTTATAGAATAATTTAATTTGTCTTTGTGGAATATTACATTTACTTTTTTTGGTAATATCCAGTTGACGTGGCTCGATACTTATACATTTCGTCATTGTGTTCTTGTGTTATCATGGTACATTTTTGTATTATTGTCTTTCATTTTTTTGTGCTTTGTCTATATGCTTTTTCTGTTGACAAATTTGTTAGTTTTTAACGTGAATAAGATCATAACACAAGGTTCAGTGATGTACCCCTAGTTTGACATTTGTACCTATCATGTCTGTTTGTTTTGTTCACACATCGTTGTCAATATAATGGAATTGTATGCGACTCTCATACAAGTGAGAGGTAAAGCTAGCTGTAAAACCTGGTTAAATCCACCAATATCTACATAAGAAAATGCCTGTACCATGTAAAGAATATGACTCAATTGATGTATTGAGCTTTTGAGTTTACCATTTGATAAGGGACTTTCTTGAACGGATCAAAAGTGTCAGTATTGTCCCGTTGTGCAAAGGTTTAAAAAATAGTCCATTAAGGCTTTAACTGTATCACCATTATGAATAATTTATATGATCAATTTTTAATGTTTATGGTTTATATCTTTTTAATTGTTTTCAGAATAAACGGATATCACTATGTGCTGCTTCGTTTATATCATCGTAATATTTTTTAATATATTGTTCGTAAGCTGCTTTGTTGCACATTTCACAATTCATATTTGACTTTTTTTGTAATGTTTATACGATTCATGACTCATTCCTCTGGACCGTCCATCTGCAAGCCATCGTTTAAGAATTGACCGTTCCGTCGGATGAGCTTTCTTAACATCCTGAGAAAACTAGTCTAGTAAAACAGGCAAGATAAAACTTAATGTATAATAAATAAAGGCAACAATAGTTTACTGCTGTTCGAAAGTCATAACTCGATTGAGAGAAAACAAATTCGGGTTACAAACTAAAACTGAGGTAAACACATCAACTATAAGAGGAAAACAACGAAACAACAGAAACACTAAAGTGCAAAAAAAAAAAAAAAAAAAAAAAAACCCGACAATGCAACAAACACAAAAACGAACTATAAAATAACAACTGCCATTTTCCTGACTTGGAAAGGAAAGATGAACCTTGCTTTGCGGCTAGCCAAACCTAGCGCTTTTATGACAATGTTAAATATAATTTTAAAACGAAAACACTGCATGCCAGGACTACAGTACAAATGCAAGAACATTACGGACAGAGAAATGCACAAATAAACATTACAATAGGACATTTCGACTTGCTTATAGTTATCAAAGATACCAGGCTTATAATTCAACGTGCGTTTCATCTTCAAATGATTCAACAGGGACGCGCGGATCAAAATAGTAAAGAAAGCCAAACAAGTACAAAGTTAGTCCTCAAACAATTGATTAAGTGTTCATTTATTAGCATTGGTTTGTTCAAAGTCATTTGTTTATATTTTGAATAACAAATCATTTATAATACACACATACAATCTTGGCGGTTGATTGATTGATGTACAGTCGCAAGTATATCATGCACTTTTAGAGCATACGTCAAATACGTGGAAATCCCCCCTTTTTAAACATTTATATAAAGTCCAATAAATGACCCAGACGTAAAATCTGAAGTTTATAAAAGTTGGAAGTGACCTAACATTAGTAAATTTAAACTATTCACCAAAGTTTCATAGAAATTGGTGAAAGCGTTTTTGAGATATAGTTTGAAAAGTGCAACCCCCCTTTTTATTCAAAACATTAAATCTGAAATTTCTAAAAATCGGGAGTGAGCTTACATCTAAAGATACTTATTTATAAACAATTCGTCAAAGTTTCATGTGAAATGGTGACAGCAGATTGTAGTTATTGTACGACATGTTGACGACAGACTGACGATCAGACAACGGTATTTCATAATTTGTTCCTTCTTGAAACACAGGTGTATAAAAACAGATAAAGCTGATATCTTAAATCAATTTACTCAATTAAATTTTTGAAGTTTGTCTGATGTTTGGTTGAGAGTAAAAAAGTATTACTATTAATATTTTTTTTAAATTGTGAAGCATAGAATATTTATATTTTACTACCCTCGATCGTCATCTGGATCCCCACCCGACTCCAAGTTCCCTCCAACCTAACTCGCACTCATTCCCAGGCTTCGATTCAAGAATCCTGTCCACGTCAGGAAGGTCTGAGGGTTGGATCACCCTTTCCTCTGGGTTTTCAAAAATGACTTGATCTGCCCCTGCACCTTGTAATATTTGCGATTATTTCGGGAACGTCACCTACACACCTTCGTAGCATTAACTTATTATGTAACGTCGCTACGGCGATACCAATTGTATATTTCGGAGGCATTATCAAAATAACATTTGAATAATCAAATCTTGCTCCGATCTTTCAATGGTGACGAGGATTAAAAACAAAAAAAGTAGCAGAGTTTAGCGGCGTAAATAATGAGAAACACAGAACAAAGCATTTAAAGAAAATAGTGCTGAAATAGAGATTATGGACCGAGGAGAGCCCCAGCAGGTAACGCTAGTAACAGAAACCAGAAATTTACGATCACAACCATTTATACAGTCGGACAATAAGAGGGACTTTAGATATTTCAGGACAACTGATACTGCAGATAAAAATGATGCATTAATCATTTATTGAGGAAAAGATATATCAAAATAGGAAAAAAGTCTAAGAAATGACGAAGGAGATGATGAGTATACAGTATTAAAGAACGAATTAAATGAATAGTACTTGCCAAAGAAGAACAAACATCATTCGAGGTAGTATTTTTATTGGAAAGTTGCATTCAAACTATAACCAATCAGGATTTGATAAAGAGAGCTATAAGCAAAGGATAGAAGCAGGACAGATAGAAGACACATGTTTATAGATGAAGGATATAAAAGTAGATCGCAGAGACATCGGTACTTCTTCGGCAAATATACTTCAAAGCAACAGGTTACGCTATAGGGCACAGGATTTTAAAGAAGATAGATTTAAACAAAATGGTAGGAATATAACCAGGTCTAATTGTGGTTATTGTGGATTTAATCATGATCATGAGAGAAGATGCCGAACAAATGGGAAACAATGTAGACATTGTGAAAGATATAATTATTTAACATCAGTCTGCAGAGCAGAAAAGTGAAACACAGAAAGATATAATAGTCAGCAACAGAGCAGATCTGTAAACTATGGAAACAAAAGAAATGTGGAAAGAATAAAGTCGTGTAAATTGCAATATGCACAAAAACAAACGTTCAAGACACTTATTCATATCTTTACAAATATATATGTAACACTCTTAAACGTTTTTATCCACCAAAACGTGTCCTTATCACCAAACGTGTCTATTCTCTCTTAACGTGTCCGTATTTTTTATTATTGCCCAAGCGTGTCCGATTGCATAACCTCTGAACATGTCCGATAATGTTTTATTGCCAATACGTGTCCTCTGTTAAACGCCTGGACATTATACGTTCTTAACGATAATACATGTATGTCTTTAATGACATAAATACATGTAACTTTAACGGCAATCCTTTGATGGTGGACGCAGTTGATGAAATAGTCATTTATTATTATCAGTTTGTCCAATGCCGATCATTAATTATTATCATTCTTGCAAATTTGATATGTAACATATGAATTAAGTTTTGACTGAAAAGCTCATTGCCCAGTTAAAAGTATTTTTAAAAACGCTCATTTAGAGCAAACATAGAAATAATTCTAGTACTGTTGAATTAATCGATTACTATGTTAATTATTTTGTTCCAATAAACTCCGATGGTGCATATTCGATTAATCCGAATATTGTAAGGCGGGCTTTTAGCATTTTCACTTTTTCCACAGATCTAGTATTTCAAGTGCTCTTCCGGTCATAGACTGGTTATCAGGTTTTTTAATAAATTTTAGGTGTCGAGCAGATCTGTAAACTATGGAAACAAAAGAAATGTGGAAAGAATAAAGTCGTGCATCATTTAAGATACACGAACAAGAGACATGACGTCCAGTGTCAAATATTTCATGCATTATTTGAACAACGTCTTTTCAACAATAAATACTATTGATAGGTTCTATTATCATCATGGGAATTTATGATTTGGCCTAAATTTTTACGGTTATGCGGGATCAAAACTAGTTGGGATAATAATGATATAATATCTAGCTAATAAATCTCATAGCGAGTAAAGATCGTTTTTTTTATGACTTCAGTAAGAAACTACTTCAATTTCCGTTGTGAAAATAATAAAACAAAAATTACCTATAAAATACAACTGATGGCACCATGAAAGAATACTGCTATACAAATGTAAGGTTGAAATGCGCAGAGAATAAAATATTCTCCCTCCACCAGATATCTGATTTAATATCTACAAGTCAACTGAACATAGCTGCTTACATTTAATTACAACATAGACGAACGGACGACTGCCCCAGTTTTACCAAGGCTATACCGACGGTGTAAAAAAAACCCCAGTAATTTATTTCTATTTTATAATGAAATTGTGAAAAGAGTATACGTTATGTAAAAGCAATTACAAAATAACATACGTATTTATGATATGGAAATGAATGACAGTTTATTTAAAGGAAAAGAAACTAAAGATTGATATGAACATGTTTGGGGGATCGAGCACGTTTGGGGGTGCATTAAAAAATGAACACCTTTTGGCGTTTATACAATGACACAATTTGGCTAACCTTTTACATTAAGACTTGTCTTGCAGTTCAATGACATCATGTAAACACGTTTATTGGAGTCGGACACTTTTAGAGGCAGGACACGTTTCTGAGTGTTACATATAAAATTATACTAACATTTTTTGGAGATTTGATTTATCGTGCATGTACACTTCTCTGGAAATTATAGTTGTTAATTAATGTATAATACATTCTACTGTGTAGAGTTGTTTCATTAGCACTCAAACAACATCTTCTTTTTTCAAACAGTAAAGGTTTAACTGTAATCATTTTCATATATTATGGTACTTAGATGACCGCTAATGCCAATTCCGAGATATAAATCTTAAAGTGAGAAAGATAAAGCTGTGTGTGATGTTTCTTTGTTTTAATATATTTACCGAAACCGAATAAAAAAGTTTCGATTTCCAATAGGAAAAAAACATCGCCAATAAACTGTACCTGAAATGTGAAATTAAGTGATGTGGCTGCTATGATTTTTTGTTGTGCCAGTATCTAAAATAGAATCAACTTCTATGAATATAAAAAGAGGTCAGAGATTGATTGATTGATTGGTGTTTTCTTAACGTCACAACAGCGCAAACAGGTTATATCGCGGCGAGAGCTTATTTAATTATTTTTACATTTCTAAGTATTCTTTTTTAATCCAGACGATAGATCGTTCAGGATACTTATACTCGAGTCGAATGCAAAATTGCTTATTTACAAATAAAAATGAACACTAAGATCAACATCAAAATCAGTTATACTTGATACAAAAAGTTTATATTAAATTAATCATACTTTTTTTTATTGAGTTACATGTAAGCCTGCCAATTGATAATTTATCGTGTGTTTTTCTATGTTGTGATGTTATGTTATTATGTCAGAAAAAGGGAGAAGGTTTGGTTCCATTAAAACGTTTAATCCCGCTGCAAATGTTTGCACCTGTCCTAAGTCAGGAATCTGTACAGTAGTTGTCGTTAGTTTATGTAATTTATACGTGTTTCTCGTTTCTCGTTTTTTTTAATATAGATTAGACCGTTGGTTTTCCCGTTTGAATTGTTTTACACTAGTAATTTTGGAGCCCTTTATAGCTTGTTGTTCGGTGTGAGCTAAGGCTCCGTGTTGAAGGCCGTGCATTGACCTATAATGGTTTACTTTTTTAAATTGTTATTTGGATGGAGAGTTGTCTCATTGGCACTCACACCACATCTTCCTATATCTATATATTATTGACATTGAAATGCTTCCTACGAATATCAGCAAAGTCAAAGCCATTAATTTAAACTTCTTGTTTGTTTTAAAATAGTATACGTTTATTTGCAAGGAATACATTGTGGTCCATCTTCATTTTATAGACGATACTCATGTGTTTTTCAAGTATGACCAATACGGCATCTAGAAATTACACAGACCATGTCTGCTCATACAATAATTAAAAGGTTTATTTAATTAATATTTAATTTCATATAATTTATTATCATCCTTTTTTACTCCATTTATTTTTCAATATATTACAATTATATTCTTTCATAATAGATATACAATCAGATTGACAAAGAGTCATAGAGGGCAATTTTTGCTTCCTGTTCTACAACCATATTTCAAATGACTGCAATACAACTTGGTAACAAGAGAAACATTATTTCTTTGTGAGAAAAATATGAATTTTTCATTACAAATACAACTTGAGAATTATCGGGTTTATAATTTTAGTATGTTTTATAACTTGTTAGCAAAATGCTAAGAATAACATTTTTACAACAGAGGTTAAAACTTGAGGAATATTTTTTAATTAGTACTTTTATTTTATTTTCGTCCACTCATTTTCAATTTGAATTTGGCATACATGTATTAAGTAATGTATTTATAAATGTTCGAAAAAATAAAAAGATCCTTCTTAATAACTTATTAAATTCCATTGAAGACAGAGTTTCAATTGGATTTATTTAATGCATATCAACCATTTCTTATTTTGGTGTCAGTAAATCTAAGGTAATTAGTCTATACAGTTGCAAAGGTTAAGCGTGTCCTTCCACGAAAAAAAATAAAAAATAGAGTTGATTAAGTGTTTTAGGGGGATTTTTTTTTCAGTTGAAAAAAAGCATCAAGCTATATGGGCGTTTTTCAATAAAAGCGTGACTTTCAGACCTAAAAAAATGGAAAATCACATTGTCTAAAATTTTATTTCAAGAGTTATTTTGAATACCTCTATTAAAAACCTGTTTGTAAACAAAAAGTGCAATCTTAAATACTCTTTAAAAGTATATTATTTTCATAATTTGTGTACTGTTTCGTGGGGGACATTTGTCCACTACGAAACTGCTTTAAACACACATCTTATTGCAATTTTAAATATCTCCTATGGGCATTCCAGTTTGTTTACTTTATATACTAGAAAGATTTCATTTTTTTTCTGAATTGGAGAACCATGTTTTATCGATAAAGATTAGGCAGTACTTCACATATGAAGGTACAACTCATGTTACGTAGTGGACATTTTGATGCATTTCGTAGTTGACAAACGGTTTCGTAGTGGACAAAAAATTTCGTAGTTGACATCAACCCTATTCTATGTTAATAACAACTTACGCAAATTACATGAAACTAACCCTTGTTTTTTGTTTTGCACGAATATAATTAAACAATTTTTTTAAAAAGACTGCATGGTAGTGGTTGTGTCCACTATGAAACGTTTTTCTCCCATACTTGTTTCGAAGGTGACCGTTTCGTAAAGGACATATTCACATGTTTTATTCTTTCCCCAGAATCCCTATATTACAATAGTAACAAGACTGATTGTATTCATCAAAGCATGTATTAAGCACTGTACACTGACATTTTTTTCATAATTTTAAAACCAGTTCCTGAAGGAGATTTGACCCGTTTCGTAGTGGACATTAATAAAAATACGGTATCACTCTGGTCTATTTGATGTGATCAATTTTTCTTATCAACGATTTAACTACCGTTACAAAAGCATCACTTCTTTTGTAAGACCCTACTATTTATTTATCTTACAAACAAAATTACATTGATAGTATTAAACTGTTTCTGACCGATGAAAATGACCAAGGCTTTATAATAATTTTAAGAACTTTCTTCAATTAGTCAACAGAAGAAAACAGTATAATTATTTGTTGATATATAGAAGTATGGAGTCTAAAATATGTCACAGGATATGTACCAAGCTAATACAACAATGAATATGTGGTACATTGATTGATACTAAAATTGAGAATGGAAATGGGGAATGTGTCAAAGAGACAACAACCCGACCAAATAAAAAACAACAGCAGAGGATCACCAACAGGTCTTCAATGTAGCGAGAAATTCCCGCACCCGGAGGCGTCCTTCAGCTGGCCCCTAAACAAATATATACTAGTCCAGTGATAATGAACGCCATACTAACTTCCAAATTTTACACAAGAAACTAAAATTAAAATAAAACAAGACCAACAAAGGCCAGAGGCTCCTGACTTGGGACAGGCGCAAAAATGCGGCGGGGTTAAACATGTTTGTGAGATCTCAACCCTCCCCCTATACCTCTAACCAATGTAGTAAATATATTTGTGAAAATATTAACTGAATATTTGCAATATTTGGAGCTTTATGAAAGCCCCATGTCTTACTACCATAACATAAAATACTACTAAGATGTGTATCAAACATATTCGAGTACTCTGAAAACATTCAAACATAAGAATGATGCTTTTGGTTTCAAGGCAAATACCACTTTTGTACCTTGTTCTGCTAAATGTTTCTTAGTTTCCAAAAATATTACTGTTATAAATCAACTGTGAACCAAAGTATAACAAAATCATCAACAATGTCATTAACATAACCGTCAAGTTACCATGTTTCTTCTATCTTCACATAACAATCTATTCTACATGACATAACTTCAGTCATTTACGAGAGCACAGTAACTATGTGTCTAACACACTAGTTTTTTTACCTTTTACAGAATCAATTAACAATTATATCATCGGCATACATCAGCAAAAAAAAAGACAACCCATGTACTTAATCCGGGAAGAACCATCACTTAGAAACTAAATTTCAAGACCATTCACATACAATGAAATAAGAAGCGGGTTAAGTACTCCCCCCCTTGGAACCTTAGATACCTTTTCATTTACGTCAGCTCTACAATCCGTACCCCTGTATTTTTCACAAGGTTTCTTGAAATCTGTAAAAAATATTGAAACACAATTGTAAAGTTAGGAAATAGCTGTAAAGATGACAAATAATCAGTGACTTACTCATATACCTATAAATAGATAAGTGATTACAGATATTTACTTAATTGTTTAGTAATTTCATGTAAGTCCTAATTTCAACCATTTACTGTAACATATACATTTGCATTTCAACGAATGCTCTTTACTTTTGAACTTAGTCTTGTTATCCGGAAACCATGTCGTTGTCCGTTCGACTTATGAGATTGACTGTTCCTCTGGTGACTATCTCCTATCTCAAAAGACTGTTGTGTGTATTTTAAGACGATGGAACTATCATTAATTAAAGCCCCCGTTGTTCATGTTGTTCCTAAAGAAATCACGTTTTTGTACATACACACCGGCGAAAAAGATTTGATAAATTGTATAGCAGAACTCATAACAATAACAAATTGAACTTCACACATATGTACACAACAAACACAAATAACGACTAATACATATATAAATTTACTCTGGTGAACACAATTTTAACTCTGGTATCTATATATTGAGTAAAATATAATATAACGAAAACACAATACTACAGTACACATGTAAAACCTTATAGTGTATTGTTTATTTGTTCTGACATGCATGCATTCGCCTTCACGTACACGTTTATTTGTATCCATACACATATCAAATCATAAACATCAAACTTTTACCACAAAGACATTTCAATAATTATTCGTTTAAGATTAAATTTTTTCTTACCATACAAGTAGCGTCGTATGCCTGCTTTTATTGGGAAGTTAATTGTTGACGCCACATTATGATACTTTTGAACACAATCAGAAATGAATTTACTTTATTTTATATACATCATTACCAATAATTTCAAATATAATACTCCGAATACAAACATGTTTACATTTCATCATAGTATTGGTAGGCATTTTTAGTATGTCTCCATGAAGTACACAAAATCAACGATGCAGAAAAATGAAAATTTAAAGTCTTAAGCACTTCGGTCAAAATGTATAATACGTCTTAAATTGAGGTATTAAAAACTAAAATTAATAGTATAGTGCATAAATTAAAAACCTCTGTGTAGTGATATTGGACATGTTGCAATAATTATTAAGTGAATGAGTTTAACAAATCGTGCTGATATGATGAGCGAATCAACATAGAATAGAGGGGTAAATACGATGGAGTTAACTAATGTATGCAACGAATTAAATGTTCATATAGCTGTTTGCTTCGAGAAGCTGCATCACAAAAGCCTTTGCGGTGTGTTCTACGTGTAAATACCGTGAAAATAAGTCTTATGTCATACTATGAAAATTTAACACCATATGTGATATAGATTGAACTATGAAAGGACCCCCATATTCCATACCAAAGTTTACGATATGGGTAGTGGGATTAAGGAAAAAATTACCATTTCATCATATATGAAATGAAGTCAACAACTTCATCTAATTTGAGACCTTTTCATAAAAGTTGTCAGGCGTACTAATGAATAATCGAGTTTTTTACACTAAAGCACGTTATGAAAATGAAGGTAAGTTTTTTTTTATAAAAAGCTACTAGGCACAATCAAATTTAGTTAATTATAGATAACCAATTTATATAAATAAAAGCAATATTTTGTATTTTAAAATGTATACCTGGTATAGGACAGGTGCACTCATTTTAGTATCAATCATAAATAAAGGCAACAGTAGTATACCGCTGTTCAAACTCATAAATCCATGGACAAAAAACAAAATCGGGGTAACAAACTAAAACTGAGGGAAACGCATAATCGTTGTTTTCATCAGAATTTAAAAAAGCACAGTGTATTGATTAATTGAAAGGCTTACTAACCTTAGTCCTGCTAGCAATATCTAGTATTTTAATTTGAAAGTCAAAAAGTAACAAAAATAATTTAGTTTTCAAATGTTTGAGGTGAAGCTTGAAGTGTAAGGGCGAGCGAGTAAACATACAATAATAGGTTTGACAATCTTGATCAAAACAAAATGTATAAAACTTGATTTACCAATTGTACTTTGACATTCCATTTATTCATCAACTGCTAAAATGTTAACATGACAGCTGTCTTGCAAGAAGCAGGAACTTCGTTTCCTTTCTGTGTTCACCTCAAGGTTTTGGGGGTTTATTGTGGTGTGTATAGTTTAACATTTGTTTATAGGCTGTCAACAACGTAGCAGGTGGTGTAGAAAATAGTTTGACTTTTTAAAACCCCCATACCACCTAATTGATAAAATTTAGAATGGAAATAGGGAATGTGTCAAAGAGACAACAAGCCGACCATAGAACAGACAACAGCAGAAGGTGACCAACAGGTCTTCAATGTAGCGAGAAATTCCCGCACCCGGATGCGTCCTTCAGCTGGCTCCTAAACAAATATATACTAGTTCAGTGATAATGAACGCCATACAAAACTCTAAATTGTACACAAGGAACTAAAATCAAAAATAATACAAGACTAACAAAGGCCAGAGGCTCCTGACTTGCGACAGGCGCAAAAATGCGGCGGGGTTAAACATGTTTATGAGATCTAAACCCTCCACCTATACTTTTGATACATATTTCGAAAGTAATAAACTAGATTAGTTCTCGCTCGGACACACACTCCATAATCTAGTATATTATAGAATAGTTTCTGCTGTTTTTGTTTTATGTTTTCAGGCACTAGTTTACTGTTATTGGTAGCAAAATTATAGTCACCAGTATCCAAGCAGTTCCTTCATGGTATTGAACCAATACAGGATAGTGTGGTATACATTTGCGTTTCTTTGATTCGGACATTTCCTTTATTAGGCACTTTATTTACATATGAACTATTGTGATTCAGGCATATAATAAAATAAACGAAACGTTGTTTTAAATACTATGAATTCCCCTTTTGAGTTAAAATTTTTTTTTTTTTTTTTTTCGACATCAGTAAAATGACCAATTGTCTGAGTGACAGTCCCTCGTTTAAGGGATTATTCATTTGGAGGATAAAATGGTCATAGAACGGTCTTCAACACAGGGCTTTAGCCCAGACCATACAGCAAGCTATTAAGGACCCCAAAATGACTAGTGTAAAACGATTCAAAAAGGAAACCGAAGATCTTATTTACATACACACCATAACTGCAAACGAAAACTTGGAACAACTGGTTCGTGTCCTATTGAAGAGAAGTTACGTAAACAGTTTGCGAATGGTCGTATATTTCATTAAAGAGATGTCCAATAAAATCGACTGGACGAACTGACTTTTTGGGACTGGTTATTTTCAATCATTGAATTTCGATTAAAAAACGTTAAAACAAATTATTCAATGACTTTTTAGATCACACACTAGAATATTCGTCCAAATAGATAAATTTGAACATAATGAACAATGATTAAAAAAATCTTCACAATGATTAAAAAAATTTCACAAATGTCAAAATAATGAAATGATTCATGGGGGCTTGAATATATCAGGATTTTATCACGGGTAGGCTCTTTATGTCATTTATTTCACCCTGAGTAATAGCTAAGGGTAAAAAATCGACATAAAGGGACAACCCAAGGTCAAATCACGATTTATGCAAGCCCCCATGAGTTTTGGATAAATTTAAATGATAATTTACTTATATGTCTTGTATGTATATAAAAAAAGACTTGTACCACATTTTAGCATCGTTTGTTAAACTTTTCTTTGTTGTGATGATTTTTGGTTTCACAAACGTGTATTTTCCCTTAAAATGCTTATATTCTTATATCATCTTTCTATGACGTCGGTACATCATTCATAAAACAACATATGACGTTGGAGTACGATTGGAACAACCCAGGCAATATATTAATATGTTACCACGGGTTTGTACTAAAAGCGTTTGAAGGACGTCATATTATAATTAGTGTTAAACCTATCGCTTCCATTTCATTTCTATAAAAACGTATTATGTATTTATCATAAAATGTATAGATGAACATTTCCCTATGAAGGTACTATTTTAGAATGAGTGATCGATCAAGGACTGTTCTGTTATATTAACAAGGAGTTTAATCGGAGTCAAAATATAAAAGTCTTTTCCAGGCAAACAATTTTGAATGCCTTGAATATCACACTAAGATGGGGTATGAACAATGACAATGAACAAACCAACGGCCTGATGTATGTATATTCATTAACTTATTAAATGTTATCAATTTTAAAGATAAAAAATTTAATAGGGGAGCACCAAATTACTTTTGATACATGTATAAATCACTGAAATGTATGTATTGGGAAAGAAGCATAGAACAACATAAGATACAGTGTAACCTGTGTAATCCGACACACTGGGAGACCAGAAAAAAATGCCGGATTAAGCAAGGTTCTGAATCCTCAGGATTTTGTCTGCAAGGATAGGCATACTTCGGGACTATGAACATGTGTCAGCTAAAGCAGGATGTTAGAATATTCAGGTGTCGGATTAGGTAGGTTACACTTTAAAAATATTTGGAAGCTAGTTGCGGATCCACGATTTTAAAGAGCTAGGCAACGTTAGGAATGGATAATGTAAAATTGTATGAATGAAGTCAATACGGCACGTTACTTTTTTCGTGTTTGATGTTTTTTTCACAATGCATTGGAGAAGATCATAATTTTGTGCATAGCTAAAATCTTAATAATAACAGGATGTAGGGTCATATATAAAAGTGGTCGTTGCATATTCATATTGAAGACGAGAAGATGAGTGTGAACTCGATCTTGTATTATACCGCAGAAAGACATGTCAGGCTACCTGGACACTTTGATCTTTGATTTGAAACGGGCTAGGTTCGAATTCAAGACCTCCCGCTCTCGACCAGTGGCTTGACTTCCATTGACGATATGAGTCAACTACCTAAGTAAATTATTGACCATCAAAACAAGCAAGATGTTTTTGAAATCAACCATTACACCAATGCATATAGGATTTAATCTATTCAAACGTCTTAGTCTATGTACTCATATTCTCCACACATGAATAACAAGTATCTATAACGCATTCTATTTGAAAAAGAGAATTTCTATTTTATTCTCTTTTTTTGGTGGTTTCAAATTCGGTTGACGATGTGAATTGAAATAAACACTTTTTGTCAACAAATCTATAAGTTAATGGAAATGCGCTTACATGATTTTATCAAATTTGAGGAAATCTCCCCACTCAATGAAGAAAACTAGTATTCTTGAATTGAAAAACGTACCAGTGGGGAAAATCCCCACATACACTACACATATAAAACCAATAACATTAGAATGGGGAAATATCCCCACATTCACATCTACAACCTAAAACATCAGAATGCCGAAATTCCCACGATAAGATTATTAATTGGAAAATACAAGCTTTAATATTGCTGACCATCAAATGGGAAAATTTCCCCATAATCTCATTATGTTCAAATCATAGAAAATATTGTTGACTATCAATTGGGAAATTTCCCCATAATCTCATCATGTTCATATTAGATATTGTTGACTACAATATGGGGTAATTTCCCCATAATCTCATCATGTTCATATTAGATATTGTTAACTTCAAATTGGGGAAATTTCCCCATAATCTCATACGATTCAAATTTACGGCAAATCAAATAATTGTATGTACTAAAACTGTCATCCCAAGTCGTGAAATTTAGACAGTGTTTAGACAGTTGACTACTTATGAAACAAATGTGTACCAATGAGACAACTCTCCATCCAGGTCCCAATTTGTAAAAAAAACCAACTTTATAGGTATAAAAAGGTCATCAACACGGAGCCTTGGCTCCTACCGAACAGCAAGCTATAAAAGGCCCAAAATGACTAGCGTAAAACCATTAAAACGGGAAAACATAAGGTCTAATCTATATCAAAAACGAGAAACGAGAAACACTTATGAACCACATCAACAAACGACATCTACTGAACATCAGATTCCTGACAAAATGTTTGAATATTTTGTGGTTATCCGTATGAAGAAGGCAGAATGTTTTGAATACAGATTGCTTTTAAACACGAGGAGCTTACTTTAAATCGTCATCATTAGGAACAGACCTCCTTAAAAGAGAGGCAAATGATACCAGAAGAAAATTCAAACTCATAAGTCGAAAATAATCGGACAACGCCATGGTTTAAAAAGAAGACCAACAGACAAACAATAGTAAAAACACAACATAGAAACCCAAAGACAAAGCAACAAGAACCCACAAAAACACAAGGGATTGTTATATTCTTACGAAACCACAAAAACCACAAAACGCACACAAACAAGGAATTTAAATCTATGGTTGTTTAAAATGTAATAAGCAGACACTACCGACCGCACTACTAAAAATCAATTCCAATCAATTTGTTATACCAAATATCGATATTTTCAAATTTCAAATAGTTTTCCTGAAGCTGTTGATGTTCAGAAAATATCTATCCTGTATGTAAACGGTGGTTATGTTTTAGTGAATTTATAAAAGTAATTCTGTTAATGATGAAACTCAATAACTTGCACAAGTACATCATCATAAATTTTAATATGCTAGGATTGTGTTTACTAATTACTATAAAAAGTGCTCTATGACACGTTGTTACATATTTTAATATTGCAACTATATTGAACAGCTTTATGTGCATAATGTTGTAACACACTTGGCGATTCTACGCACATCTATCTGTTGTTGATGATTTTTGCATACTTTTTCATCTATTTATTTTCGTCGTTGATGTTGTCTCATTGATGGTGTGATAATTACTTCTTATTCTACATACAGTTTGTCATATTAAATTACAAGCACATTCAGACCAAACAAGCTAATTATGTGAATGTTTGTTTTTTTGTCATTAAGATACCATGATAATGTCCCAATATAGATTAAATAACATATATAACCTTGTTCATTCTTGTATACATGTATAAATATATAGGATCATTTGACTGATGTTAAATGTCTTTTGTTCAAGGACAAGGAAATACAGCTTCCTTTTGTTGTTGATATTGTTTATTATATCCTGTTTTGAGAACATTATCAGATGACTTGTGAGTTTCTTGTAAGATCATATATATATGAAAGTGTTTTGTTAAACAAAACACCTTCAGCTGAATTCATCTCGATGTCTTTTGTCGTAGATTCTGTAGACCTAACACTCTTACTAAGTTGTCGTCTGCAAATACGACTTTGTAACCTGTAAAATAGAGACTATCCAATCAAAGGGACAGAAAACCAAACACAAATTATGCATATACAATTAGATCAAACATATATACATCTTTCCTCTCATATGATGTTTCCCTAGACTTTATCGAAATGTTGACTCCTTAGTGAGTCTTTTACTTCGAATGATATGTGCATTGTTTCTGTTGATTGGACATGTGATGCTCTGTGTTCTCTCCAGATACGCCAATTTTCTCAGCCAATAAATGCAAACGGTCATTTTTATATAAATTAGACCGCTCTTCGTTTTCCTGTTTGAATTGTTTTACACTAGTAATTTTTTTTGGGCCCGTTATAAAAGGTGTCAGACCACCAATTAAAAGTCCCTATCTGTTCAACCAAATTTTGCAATTTTCATAGATTTCTAAATTTTTTATCTTAAGTTTAACCTCTTACAAACCAGGTATGTCCTGAATCGTACAGGTATCACCTTTCTTCATTCCAATTTTCGACATACCTTTAAAGCCATATAAGAAAGAAGAGACCTTCCGAATGGATGTACCACTAAAAATAACCCCTGGTTTTCTTGAAATCTTAAATTAGTATACTATGGAGCGCATTAATCCTCAATTTTTAATTTCAACTCATAGACAAGTAAATTTGGGCTCAAAATGGTCTTAATATATTTCTCTTTCACCAAAAGTTTCATTTCTGCAAATTTGTTGTGTAGTTTAAGTAAACAATGACATCAAATGCACTATTTTTTGTCCCGAGTAGGCCTACTTTTACGTTCTAAATTTGAGGGAGTAATTGGTGGTCTGACACCTTATAGCTTGCTGCTCGGCATGAGCCAAAGCTCCGTGTTGAAGGCCATACCTTGACTTATAATTGTTTACTTTTATAAAAAAAATTCATGGATGGAGACTTGTCTCATTGGCACACATACAACATCTTCCTATATCTATGATATAGCCTAGAGTGCACAATGTGGCCTTAAACAACAACAACAAAAACTACCTGACAATCAATCAACTCATTACTCATCGTTCTTTTGTAATCTCTCTTTAATGTATATCATGGTTTACCTGATTTAGTTTTTTCTAGGACTGTTGCATTATACCATTTCTTCTCCAGTTTCCAGAAGCCCATTACTTTTTCGTTCATTGCGAAATCCTGAGAAAAAAATTTAAACAATGTAATCTTCTTTAGAATTTCACCTCTGTTTGAATGCTGCTTTTAATTTTATTAAAATGATATGTTTTAAACTAAATAGGAATACAAAGATGTGGTATGATTTCTAGTGACAATATCACATAGACGTAAATTGATTTGGATGTAAGCAGCTATATTTTACTGTACAATATTCAACAATAAGCAATCATATGCCGTAGTGTAAGCTTAAAAAATACGATTTAACATAATGTCAAACAAGAATGTGTCCATAGTACACGGATGCCCCACTCGCACTATCATTTTCTATGTTCAATGGACCGTGAAATTGTGGTCAAAACTTAAAATGAAGCGAACGGACGCACGGACGAACGAACGGACGGACGAACGGAGGCACAGACCAGAAAACATAATGCCCCTCTACTATTGTAGGTGGGGCATACAAATTTAAACGTGAATATCAACGGCCGATAAATAGAAATGCTTCATAGATCACAAACAGCAACCAAAACGACCACTAAATTACTGATTTGGGACAGACATTTAACATGTACAAATGTGGCCCAATTTAACGTCAAGTAAAAAACAAACAAATATTTCAATTAAGTATGAAATCATTCCAGCAATGACACATTACTGGAAATAATTATTAGATTATTTTTGAAGTTCACAAAAAATGCAAATGTATCATGATGTTCCAGGTTTACACCCCCTCCCCACCTTTTCCGCGAACTGGATCCCAACCGGTTTTCCAAAGAAAGCTGAATTATAACACAACGTGCAAATCTGAACTTAAAAATAATATAAATATATGTTTTTGTTTTAGGTGCTCGTTGATATTTTGCGGAGACAGAAATATAACGGTTGATAGCTTAAAACTACATTGCATACACATGTTATATATTTCACTGATTCACTTTGCCCAAGGCATTACAATTTTGTAATCTAAGTTTCAGTAAATTATTTCATAATCCACGACATGGGACTAGCAGAAACAAATAAAACATACTCATACTTCATACTCACATTTGTTACTTCCAATGATCTGATGTTTATCTGATTCTCAGGTATCTTCATTTCCTTTGAAAATAATTGAGTTTGTAAATCAAAGTAATCAGTGTTTTGTTTAATTGACTAACCACACATACTGAAACGTCTCGTCCGATTCACTAATCACTGATTTCATGTGGAAATTATTAAAGAATAAGCTCTAACTACAAGTATCACATAAACTTGACATTTTAAAATATGATGACAATGAGCATGATGAGGTGAAGGTCAGATAAATCCTGTCAGACAGATATATACACAGAGTTAGAGTCAGCCTTATCCGGCCATCTTTTAAAAATCAAATATCTCGAAATGAGCTCCATGACATTTCAATGTATTTAGCTTATTTTGAGGCTTATCTAATGCTCTTCCGGGTAATAGTAACAATCTTAAATTCTTGCTTTATTTAATTTCACCTAAGTTCATCCTCAACTTACCTCATTTGCATGTAAAGTTCTTGACTCGAGCTCAATTGTCATCTCTGTTTCCTATCAAAATAATATTTTGTTTTGATAAAAACTGTCACATTTTTACAAATAAAATCCTATTTTGAGGTTCAATTTATCATATTAAAAAGGTTAACCGCACAATCAGCAGTAAGCATACACTACAAACTGCTCAGAGTCTGAATTGACCAGTTTTTGTGCTCGACCAGTAAAATCGAGCACACATTTTACTCGACTAGTCTCGACATTGTCTCGACTGTACTTAACTGTACTTTAGTGTACTCGACTATGTCTCGACTTTACTTAATTAGTCTGATTCAGTACTTGATGATCTTTGTGTAGTCTGAAATGGTCTTGACCAATGCTCGACCTGTCTCGACATGTCTTGACTAGTCTCGACCTGTCTCGACTAGTCTTGACCTTCAAATTTAGTTTTGACTGGTGTAAATCAGCCCATCTAACTAAATTAAATATTGATCTTACAAAATTCAAGCTTATTAGGTAGTTTATTTTATTGCTGTGAAATGAAAGAATTTAATTTTACAATAGGTTAAAATTAAAATTATTATATAAATTCAGATAGGCATCTTTAATTTTTTTTATAACTTTTTCAAATCAACTTGGATTTTCATCAAACTATGTAGCTATCTTAGATATATATTAAGCTTACTAAATCCCAGGTCATTTTATTTTTTCTTGTATTGCTGTCAAATTCAAGAATTAAATTAATCTATTTATTTTTATCTATTTGTGTTACTAAGGAAGCTACCATTTAATTTCTACATGTCCAATGACTAACAAATGAACAAAAGTCTTACCACGGATATGATTCCACGCCTTTAAGAAGGTTGATCTTGAAAATAAAGTCCCTTTGAACTGGTCTTTAAATAAGGATTTCTGTGTATCGAAATCTTTAAGCTGAACACTTTGAACCTCTCCATCCACTCCTAAAACCTGAAATATTCAAATAAGTCAACGAAATGTATTGCTTGACCCTTATAGGTGTAATTTTGCAATAAAGATTAGTATTAACAAAAACCATAAAGCCTTGAACCTGATCGCGTTCAGTTATATTTAGAAAAAAATATATGCTTTGCGAATTGATGTATATCATGTATTTAGGACGCCAAAATCTAGGACGCAATTACATCGGACATTTTAAGGGCAAACGTATCTACCCATTTCAAGGCAAATATTTGTAGTCAAATATAGTTAAAAGTACAATTGCATCAATGCCAATTTTACAACAACATAAATGAATTAATATCTTCCTTTTCTTAAAAATTGTTTCACCTTTTAAATTTTTCTAGCTATTGTAGTTTTCAAGATTATAGGAAAAGTTAGCTTACTACCAATTTAATGCTTTGAACTCTGGTGGATAGCTTTCGCATTCGCATTTCCTTAAAAACGTAAAATATTGGTAAAACTCATCCTGTTACTGATAATTTGAGTATGTGTAACTTATGTGCAAATTGCGTATTGTTGATCATTTCTTGCTACATCTATTTTAGATGTTAAAATAATTGGCTATAACACAAAAGTCATTATTATATATCATGTATATAGTGCTATAACTAAGCTTCTAGATTTGATCTTTTCGGTAATGCATATATTGCCTTCATTATTATTTTTAATGTATCTTTTATAGTATAAAATTGAGAATGGAAATGGGGAATGTGTCAAAGAGACAACAACCCGACCAAAATAAAAAAAACACAACAGCAGAAGGTCACCAACAGGTCTTCAATGTAGCGAGAAATTCCCGCACCCGGAGGCGTCCTTCAGCTGGCCCCTAAACAAATATATACTAGTTCAGTGATAATGAACGCCATATTAATTTCCAAATTGTACACAAGAAACTAAAATTTAAATAATACAAGACTAACAAAGGCCAGAGGCTCCTGACTTGGGACAGGCGCAAAAAATGCGGCGGGGTTAAACATGTTTGTGAGATCTCAACCCTCCCCCTATACCTCTAACCAGTGTAGGAAAGTAAAAGCATAACAATACGCACATTAAAATTCAGTTCAAGAGAAGTCCGAGTCTGATGTCAGAAGATGTAACCAAAGAAAATAAACAAAATGACAATAATACATAAATAACAACAGACTACTAGCAGTTAACTGACATGCCAGCTCCAGACTTCAATTAAACTGACTGAAAGATTATGATTTCATCATATGAACATCAGGCACAATCTTTCCCGTAAGGGGTTTAGTATCATACCATCATAACATATATGAGAAGAACATAACCCGTGTCATGCCAACAACTGTTTTTAGAATAAATGTGTTTAGTTCCGACGCAAAGACCTTATCAGTGACTCAATATTAACGCCAAAATATGCAATCTTTAATGACTTGACAACAGTATCGTAATTATATCCCTTCTTAATAAGTCTATTCAAAGGTTTTGTAAGTTTATGAGGTGAATACTGACACCTTTGTGCTTTATAAAGAATATTTCCATAAAAAATTGGATGTGAAATACCTGAACGTATAAAAAGTCTGCATGTTGAGCTATATTTACGAATGATGTCTTTATACCGATGATAAAATTTAGTAAATGTTTTGACTAGTTTGTGATATCGAAAACCCTGGTGTAATAATTTTTCAGTAATACATAAATTTCTCTCGTTAAAATCTAAAACATTGTTACATACACGAGCGAATCGTACAAGTTGAGATATATAAACACCGTAAGATGGTGACAATGGAACGTCACCATCTAAAAACGGATAATTAACGATAGGAAATGAAAAATCATCCCTTTTATCATAAATTTTAGTATTCAGCTTTCCGTTAGTGATATAGATATCAAGATCGAGGAAAGGGCAGTGGTCATTGTTAGTATTAGCTTTATTTAAAGTAAGTTCACCAGGATAAATTTCATTAATATACATACTGAAGTCGTCATTATTGAGAGCCAAAATATCATCCAAATATCTGAAAGTATTATTAAATTTGTTTATCAGATGTTGTTTTGATGGGTCTTTGCTTATTTTTGTCATAAATTGTAACTCGTAACAATACAAAAAGAGGTCCGCAATAAGTGGTGCACAGTTAGTCCCCATTGGAATTCCGATAATCTGACGATATACGGAATCCCCAAAGCGAACAAAAATGTTATCTAGTAAAAATTCAAGGGCATATATAGTATCAAAGCATGTCCAATTAACATAGTTTTTTTGTTTATTGCTACTAAAAAATGACCTAAAAGAGTTTGAACATATATATTCACATTCTGATTTTTTGAATGCCCATTTAATTAGGTGTGTGAATTTTTTCTTAATGAGAATGTGAGGCAATGTGGTATACAGGGTAGAAAAATCAAAACTTTGAACAGATTCAAAATCACCAATATAAGCATGCAATTTATCAAGTACTTCCAACGAGTTCTTGACACTCCAAAAGTAATTTATTCCACTATTTTCGAAGGCCTTATTTGAACAATTTATTATAAGGTTTTTAATTGTACCAAGTGTGCTGGTAAGAATAATAGACAATTTAGTAGTTGAACAATGGCTTGAAGACGAAATAAATCTATATTTGTAAGGGGTTTTGTGTAGCTTCGGAAGCCAATACATAGTTGGGACTTTCATTGTATTTGGCTCTACTTGTAAAGCGATGGCTAAAAGTTTATGTTTGTTACAGATTTCGTTTTCTGAAAATGGAGTCAGTTGGAATGTTGGTGAATTGGTGATTTCCTTTTTCAGAACCTCAATGTAAAATTTACGTCAAACAATAATAATATTATTAGCAGCTTTATCGGCCGGGACAAAAACAAATTCCTTGGCTAGTTCTTTTAGTTTATGTTTGATACGAGAAATAGGTTTATTGTGGTTATTGTTAATAGTAAAATGTTCTTTAAAATGTTGAATACGTATATCAACTATCTTCATTACTGAATTAAAAAAAGAGTCCAAAGATTTTTTGTCAGCTTTTTCCCGTTTTATCCATTTCATACAGTAAGTATGGAGTGAGTCGTGGATGATATTACGACACTCATTCCAATTAATAATTGACGGGGGACGATATTTAGGTCCTTTACTGAGAAATGATTTTAACTCTCGGTCTTGAACGATGTTAAGATCTCCTGTTATAACATGGGAAATGGGTCCATAAATATATTCGGAATTACTGCAATTACATGAAGTAGGTGTATTTTCACTGATATTAACATCTTTACACAATTGACTATAATTAAACACAAATTTCCGGGTAGATTTCTTGTAAATATAACAAATAAGAGGTAGCTCAGTATTGTCAAAATATCCAGGAATTTGTTCTTTAACAGAATGGTCGTTAAATATACCGGCAATATTTACGAAATCAAAGCCTTTATTGACATACTTAATTTTAATAAAATGTTTTTTATGATCTTCAGGGCGATCAATTTTGGGAAATAATTTAGAATAACAATATGCCATAATAATTTGAACAATTTCATACTTAGTAGACTATTTTGAAACAAAATGAAACTAGAGGCTCTAAAGAGCCTGTGTCGCTCACCTTGGTCTATGTGAATATTAAACAAAGGAAGCAGATGGATTCATGACAAAAATGTGTTTTGGTGATGGAAATGTGATTGTACATCTTACTTTACTGAACATTCTTGCTGCTTACAATTATCTCTATCTATAATGAACTTGGCCTAGTAGTTTCAGTGGAAAATGTTAGTAAAAATTTACAAATGACTACTAAGGACAATAACTCCTTAGGGGGTCGATTGACCATTTCGTTCATGTTGACTTATTTGTAAATCTTACTATGCTGAACATTATTGCTGTTTACAGTTTATCTTTATCTATAATAATATTCAAGATAATAACCAAAAACAGCAAAATTTCCTTAAAATTACCAATTCAGGGGCAGCAACCCAACAAAGGATTGTCCGATTCATCTGAAAATTTCAGGGCAGATAGATCTTGTCCTGATAAACAGATTAATTTTGCTCTAAATGCTTTGGTTTTTGAGTTATAAGCCAAAAACTGCATTTTACCCCTATGTTCTATTTTTAGTCATGGTGGCCATCTCGGTTGGTTGGCCGGGTCACCGGACACGTTTTTAAACTAGATACCCCAATGATGATTGTCGCCAAGTTTGGTTTAATTTGGCCCAGAGGTTTCAGAGGAGAAGATTTTTGTAAAAGTTAACGACGACGGACGACGGACGCAAAGTGATGGGAAAAGCTCACTTGGCCCTTTGGGCCAGGTGATCTAAAAAAGAAAACCTGTTAAATTCGTCAATTAAGAAAAATAAAATTTCTCGTTAACACATGACCAGTACTGAACCATTTCCGGTCATTATCGCACCCTGGTGGATAATGACGTTTAAAGTCTTTAACATTTCTAAAACAATAACTGAAACCAAGCAAAATGTACTTTCTTGAAAGTGAATTTTAATGAACTGTTGAAATTATAAGATTTATTGATTACTTGTTGGTGTTTAATGCAACTTTCATCACTTTTGGCTATAATATGATAGTGGATGTCAGCTTTTGATTGCCCAAACGCTAAAAATAATTGTCAATCAAAACTACAAAATGTATTGAAAAATGTAATTTTAAATTAGAAAAATGTGAAATTATAAAAAAAAATCGTTCTCATTTTTTTCTGCATTGGCATAAGCCAAGACTAAGTTAACTTAAGCTACAGTACCTTTTAAAAAAAATCCTAATCCTCCAGGTATGATATATTTTATTTTTCCCCATTTGAAACGTCCAAGCACAAGATAAAAATCACCACTGTTTAATACAATGTCCCAACTTGCCATAATGAATATCCTACCAATGAGTGTTTAATTAATAATATGTTCACACTAATTTATACTTCTCACTCTAGCCTGCATGTCAATCACAGTAAAAATTTGACCCTTCTCTTGAAAACAGCCGGTATTTGACACGCCCACATCGGTCTAGATGTGTACTTTGAAATAATCGTCGATTTTATAATTCCACCATGGTTTTCCTAATTTAAAATGTGTTCTTTTTATTTCTTTCAATGCTTATGATATCCGATGCCGTATTTAGCGACAGCGAAGATGAGACAGAAAAGGGACAGGTATGTATAATTTTATTTCAACTTATTTTCAAATTAAAATCGTTATCATGGCGAATGTACGCATAATATGATATACACTTTATGAAAAAAAGCAATAAAGGTTACGTTCAAGTGCGTAAAACAAGTATTACCATTCCTTAAAACCACAAAGGAATTTCCAATATTGCAAACGTGTATTTTCAGCACATTTTTCATTCCACGCATGTATCTATTTTCTCCCCGAGTGTGATAGATATATATGATATATGTACATTGTCGGAAAATATACAACTTATGTGTATGAGCATTCGAAACATGACGAAAAACTAACTTCGCCGAGCTTTTCGCAGACTCGTAGCAAGTAATTATATTTGTTTTCTCCGAAAATAAACGTATATTATTTTTATCCTGAAATTTACACCATTCACTTGAAATTTTAGTTGTATAAAATCTAAAAAATTTGTCCCTTATTTTTCAAAGAATTTGACATGTAGCTTAATTAACGCGGACCCCAAAAATTAACTGTTACGTAAAAAAAGGAATATCCGCATTACCGCTCGTTCAATATGGAAGTCGGACAACAGAACATTAATTTGAACAAGTAGAAATAAAGCAACAACAAAAATATTAGTGTACCTGTTGTTTGTACAATAGTTGGCTGATTGCAGGATAAAGGAAATATAATATAAGCGAATATACAAACACCGTTTAACTTTATTTAAAAACGTTGATCGATTAACTGATAATTGCATGCTTAACGTTTAGTTGCATGTTTTTGAAATACAAAAAAGTAGCAGTTTATACTGTATAGCTGTCCATTATTAAGTATCCTTCAAGGCAACGTATTTATTCGTATACTAGATAACATTTTACAAATAGAACAGACAGATGCATCTTATACTAGATAAGGGATCCTCCATTTGATTTTTATGGGGGGGGGAGGGGGGGGGGGGGGGGGGGTGCTAGGATGAAATTTGAAAAAAATAGGCAGGACAGGAGTTTTGAGTTAAAAAAAAAAAAGGCAGGATGAGACACTTGCAAAAAAGTCAGGATGACAATTTATGTAAAAAAAGTCAGGATAAACTAAGAAAAAAAAAGCAGGACCGGATAAAGTGAAAAATAAAAAGGCAGGACAGAGATTAAAACTAAAAAAAAATGCAGGACAAGATTTTCATCCTACCCCCCCCCCCCCCCCCCCCCCCATAAAAATCAAATGGTAGCTCCCTAACATTTTACAAATATAACTAGACAGATGCATCCTGATACCTCTGCACGCAGAATACATATGGTTAGTATGTGATTCTAGTACTGTCAACGGTACAGAACATTTTCTTTTTTCCCATTGCAATGAATAAAGACGATAGAATGTCTATGTTGTCTAAAATTGCTAAATTGCAAAAGTTACTGACAGGGCTTTCAATAATGGCTAAAGTCATCACAAAATAATTTTGCTATCTAAGAGCATAAAACGTGTGTACATTTAGAATATATCATCTTTTAAATGCGTATATCTTAAAAAGTCAAATATAGCACATGAAGTTGACTATGGTCCTTAAGCGTGATAAAGATATTTATTATGCTAATGTTTTTAAATTGGAAAGGTAGCAATGTTGATACGAAACTCTACTAGTACTGCCAAGCTTATGTTTGTAATGTTCATGTAACCCCGATTTAAACTTCTCATGGGCGGATCCAGCCATTTTAAATAGGGGGGTTCATGACCCACGACAAAAAAAGGGGGGGGGGGGGTCCAACTACATGTCCCAATTCAAATGCATTGATCGTCCAAAAAAAGGGGGTTCAAACCTTGGATCCACCACTGCTTCTCTTCTCTTCTCTTCTCTTCTATTTATTTGATAGGACACATTTCCACACATTTAAAACTTGACGGTGTTTTAATCTTTAATGAGGTCTTAAATTATTGATGTTATTGCATTTGTCTATCGGTTGTCCTTAATTTGCACACAGCAACAGTTAAAATAAAAATAAGAATGGTTATGAATAAAGGAGGAATAAAGGTAAAACAATTAGACTGCCAAAATCATCCGTGAGCTAATATAAAAAAAAAGGGCATTGAAAATTTGGCGGGAAATCATTCTCTCTATATTTTTCATACATTTAACATTTGCACCTTTTTCTTACAAAAACTTTTAAAAAAATAACAAGGATTTTATTAGATTTTTAAATAGAACTTTGTGTAATAACATTATGAAAATATATAAAAGTAGGGGTTAGCGGGCAAAATATTTTGGGAAATAATAAAAAAAAACCAGAGGATTCCGAATATCTTGCAAAAATCCTAAAAACAACATGAATAAACATCCTAGGACGCTTAAAAAACGTTTTACTCACTTACAAACGATTTTTATGAATTAATGTATAAATACGAATAAGCATAGTAGTATTACATGTATTATTTGTCGCTTTAACTGAATGCAGTTTAGTGCATGTATAATGAACTATTGTATTCAGATTATTTGATACTGATAATAATTGTTTATATATTAGCAATAAACTGTGATTTGTATCATTGATTTTTACATTTACGATGTTAATTTTACATTGTTTTCTTCAATTAAATATATTATTCATGCAGATAAATAGTAATCTAGGCAGACAGTTTCGTGTCATTTAACACACTGTTTACTTGTACGAGTAGTAACTATTTCGATTTAATTTTTAACCACTTGTTTGAAACGTTGTTATGATATAAAGCTATTTCCTGATATGAATCAAATTCATTGATACTAATCCCAAATTAATTAATCTTTAAAATGTAGATACATTTATATAGAGTGGTTACTATTTTCGACTTTAAAACTATTTCCATTAAACAACCATCTATGATGCATAATACATGTAATACTGTGCTAGCTATCAAACACATACAAAACAAAAGCGTAAGAAAACTAACTATTATTTACGGTATTAAACTTTTTTCAGAGAAATTTTATCTATATAGTATCATGGTAAAACAGCATAATTACTTTTTGGATGTTTTATAGTAATAAGTCTGGATCTGATGTGTGACATGGCACAGTATTTAAAAAAAAATGAACAGAACGACTGATGAAGATATTACATGTAAAGAATAAATATATGACGACATGTTTTTTTTTTCATAACTATTACTTTTATGTATGCACGTTTTTTAAAATTAGTGTTATAAAATAGTTATTCTAAGTTAAATGTTGTTGGGTTTGGTTTTTTTTTGCGTAGATTTAACATAACAAATCACTGCATTGTGTGCAAAGTGGCGCAAAAGCATTACAATAAAGCGGTCGTAAGGATTTACAGGCTACCCGTAGGTCTTTAACAATGAGAAAAAAATATCACGTACTATACTCATGGTCGATTCAACAAAACTTAATCTTCTTTTCTGTATTTTGAAAATATATATATTGAATAAAATTAAGGGATATCGAGATGAAAAATATGATCGAATGGAGCTATAGATTGTTTAAAAATAATTTAGATTTAAAAACTCGTTGGAAACGCTTTACTTCATTCAAAAAACAAATGCATACATTTTACGAACTGGACTCGACGATCTTTGAAATCGTTCCCTCAAGATACTATGTTGTTCCCACAAGATAAATATCTCGTTTCCTAAAGATGATATGTCGTTCCCTCAAGATGTTATGTTGTTCCCCCAAGATAGTCATCTTGTTCCCTCAAGATGATATGTCGTTCCCTCAAGAGATCATGTCGTTCCCTCAAGATATTATGTCTTTCCCTCAAGAAACGATGTTTTCCCCTCAAGATGATATGTCGTTCCCTCAAGATGCTATGTTGTTCCCTCAAGATAGTTATCTCGTTCCCTTAACATAGCAATATCAATACAATGTTAAAACTATGTTGAGGGAACAACATAGTATTTTGAGGAAACGAAAAAATAACTTGAGGGAACGACATAACATCTTGAGGGAACAACATAGTATCTTGAGGGAACGACATAGCATCTTGAGGGAACAACATAACATCTTGAAGGAACGACATAGTATCTTGAGGGAACGACATAACATCTTGAGGGAACAACATAGTATCTTGAGGGAACGACATAGCATCTTGAGGGAACAACATAACATCTTGAAGGAACGACATAGTATCTTGAGGGAACGACATAATATCTTGAGGAAACGACATATTATCTTGAGGGAACGAGATAACTATCTTGTGGGAACGACATAGTATCTTAAGTGAACGACATATCATCTTGAGGGAACGAGATAGCTATCTTGTGGGAAGGACATATCATCTTGAAGGAACGACATAGTATCATGAGGGAACAACATATTTTTTTTTCTTTCATGTTCGCATTCTGCCACCGTAGTTTCATGACCAAACTACAATCTGAATGTTTTTTTTAATTGATATACATATTTAGACTAACTTAAAGACCTTATTGCTAAACAATTGATAATTCAATAAAAGGCTATTGTTACAGTTTTCAGTCATGATTTACCTCAAAATTTAGTGAGTGACTCTAAATTTTTGTTGAATAATAAATGTTTGAATACAATATATATATTTCTATCTTTATAAGCCTCTTTTCGTGCTTTTAGTTTGTTAAAGGAGAAATAGTGAACAAAATTAATAAGAACAAATAACACATTATACGTTTTTAGTAAGTTTAGGTAATTTTTTTTAACATTATACTTTTGTAAACTCCATGGTATATAATGCTACTTTGATAAAATATAATCTCCAAAGTCATGAAATAGTAAATACAGAAATGGTTTGATCCTTTTGGTAATTCGGTATTTTACAGATAAATGCATGGATTCAATTTTACAGTCAACATTACGCTTTCAAAATGACAGCAGAAATCACTATTCCGTTGAAGCCTTTGCGATTTTTTTTTTATTTTCATGCGTCATAAGTTTATTTGTCTCTATAGATTTGACCACAATGTTTATCTAGAAACAATATTTAACTTATTAAAACTGCAAGTATTCTGCATGTATGATTTATTTCTCATGCCATAGTTTATTAATTTAGAAATATTTACATAGCCATGCAGTAGTGAACAGACAATTTGTGTAGTAATCAATCCTCCTGAGAAAATAAAATGACCAACGATTGCATGATAGTTATTAAGTAATGTACGAGATAACTAATGACCGCAAAATCTGAAGTTTATCCCAACAAATTCCCATCTGCTAATTCCTCAATGTCTTGTTTCATGATTTACATGAACGATCAGATTCAGTATAATTATTTCCGGAGTTACTAACATGACTAACATGTTTAACCCCGCCACATTATTTATGTGTGTGCTTGTCCCAAGTCAGGAGCCTGTAATTCAGTGGTTGTCGTTTGTTTATGTGTTACATATTTGTTTTCATTAATTTTTTGACATAAATAAGGCCGTTAGTTTTCTCGTTTGAATTGTTTTACATTGTCTTATCGGGGCCTTTTATAGCTGACTATGCGGTAAGGGCTTTGTTCATTGTTGAAGGCCGTACGGTGACCTATAGTTGTTAATGTTTGTGTCATTTTGGTATTTTGTGGATAGTTGTGTCATTGGTAATCATACCACATCTTCTTTTTTATATTCTCACTAAACATGCTCAGTATACAATATATGTTATTTCAATTGAACACAACACTACTGCACAAAAACAAATACAAAATAAAACCGCGAAGAGCCTTAGGCCGCCATCATCGTCATTGTATTTAACTAAAATATTTAAGTTATAATATAAAATCTACTTCAACATAATATGCTACGAAATGAGGCCTGTATGGTTTATTGCTTAGGGCTACGTAACGTTTTCCCTTGACCCAAAATTACCCAGTTATGCAGGGTTCTGTTCGAAGAATGAAACCAAAGTACTGAAATACTGAAAATCGGATGACCGCAAGTTCTTGTGAATGGTCCGAGAAGCACTTGTCTCAGAAAAAACCCATATCTATACCTGAAAATGAGGTTTTATGTGCAGATATAATTTTTTTCTTGGACAAGTTCGTGCGTAGATAAATTAATGACAGGGAATTCATCCTCACCGTAATGACTATTATATTGAAGTACGTGATACAAATCCGTATAATTACTCAGGTATATTATTGTTATATAGTATATTAATACTTGTATATTACAGTTACATGTATTTTATTGTATATCATTCTATTCTTCTATATTAATAATAGTGCAGTGCTAGTGCATGGTTGAGTTATCGTTGCTTAAGATTGCAAACGTTCTTGAGATATTCTACCGCATGCGTGTGCATATTTATTTTGAAAGATTTTTCACTAAATGTTTATACGTATAACAAAACATTTTAATATTATTAATTTATCTTTTAAAAAAAGTATGTGATGAGTAATTTCAAGCATGAAGAATTGGATTATTTTATCAAGCGATAAGGAATGATAATGCATTTGCACTATGTTTGATGCCCTTCACTCAGTTTGATTCTATCAGATCGGTTCAAAAAACCAAAACGAATATTACGTAATGGAAATCTAGGCGATAGCAATACACCGGAATGCCCTCATCCGCTGTAAAAATTGATAATTTACAACACTGGCATTCTTGACCTTGAAATACATTTTAAAGAAACTAATTATTATATCTATACACACAGAAATACAAAAGTAGCTGTCAATCACAGCATGTATTCCGAGGATTTATTATAGGTGAAGCAATACGGCAAATAAGAAATATAAGTGGCCATAACAAATCAATAAACGATGTAACTAATGTCAAAGTGAAATTATTAGATAGGGGTTATTATAACGTCTAAATATGTGAAATAAAATTGATGAAATGGAATAATGTGGGAATTAGAGTGGATGGTCTTCATAAAAATTACCGACAACAACCACGACCCAAAAATAAGAAAAAAAAACAAAGCAGCAGAGAAGGTCACACAAACATGCAGTCTTCAATGTAAGCGAGAAAATTACCCACGCTAACCCGGAGGGCGTCCCTTCAGCTTGGCTCCCATGCAAACAAATATATGCTAGTTCAGTGATAATGAACGCCATACTAATTTCCAAATTGTACACAAGAAACTAAAATTAAAATAATACAAGACTAACAAAGGCCAGAGGCTCCTGACTTGGGACAGGCGCAAAAATGCGGCGGGGTTAAACATGTTTGTATTTATATTGATGCTTTTTATCAATTGACGTAGTGAATTATTACAACAAAACAAATCGAAACAAAAAAAAAATATTCGGTTTTAATGATCTTTAAAAACTAAATATAACCCATACATGTATACGTAAGATTAAGAAAAGTAAGTACTAAGTAAGTAAATTTTGTTTAGGGTCGGCTTATATATACACAATAACAGACAAAACATGAGCTCTGACTACTGATGCTAAATTTGGTTGATTATGATATAGGGAATTACTGAAGCAGGACCGGAGCGGGCCCCCTCTTAGGCAGTCAGTGGGCCCCGGCTTGTGAAAAATTCTGGATCTGCCACTGATCAATGGTATAGTGTTTCATGTATACAAACCTTTGGATATGGTAATTAGGTGCAAATGTCAAAATAATCGGATTTATAGCATCTATGACTAGCATCAGTGGAAATACTACATTAGAATAATAGAGATTAATTAGTTTGACAAATAGCTAATGCATTTACAAGTCGACTGTGGTCATTAACCGCATTAAAAATAAATACTGGCATCTGATTTGTTTCAGATACTTCTGATATTACCAAGCAAGTGATAATATGAACCCATAATTGATATTTGAATTTATCAACTATTATATATCATGTAGCAAGAAATTTTAACCTATTCCAGCGGCCCATTCCTGTCACTCATTGATAGTAAGTGCCCCCTCTCCACCCCCGAGTAAACTTAAAGCATATCTTACAATATCATTTTATTAATGATTTTATATTAGACATTGACCATTCATTTTTTGTGGAGGTGGAGGCGGCAAGAACTTTTTAAATAATTATTGTGGGTTCCCATTGAAAATAACAGGATTTAAAAACAAAATTGTTCATATTGAGATAAAAATCGAATGTCGAAAAAAATGATAGTCCGAGAATCAAAAATTCCTTAACACGCATGATAGTAACTACTTTCACAACGAGAGGATTTCCCTCAATAATCGTGGTTAATCCTTTAATAACAGATAGAAATATTAATATACCTATTCCAATCAAAATGTACAAATGCATTAATTATTTTGTTTATATAAAAGCTTTAAGAAGTAGGCACTTCACATCGGTGTTAATATTTACGCACCCAGCGGCAAGTTGTCATAAATCACGCACTATGAAGCTGGGGTTATAAAACGATTTTTTTTTTGGCACAGACATTTTATGAAGATAATATGGTATTCAAAATTAAAACTATGATTAATCTAATTGATCGATGTGTGCAGCCGATATGTTTTATTACTAGATGCTTCGTTCACTCTGCATTGTCATAAAAGGAAAATTAACATAGTTTACTCAGACCTAATAGGCCTCAAAAGAATTTTCTACTTTTTGCGTGATACTTTTTTTATTTCATAATTGATAGGCATGGGAGATACTTTTATTAAGTACAAATTGCGTTAAAAAAAGCAACAGCAACCTATATTTTTTTTTTACTAAAACATACTACAATTTTCTTTAATACGGTTTCGTTCTTAAAATCAACATTCAAAGGCTCGAGAGAGAAAAAAGGCTACAACTATTGTACACGTTTATGACTGAGAAAATAAAAAAGTTTGTCTTGTCTTGTCGTTTTATGGGAAAATCAATTGTTTGCCCCCCCCCCCCCCCCCCCCCCCGAAAATGAAATGATTGCTGCCTAAGACATGTACTAAAAAAATGGCGATGGTCAGTTTATTTTGCTGTTGAGCATAGTTTACAAAGTCATTGCATATCGGTTTTCTTTAATAAAAAAAATAAATATATTTGGGCTAGTGAACAGGATAAAGAAGAAAAAACGGATTACTTTTGAAAAGTCACAAAATACATTCTCATGTTGTACCGTTGTACCACTGTCCCAGGTTAGGGGAGGATTATGATCCCGCGAACATGATTACCCCCCCCCCCCCCCCCCCCCCATTATGTATGTATGTGCCTGTTCCATGTCAGGAGCCTGTAATTCAGTGGTTGTCGTTTTTTTATGGGTTACATATTTGTTTTTATGAATTATGACATGTGAGAAGCAAAATGTATGTTTAACACGCATATTCATTAGAATATTTTTTGTATGGAGCGCGAGAGGGTCAAAAAGCGGAATTGAGTATCGTGTTATTCAAAATCAATTTCTCGACCATGCTTTCATGGCATCACTTAAGTATTGGCAGGCACACCAGCAGCTGCCCTTAGTCAATGCACTACTGTTGTGGCCACAAAAAACTTGTCCCGTGTTGACGTAAAGCGAATGTAGCGCTCCTCCCTTGACGATGGTTGTTTTTGGTCTACGACATATTGACCTATCCAGTGCTGTTGATTTGTTGATAACTGTTTTTTAGTCTATAAACTGTTGACTTATGCACATTAAATCGATCCACTACGTCAGTAACACTCATGCAAGCATCAACCATTCCAAGAGCCATCTGACGGTCATTTTCGGAGAGGCCTGGTTGACGCCCCATGCAATTTTTTCAAACGTTTATGTGTTTTTCTTACCAATGGTGTGTTTCTGAACGTTAGTGCAAAAACAAATTAAATTTCGTCTTAAAAGTACAGGTACAGAAGGTAAAACATCAATTACACGCGCAAAGCTAAAATGGCGCAAAATCAATCACCTGGAAAAAAGTACGACTGCTTAAAAATACAGGTAATACTAAGGATTATATCAATGATGTTTATTAAAAAAAAATCCAGAAACAACCAAAAAAAATTAAAAAAAAAAGTGTTGCTAAACTTTTTTGGCTCAGTATAGGTTAATTTAATTATTTAGGAATTGTTTAATCATGTCATTGTTTTAATGTCATTTACAATGATTATTTTATTTGACGACACATTTGTTCTGCTATTTTACACACGATTATCTCTGCCTTTGCCTTTACTTGTATTGATTTATTTGAAATAGAAAAGCATGTATTTCATAATCATAAATGATAAATTTATAGAAACCACCATTGCAGAGTGCTGGAATGTGACAAGAGATCAATGCCACCAAAAATTACAATTATAGATCACCACACAGCCTTCAACAATGAGTAAAATCAATGTCCAAATCTTTGCTTAATTTTACAAAACTACCGAATGTAAAAAGAACATATTCTGTTTCAATAGCCTGTAGAAAATCTGATTCCGGAAATGTTGTCAATTGATTAGGTATGTTGTTTTTCTCAACCTATTGTGCTGAAAAGGACTTTATGACTAAAAAAATTCTGCTTGAAAAGAATAACATAGAACATGACCATATGTGTATCGATATTTTCACCCCATTAAATTAATTAAAGGTCAGCCCCAAAAATAAAATTATGTCCAAGATCAATGAGTAAAATCATGTCCAAATCAGCTATAAATTTACAAAAAACAATGCAATATGACAATTCAAACTAGAAAATTCAAATAGCCCTCAGTAGAAATGATCCGAAGTGCATACACAGATTATCAGTTTTGTGCATACATAATTATATTGACTGAAAAGATTCACATTATGACTGACTAAATTATGCTATTACTAGATAGTAATATCTATTAAACCGATTATCTTTACTTTTCCACTTTAAGGATGAACTACATATTAAGTTCATGGTTAATCATGAAGAGACATAAAAAAAGAAATATCATTTTTTTTTTGTTATCTGTTAGAAGTCAAGCCTACTAAAATGGTACAGCCTCGGTGGTTTAGTATTCTTATAGAATATTTTGCATTATAATTGAATATAAAATCTATGAAAAATTTATATGTGTTTACATGCATACGTATGTGTTTAAGTCGACTTCTGCGGGTGTCTGGGACATTCTTAATACAATGTATCTTGATATACAAAAAGCAACATGGATTTCAACCAATATTTTGTCTTTTCATAATTAATATCGAAGTTTAATTCGGTTATGTTACAAATATAGCATATACCATACCACATCAAGAAGGGGGAAAACATTACAACTACGATGACAAAACAACTAAAAGCAACACGGTAGGGAGGAATAACACATATTGGTGTGTATGTTCATTGGACATACTGTACTTGCTAAGGCAGTATTATATACTTGCAATTATTTTAGTCAGCTACAGCTATTTAGTGGACAACAAACTCCTGTTTTGACACATCAAGTAATGAATGAGCAAGATAAATAAAATAACATGTTTAAGGTTTGAATTATAATTTTTGCAGGGTGGAACGTTGCCTCCAGTATTGTATATTCAAGCGGACAACTGCTGGCGGGAAAACAAAAATAAATATGTTTTATCGTTTTGCGAGTTACTGGTGCACATGAAAGTATTTCAAGAGGTAGACATTTGATATCTTATAGCCCACAGTAATCATACTACTGTTAGATAATAGAATTCCTATCTAAAAAAATTCAGGGAATACAATCATGACAATGGACACACGTATTTTTATGCCCACCTACGATAGTAGAGGGGCATTATGTTTTCTGGTCTGTGCGTCCGTTCGTCCGTTCGTCTGTTCGTCCGTCCGTTCGTCCGTCCGTCCGTTCGTCCGTCTGTCCCGCTTCAGGTTAAAGTTTTTGGTCAAGGTAGTTTTTGATGAAGTTGAAGTCCAATCAACTTCAAACTTAGTACACATGTTCCCTATGATATAATCTTTCTAATTTTAATGCCAAATTAGAGTTTTTATCCCAATGTCACGGTCCACTGAACATAGAAAATGAAAGTGCGAGTGGGGCATTCGTGTACTGAGGACACATTCTTGTTCCTACTGAATTGATCGGTGATTCCTCCTACCATTTTTATAAGGGTCGTATCATTATGTATTAACATGAATAACTGTATCCAAATGAACATGATGAATAAGATATAATAAAGCGAGAAAATATACCGACGGAGAATCATAATGAAAAGTCGATTAAAATAAATCATCTCAATATTCAACAGTAAAACAACTAAGACAAACCATTACATAAAAATATAAAGTAACTCCAATACCACCGGAAAACTCGGTTAACAGCTCCTCGAGGGACACCCGTCGTATTTTTAGACTAACTGAATTCATGATATGGAACACCGTCCCTGAAATAATGTATCAAGTGTAATATATAAATACTCCACATACATCCACTATCATGACTGTCGCAATATTGCTTCAGAGAAATGTCAAAACAATTAGCAAAAGAATGCACATACAAGAATCGTAATGCGGACAGTTTTAAAATATAAATCAATATAAAATTTGATAGAATTTTTTATGAAAATATTTTTTTTTGCAGGTTCACCTTTCTTTTCTGTATGTTGGACACACACATGAGGATATTGACGCCGGTTTTCAGCAAAATAGTAGATTCCCTCCGTCGAAATGACGCAGAAAAAATCCCTGAGCTTTTGGATCTCTTACCAAATCCAAGCAACTTAATTTGGCAATACGATATTAGGAACTGGCTTCAACCATTTATTGCTGATGTACGGAAACATATCAAGCCATTACATTATAGATTTACAATGGATGAAGTATCTAATAAGATTAAACTGTGTTACAAATCCAATCATGCGGGGCCTTGGAAGATTTCAACAAGTGGAATGTTCATGTTTAACGATAAAGGTGAAGTAGAATTGCCAAAGGGTGTACCAAAAGTATCCACGCCAGTTTTTGACAAAATATTTATCGAAAAAATTGAAAGTGGAATTAATGACTGGAAATGTCTCTTCACGGATCAAATGTCAAACGCGTTGTCTTTGCTTGCTAATATCACTGAGAAAACTAAATATTTATCTTCTTTTCAAATTAAATATTTTTCATTTGAGCAAAACATCTGGACGTTTTATTAGCAAACTCAACTCGAAATCGGTAATTGACTACTTTATAATATTTATTTGTTTTTCTTTAATCATCAACTAACAACATTTAAGGTCGAAATCAATCGTTGTTTTTTTATGTATTTTCAGGAAATACGAAGAACATGACAACTAGACGCACCATATATAGCTCATATGTATATGGCTATATATGTCAAAAGAAACAGATATTTTATTCTATAATACAGGAACTAATAGAACTCATTTTCTTTTTTGATTTGATTTGTTATATACATGAGGTATCATATTTGTTGTGGCTATTTTACCTAGCAGTTGAACAACATATGGATTCAACAGCAACAGTACAATTATGTTTTATTCAAAATAATGTGCATGCTTTAATATGTAATTTTCAAGAGTTTAAATTTTCTACTTGTGCTGTACTGACATTAAACAGTTTGTAATTATGTTTTCTCTTGAAAAAAACATTGATTTCTATCTCGTTTACTTTCCTTTAATTTGATGGATACACGAATACGTGGTAGCGTGATCACCCCGAGTGCGAGAAGTCGTAGTTTGGAACCCAGCTGGATGAAAACGGAGACTTTAGAATTTGTATTTGTTGCTTCTCCGCTTAGCACGCAGCATGAAGGAGTTTGATCAAAGGATTGATTGGCTCGAAGTGATAATGCTATGTCCGTTTCGGTGGACTGTTATCTTATGAACAACGTGACGGTTGTCACATGTGAAGCAGTATTTTCTTCCCTTTCGGAGTTGCCGAGATCACCCCAAGCTTTTGGTGGGATGCGTGTTGCTTGTAGGTTTTAATTTCTTTGACGTTTCTTCCTCACTATTGTTTGTCTTTTCTTTTGTAGCCATGGCGTTAGTTTACTTTCGATTTATGAGTTTGAATGTCCCTCTGGTATCTTTTACTCCTCCTTTATGAATTAGCTTGTTGAAAATCCGACTCTGCGTGTGGTTCAAGTGAAAAGTAAAGTTATTTTTCATGTTACATTAACTTGTTCTTGTCCTGAATATGCATATTTATTTCCCACTGGACAGTGCGAATCACCAAGATTCATCTTTTATTTCGTATTTGAATGTTTCAAAGTCATTTAAAGTCTTGCACATGTACATTAGTTAGTGTTAATTATGACCTTCAAATCTAAGGCCCGCTATCTAACTTTGCAAAAATAATTTAAAGCAGTATTTTCATTAGCTTGACTTGTTTGCAATATAAAAAAAAAATCAGTCGAAAAGTGCATTGAGAATCACACTGCTTTTCCAAGCTTCACCTGATAAATGTTCGTCATTTTTATATTCAAGATTGACATTTTTAGACGGAAAGTAAATCTTTGCAAAATACTGTAGAAATGGATAAATACACATAATGGGGACATTTCCCCATTCCATGTATATTTTTTATTTCTTCGACATAGAAAATGACCAATTACACAGCTTGTTTTAAAGATTATTTTCATGTGGGGAAATTTCCCCAATATTGTTAAGTGTTCACGTATGTGTTATCTTCCTGTATGGATGTTTTCCCACTACTTGTAATTTAATGGGGAAATTTCCCCATTTCGTATTCTTTTATCACCATATTGAAAGTCATATTTAATTTGGGGATATTTCCCCACTTTATTCATGATGTTAATTACAGTTACTTACACATACTTCTCAAACTTATAATTATATTTGAAGAAAAGTGGGGATATTTCCCCAGTCTGAAGGTCTTTTTTCTGGGGATATTTCCCCAGTCTAAAGGTCATTTTATTCCGGGGATATTTCCCCATTTTCATTTATTTTTAAATTCATTATGATAATAGATGAGGAAAAATTTCAATGAGTTTCATCATTCTTTGTTGCTGCATGAATATAAAGTTAACATCAGGTGTAATTCTGGATAAATTTTCACTAATTTTTAGCACCTGAATCGCCTCGCTTCTTCAAATAAAGATGTTTTTTACAATAAACGTTGACAATCTTTTTGTTTACCGAATTTGAAACCACACTAAAAAGAGAATAAAATAGATTTTCTCTTTTTCAAATAGAACGCGTTCTATACAACTGATGACACAGCAAAATATGTTTACTTTGTTCTTAATATTTGGTTGAACTATAAATTAAGTAAATAAGATAATTGCTGTTTCAAATGAAACTCATCAAATATTTGAATATATCTAACTTCATAGATCTATCGTTTTATATGTTTGTACTAGATGTGCAATACCTGATATATGGAGATACTTAAATGAAACTGTATATTAAGAAATGTGTTAACAGTAAAGGTACAATGACATCGATTAATTTGTTTAAAAAGCCTAGAAAAGAATGACATGTGCATGTGTAACGTAATAACGTTATAACGTTCAGGTCTGAATGGCGACGAACACCACAAATAGAATAATGCAGCGTAAAGGTATTATGACGACAACAATCCTAAAGATCATGCATATTCACCTTTGCAATTACAACTAAATGACCGTACGAAGAATCTTGTCACTAAAAAGTTAAAAAAAAAATACAAATATCGTATGTCCCTTACTAAACAATGTCAAATTGAAAAAAGCAAACGCCTAAACATACTAAACGAATGGAAAGTATCTTTTATATTTCTGACTTTGTACAGAAAACATAGTTCTACTAAACGATACACAAATATGCACGAAGGTCACAATTTTCTATCATTAACAAATTTTATAAAAAATACAGCACAGTACTAATATCTATTTCAAATCTTATAAATACTACATACCAAATTTGAAATATAAAATATGTGTCTTGAGATGTCAGGTGATATTTAGATTCGTGTTTCATGTCTCAATGAATTCAAATTGTGTATAAGGCTATGCAATTAGTCTGTATTTTAATTTTTAGAATAATTAAAGGAAAATAAAATGAATAATTTAAAAATATTTAATGTTATTTCACTTTATCTGAATTCATGTAAGAAGCAATGTTATCTGTTTTTTCAATGTATGAACTAAGAGAAAATTCAAATGTTGTACCCCGAACATAAATGTTAACACTTCAACATAGTATTTCAAGACTTTAATTGTATGTCTAAAGACATTGACATAAATCATGACGTGTTTAAAATCAACCATAAACAAGGATGCATGCGTGTTATCCTTACATTAAACGTCTTAAAACAAATCGTCCATTCGAAATTTTAAAAAGTAAGTCTAAAGCATGTATCAGTAATATGCTAGACCCAATAATTCCGATCAATAGAGATTTTGGAATTTCCAGAATAAACGTTTTGTACATGAAAGCCGATAATAGATATTGAGAAAAGCTCATTGTAAAATATATCAATAATCTCTCATTAATTGTATGATGAAACATATGAAAATAGTGGATGTTTTAGATAAACAACGTGTTTTTGATAGACCTTTTTGATTTGATTCACAGTTTTTGATTTTCCCAATCTTCATATTTCACTTTCATACAATTTTATTAAAACAAAGTAAATTCACTTCAAACTGACTATTATTGTTAAACACATATGCACTTTTAAAGTACTACAATTTGTTGATACCTATATTTTGACATTGGATGTGTACTGATTTATATCGAAGTTTAAGAAACATTTGTTTTTATTACTTAATTGTTTTGGACTTTGCAATGATTTATATTTAAGTCTAAGAAACATTACTTTTTATTACTTATTTTTTATAGACTTTGAACTAGCTGTCAGTACCTGCAAATTCTCTTATATCTGTGATTAGTTTCTTTTTTGTTGTGGGGATGTATAAATACCATGCTACGTGCAGTCTGTGTTTTCTGCTTTAAATCGATCTGATTAAGCCCTTTTCAACAGAGTCGTATAGTTTTTTTCTAATGTGGTGCGGAAACACCACTGTCCCACGTTACGAGAAGGTTGAGCCGTCATAGACATGTTTAATCCCGCCACATTCTTATTGGTTGTCGTTGGTTCATGTCTGTCATATTTGTTTTTAAGAAACTGTTTGTAATAATTTAGGCTGTTATTTTCACAATTGAATTGTCTCATTATTTTCATGTTATAGACGACTATACGATGTGGGTTTTTCTCAGGCTGTAAGGTTGCCTATAATTGATTCCATCTTTTTGGTATGCAGTTTTGTGTGTGATACACTGTAGTTGTCTCATTTGCAATCATACCAAATCTACTCATTGTTGTAATGATAATGACTATATGTATTAAAAATATAGATTCCAAAACAAAGTGTATTACGATATTTCTCCACTCGAGACAGTTCTGTTTTTCTAATGATTTTTATTCTTCCTTTTCAAAGATTTGAGGAAAATGGTGTACTTTTGATGTGACTTCATCAGGCATGGTCACCTTTTTTCATGACGTCACAATATCAAAATTCAGACGAAAACAAGAAAATTTAACGTCACAATTAAATTTCAACCAATCATTTGCCGAGAACAGATTTTTCACTAGTGAGGAGAATTATTTTTCTCACACTGGTCAGGAAATGTGAAAATAGTACAAAAATTAGAGAAACACAGTTCTTGTCTAGTAGTGATACACCAAAAAGAATTATGCAAGTACTCATAGACAATATTGTTTTACAAATGAAAAAATAAATAATCAATCTTCTCATCTTTAGAAAATTGATAATTGTAAGGTCTGAATAATATATCAACACGATCAATCAGTTTGTCTTATTCAATTTAATGTCAAGAAATACACAAACTCAATTCTTAATCATATTGGTATTTCTGTTTTATATACAAGCTAATGTGACTAGACAATGTTATAATCTTTTGAATATCTGTTATTTGGTCCAAAAAAAATGGATGTGTTTTGTTGTGTCCGTATGCTTTAATTAAATCATTCGAAAACAGTCTCAAAAATAGATTACAAACAATAGAAAAAATAAAACAATTAAGCAATATCTTCAGGTCAGTTGAAAAAGGAAATGAACGGTTGTGTTATAATATTTAATTATACAAATTAGTGTGCTATTGACGCTTTCAAGATAATACAAAACGAGCCCATTTGTCCTTCATAAACAAAATGTATTTGTTTATTCTGTAGTTTAACTAGCTATAGTGCCATATTTTAAAAGACTGTAGGTATTCAATTAATATAATCATTTGTTTAACGACTATTAGCTAATACAAGCAATGTAATGGGTCTCACACCACATCTTCCTATATCTACTCATTCATCAAATCTCTATTTTACCTATGACGACGTTGTCAATTTCATGTCAATTTCATTAGCAACGCCACGTGCCTCCTTAGTTTCTAGCAATAGCGAGTAGCATGATATGAAAAATCATCACAAAAAAAGATCAAAGGAAAAAATGCACAAAATAGCGATAAATTTATTTACTGCTTGTTTATTCTTATGTTTTGGGCTCAATACAATTATTAATATTTATTGGTGTGGTATATCTGAACTTAATATAAATATTACAAGTGCCAATTTATATTTCAGAGATACCAAGTCGTATCTTGTATTAAAAGTTGTTGCATTGTAAGATCGTTTTTGTATAGTACTGCCGAACATAAGGTAATTTAGGATTAATACTTTCATATCAATAGATATAATAATTTGGTTATGGAAACTATGATTGAGGGTCCTCTATGATAGGATATATATATTGTAGTGGTTGACTTGTGCTGTGTTTATAATCCCTTGGTCTAGATCTCTCATACATAAAATTAAGGAATATTTTAGTCCTAAAATAATATTTGATATTTTGCAAATAATACACTGTTTGCTGAAATACAAAACTGATGAAACGATCAGATATCTTTATTTTTTTTAATGGACAAAGGGTTTACTCTTTAAAACTTGCAGATACAAATAAAACCTTACGACAACATGGTTGACTTCTTTGATGTTTACCTGAGATAAGTCACCATGGACTTTACAATTATTTCATCCGCACTTGTTACCCTCGAATATATGTAAATCTATTTAACATTGTTCGATGCTACTCTCTAATCTAAGGAATATTTATTCACGTTGTTCTAAATGACATCAACCTTTTAAACTTCTTAATTCGTTTAAAGATTTAGATTTAAGAAGTCAGCTACAAAGATTTGGTGACCATACAATTGATGATAATATATGTCTTTGTTATAACGGCCATTTAAGAAATTACTATATATATCCACTGTTAACCGTCTTTAATTAGACAGTCCATTGATCATAAATCGACATCACCCTAAAATTAAATAAACATTTCATTTGAGTTGTTCTAAATGACTCCCCCCTTTTAAATATCTAAATTATTTTAAAGATTTGCTTACCGTAAAATTGATCATAACAATCTTCTATGTAATAACGGTTGTTAAACAAATAATTATATATCTACTGGTTACCCTCTATAATAAGATAGTTCACTGAACATACATCAACATCACCCTTAAATTAAATGAAAATTGTATTTGAGTAGTTCTAAATGACTCCAACCTTTTAAACTTTTAAGTTCTTTTGATGAATGAGATTTTGGAAAAAGAAGATATCTTTCTGCCCATTACATTGATAGTTTAATTTTAATTAATAGTCGTTAAACACATAATGATTTTTATTGAATACCTATATGTCAGTTTAGCTTGTTAAAATACAGAATGAACTGTGATACAAAGATAATATAGTAATTGAAGGCAGTTCTATAAATTGCTTACCATTGTTAATGTAGGACAGTTCTGATTGTACAAATTTTGTTTATATAAAGAAAGACAAATGTGCTCATTTTGTTTTATCTTGAAAGTGTCAATAGCACACTAATTTGTATAAATAAATGTTATAAGACAACCGTTTATTTCCGTTTTCAACTGACCTGGAGATAATCATATTGTTTAATTGCTTTATTTTTTTCTATTTTTTGTAATCTAGTTTTGAGACTGCATTCACATGATTTAATTAAGGCCTACAGACACAACATGCTATACAAAACATATCCTCTTTTTTATTTGACCAAATAACAGATATTCAAAAGATATAAAATTGTCTAGTCACCTTAACCTGTTTATAAGACAGGAATACCAATATGATTTAAAATTGAGTTTGTGTGGTTTTTAGATTGAAATGAATAAGACAACATGATTGACCGTGCAAATATATTATTCAGACATTAGAATTATCGAAACAAATTTCCTAAAGAGGGAAGTATTGATTATTTTTTTTTTAAATTGTAAAACAATATTGTATATGAGTACATGCATAATTCTTTTTTGATTTACCACATCTAGACAAGGACTGTGTTTTAGGCATACATTCATTATCATTACAACAATGAGAGGATTTTGTATGATTGCCTATTAAACAACTATACACAAAAGTTCATACAAAAAACATCAATTATAGGTAACCGTACAGCATTAAAAAAAATACATCATACATTCGGTCATTACATGAAACCAATGAAAACAATTCAATTGTGAAAAGTAACAGCCTTAATCTTTACAAACAGTTTATGAAAAACAAATATGACAGACAGGAACCAACGACAAACACTAAGAACGTGGCGGGATTAAACATGTCTATGACGACACGTAGCATGGTATTTATTCACCCCTTTAATAACAAAAAAGCTAATCACAGATAAGAGAGTACTTACAGGTACTGACAGCTAGTTCAAAGTCAGTCACAAATGTTTTGTTAGACTTAAATATAAATCAGTACACATCCAATGTCAAAATATAGGCATCATATTTTTATTCTAAAATCTGACCGTATCTTGGTCTATTGTATTGCAGATGACAAAGGCGAGCATACACTGCATGCATTGTTGGCTCGTGCAATGTACATACTTGTTGGAATTATAAAATATTCATTATCTGCTATCTTACCTTTGATAACTATTTACACCACTGGGTCGATGCCACTGCTAGTGGACGTTTCATGTCCGAGGGTATCACCAGCCCAGTAGTCAACATTTCGGTGGTGACATGAATATCAATAATGTGGTCATTTTTATAAATTTCCTGTTTACAAATCTTTTTTTTCGAAAAACTAAAGATTGTTTTATCCCAGGCATAGATTACCTAAGCCGTATTTGGCACAACTTTTTGGAATTTTGGATACTCAATGCTCTTCAACTTTGTACTTGTTTGGCTTTATAAATATTTTGATATGAGCGTCAATGATGAGTCTTATGTAGACGAAACGCGCGTCTGGCGTACACAATTATAATCCTGGTACCTTTGATAACTAATTAATCTTTCCATAGTTTATATGTATTTCTGGATGATTTTGTTGACAAAAACGTTTTATGGCAATAATCAAAGTATTTACCGGTAATCAAACGCACCGACCATTTCACTTGACCCTATATATATATTTCTCAATAGTTGAATTCATAAGCTTCTAAATCAAAATCAAGTTTAAAAATAAAATTAATGAAATTTGAGCAAGATGATATTCTCTTTTTATTTTATTGATAAGATTAAAAAAAAAAGGTTTCATACACAACAGAGTGTAAGGGGGAACATGACTTTACCTTTGGTATTTTCATGCATGAACATACTTCTATCATTTATTTCAAGATACTTTTATCAGATGTAGATATTCAGTTCTCTGATAGTACTGTGTCACCTTTCCTTAAAAAATTGTCAAATTGAAGGATGCATTCTTTGAGGGGAAAAACGATTACAGTTTCCAAATCAGTTATTTTCTTACTTCTTGTTTAATCAAAATGCTGCATGGAGTCTATGCAATTTTATGCATGATTTGAATGTCCCTTGAGTATGATTATCCTCACATCTTTAAAACGGTCATTTTAAATTCATTGTTCACAAATTGGTTTTATGAACTGGTTGACGTTACGATTATGCAAATATGCATGAAAAACGGAAATGGCTTGAATGTTTGATTGCAGTTTTGTTATGTAGGATGATTATTTTAGCTTTATGTGCAATTTATGATAGCAAAAGAAACCGATATTTGTTGGTTTAGCATCTTTCCCGTCTTCCTTTCCGGTCTAAAAAAAAATATTTAAAAAAAAAAATATACCAAATTAGAGTTTGACCCGGGCAAAGTCGTGCGCTGAACATTGAAATGTGGGCACGGTATCTAAGCCACATATTTTCTATATTATCAGACATGCAAATCGTATTACGGTACATGACAATGTATCTTACGTATTCATAAACACCTCTTTGGTCTTGTGGTAGCGCTCTCGTCTCAACAGAAGGGTCACAAAAGTGACCGAGAATAAAAGTATGACCGTAAAGCAACCACCTATTTCACAGCTGACAGTAGTGTAGCTTGAATGATATTGCTAGTGAAGCAAACGGTTTAAATCTTGGCAATAAGTTATTTATATGAATTGTTAATCTGGAATCAAGTGAATTCAATTTTGCCAAGTAGGTTTTTATATAAAAAAAAATTACCTTCATTTATATAATGTGCTTTGGTGTAAAAACAGAAAGAAAAAAAAGAGCGCCTGACAAAAAGTCCCAAATAAGATGAAGTTGTGCACTTCATTTCATATAGGAGGAACTCGTAGTTCCCCTTAATCCCACTGCCCATATCGTAAACTTGGGTATAGAAGAGGGACGAAAGATACCAGAGAGACGGTCAAACTCATAGATTGAAAACAAACTAACAACGCCATGGCTAAAAATGAAAAGACAAACATAGGTGATAGGGGTCGTTTCAAAATTAATTCAATATCACATATGTTGTTAAATTTCCATAATATGAAATGAGATTCATTATCACAGTTTTTACATCTAGCACACACTGGAAAGGCTTTTGTGATGCGGCTTCTCGGAGCAAACATCCTTCTTTTTATTGCAGACAAAAAACTATATGAAAATTGAATTCGTTGCATACATTTATTAACTCCATCGATTTTACACCTTTATTTTATGTTGATCCTATCAGCACGAATGATTAAACTCAGTAACTGTTTTTTAATATATACACTATACTTTTAGGTTTAGTTTTTAATATCTCAATTTTAGGCGTATTATACATTTTGACTCAAGTGCTTTACACTTTTCTGCATGGTTGATTTTGTGTCATCATGGAGACATACAAAAAATGCTTTCCAATACTATGGTGAAGTGTAAACATATTCGTATTCGGAGTATTATAATTGAAATTATTGGTTACTGTGTTTTTTGAATGTGTTTAAAAATTATAGTTATAAATAAAAGCAGGCATACGACGCTACTAGTGTGGTAAGAACAAATAAAATCTTAAACGAATAAGTCTGGCATTGTCTTAGTGCTTAACGTTTAATGGTTATGATGTATAACTTAATATCTGCCTCAGAATTATGATTTATGTGTATGTATACAAATGATCGTGTACGTTAAATCGAATGCATGTATATCAGAACAAATAAATAATTCACTATAAGGTTTTACTCGTGTAGTGTAGTATTGTGTTTGCATTATATTATATATAACTCAATATAGATACCAGAGTTACCAAAGTATATCGTACTACATGTACCTTCAACAATAAGGCATGGAAAAATATCAAACAATTCATTTGAGAAATCAAGAGCTTAAGTGTAATGAAGTCATCATTAGTCAGTTACAAACATGACTTTAGGCAATTGAAAAATGTGTCGATAGATTGTAGTACCAAGTGCATATGGGTATGACTATACAATTGAGTATGATTTTAATTTACTGATAATAAAATCAATATGTATACCAATACAATAATATACAATTCAAAGATTAATCGCAGTTTTGAAATGGAAAGAATTGGATATCGTGTTAATCTGTCTGAACAAATTTTCTACAATTATAGCAAAATCTTTGAAAACTAAACCTTGTATCTATTAAACTATTTTGTCAAAGCTTTAAAAAAAATTGCAGTGACGAAATCCATGACTAAAATTATAAACCATTAGGACTTAAATTACATTCATTAAAATTCAAAACGTCACAACAGACAAGAGCATACCGAACGACACGGAATATAATGTATAAACACTGCAAGTATGACCCGAAAACTGTCCGTTCAAAAGTTATTATTGATTTTATATCTTTTTATATTTCATGATTGATCTGATCATTTCGATTCTGTAGGATGCGGTGTGTCAGTGTAAGATCAACCCTGGATATTAATATCATATTTGTGCATACGATACATTTATTTCGGTATAGAATAAGAACATTCACAAAAGTATAGATAAAATATGTAATTGATTACGTTAACGACTTGTACATGAAATCTTTTCGGAAACAGGATCCAAATTCAAAAGAACTAGGTCTAGCAAAGATATTTTATGTCTATAGAGTACACTTTTTCCAATATAGACAATGCAATTTCAAATAGGGACTCCCGTTACCGCTAAAGCAGTGCTAATTCTGTTATAAAGTTTCGTAAATAATATATCCTGGAATGAAACGTTGATAAAAACTAACGTTTTATTCAAAGATCAAAACATTGGACTATGCAGCATTTTTTTTAACAATTATATGCCTCGAACTTTTAGTAGATTAAACGTGTACTAAATCATGTAATACCTCTGCAAACACTTTGGATCTTCATCATAATTCAAAATTGCCGCTATTCATGTGCATTTATGCAATTAACATTTTTAAGTTATGACTCTATGATATGAAACATAGAGATCATATCTTGGAAGCAGAACGTAAACAAGACAAAATATCTATGAATATGGTTTATCCCCTCAAAAGAGGCGTGGTTTGTCAAACAGCTGTATTTACAAGTGCAATCTTTAGATAGAAAATAAAATATCGATGCATTGTAAATGTCTACGGACTTGTTTTATTGGTATGTCATATTTGTATTGTGAAGAAAACTAAGTCTTTCTAAAATGTTATGCCTTGAGACATAATTACTATCTTGATACTTTGTTGATGTTTAAGAACTTGCTGTATTGGTATATAATATTTGTATTAAAATGAAATACTGTATCAATATAATAATACGACAGGAAATTATCATTATTATTCTATTTGTTTAAAGATTTGCATTATGGTTAAAACTGGTCTCGTACATTTATATGCACATGTTTTTTTGATTATTTTTACCCTCACAGTTAAGAACTGTTTTTTTCCTGATAAGTGTATATGCACGATGAATCAGATCTTCAAGAAATGTAAGTATATTTGAACATATAAATGCATGTTTTGAACCTTTGTTTTCGCGCATGATGCAATTTATACGAATTTATTATTGTACAGGTGTTCCGATTTGAATAGGCATATACATGATATTGAATATAAACTCAGTTATCTATCTTATTCATTCTATAGACAGTCGTACATTGTAAGTGGTGTTGAAATTTATCATTATGTATACCTTATACTATGCCCTTTACTAAATCCCTTTAACCGGTTTGCATGTGAGAAAAATGATTCATTGCTGGTTTGTTGGTTGCTTAACGTTCAGTTGCAAATTTACAATACATGTTCGGGATGAGCACAAAAATATGCATACTACAGGTATGTCCTCAAGTAAAGGCAGTCTGGGATGAAGGCATGACAAATTTGAACTTTCACTGGAAAATAAGGGTATATTGTATAGGTCAAATACGGACCCGTCCTATAAATTTTACAAGTATTCATAACGTATAAAGAACGTTATACTCTCTATACACATTTCATCGGTTTTCATGTCTCCGTTCTGACCAAACATGGCTGCGAAAATGAAGATCCCGCACGGCGAACGGACTCTCCACTTTGCCAAAGTTTTCTTATGCCGGTAGAAAGGAAAACAGTGATGATTAATATCTATTACCATGTAACCCTAGGACGTATGAAAAAATTAGTATCCCTACGATACAGCTGAACTTGTATAATATTGCTAATGTCTTGAGACATGGCAAGATGTCTTGAGACATGGCAAATATAGTGAGACATGGAAAAATGTCTTAAGACGTTCAGTTTTAGTTTATTATATATATGCATTTTTCTGCGTGGTTGATTATAGATACATCATTGACAATAACCATGTCCTGAGACATATACATGATAAAGTTAATAGACTAAGATATTAAATTGAACTGTAAAAGACTTTGCAATGGGACCGCATATTTGCTTTTCGATGGTTATAGCTTTCAAAAACAGATTAAAATGGTTTCTGAATTATTTCAAATGTTCAAGTGATGAAGTTTTGTTTGACAAACAGTTGTACAGGTTATGCAATAAAAAACTTAATAATAAACTCTAAGGTTTAACGTGTGAAGTGGTTACTTTTTCTATAATACTGTATAAGAAATACGACCATACTTCATATATGTTTGCACTGTTGTCATTATTTGTAAATAGTAAACACATGTGTGGTAAAATATTTGTATTTGTAAACATACTTTGGTATGTCTAAAGTGAAGAATTCAATATATTTGTGTATAGTATTAGTCACATTTATTTTGGTATAAAATAAGGACATTCAACAAAAATTTTGCCAAGATATTTCATTGATTAAGTCATCCTTGTTATCTGTTCTGAAATTAAAAATAAATCTCAAGTGTTTAAGTCTTTCAATGACATTTTTTTGTCTATACCGTGTACTTCTGTCTAATTTTTGTTCTGCCTCCTGCCAATTTAACGAGTCAAGCCATTTCCAACTTATTTTTCCTTTACTCTGAGCCATCCAGTCTATTTTCTGACCACATATTGATGCATGTTTATATGACAATATGATATGCATATTAAAAATTAAAATCTTTGGTTTGACCTGAACACAAATAAAAACCCTATCTTTCAAAAACGAGGCTACCACGATAACCACTACATCTCTACATTAAAAAGGATTCCACCTTAAGACCGTCGCAGTTAGCTAGTATATAAAACAACGTAAAAATTTGACCATCGCGCTTCAGCGTACCCACCATCACACTTCAGCGTACCCACCAATGTACTTCGGTGTTTCGAACAACAAGTTAGCGTCATGATTCACCATCGCACCATTTTAACCAACGCACTTCAGCGTAGACCATCGCACTTCAGCATGACCATCGCGATTTGGAGTAGTATGGCGTTTCCGAGTCTTACACATATATGACACACCCATAAAACAAGTCCGTAGACATCTACAATGTATTGACATTGTATCTTCTATCCAAGAAGTGCATCTGTAAATAAAGCTGGTGGACAAACCACAACTCCTTTAAGGAGATATATCATATTCATAGATATTTTGTTTTGTTTATGTACTGGTTCAAAGGTATGATCTCCTTGTTTCATATCATAGAATCGTTAGTTAATAATGTATACACCTTCTACATTTTATGTTTTCGCTTAACGACAATCTCCAAATTAGCCATATGAGTATGTGCTGTTGGTACCATGCTAGTTTTATCGTATCCTTTTATTGCATGAGCTTTCAGTCTGTTTGTCAAATAAAATCTCACCACTTGAACATTTGAATGTATTCAGAAACCATTCTAACCTCTTTGTGAATGCTATCATCGAAAAACAAATAGAAAACCCCATTGCAAATACATTTACAGTTTAATTTATTATCTTAGTATATTAACTATATGTCTCAAGACATGGCCATTGTCAATGGTGTATCTATAATCAACCATGCAGAAAAATGCATTTATACAATACACTAAAACTAAACGTCTTAAGACATTTTTCCATGTCTACAGCTGTAACATAAAGATATTAATTTATATTACTCCCTTAGGATGACATAGTAATGTATATTAATCATCAACGCTTTTCTTCCGTTCTCTGTACATAATGAAAACTTGCAAAATTCCATGACGGGTCCGTATTTGACCTTTTGCAAGGCTAAATGTGTGTCCCTATCTAATATGCCATCATTTTAAAGTTCAAGTTCAAATTTCTCTACCTTCATCCCAGACGGCCACTACTTTAGGACACGCCTATAGTATGTATATATATTTCTTCCTTATCCCGAACATGTATTATATATTTGCCGTGGGACGTTAAACAACCATCAAACCAGCAATCAATCATTTTTCTTACATGTAAACCGGTAAAAAAGATTAAGTAAAGGGCATAGTATACATATTGATAACAACTCAACATCTCTTACAATGTACGACGTTTTGTACAGAATGAATTAAATAGATAACTGAGTTTATATTTAATAACATGTATATGCCTATTCAAATCGGAACACCTGTACAATAATAAATTCGTATAAATTGCATCATGCGCGAAAACAAAGGTTCAAAACATGCATTTAAATGTTAAAATATACTTACATTTCTTAAAGATCTGATTTTCTGTGCATGTGCACTTCTCAGGAAATACAGTTCTTGGCGGCTGTGAGTGAGAAAATAAACAAAAACATATGACTATAAGTATTTGAAACAACTTTTAACCATTATAAATTTCGTTAAATCAGTAGAATAATAATGATAATTTCCTGTCGTATTCTATTGATACAGTATTTTATTTCAAAATACAAATATGACATACCCATAAAACAAATCCGTAGACATCAACAATGTATCTACATTTTATCTTCTATCTAAAGGTTGCACCTGTAAATACAGCTGTTTTACAAACCACGCCTCTTCTGATGTTCATAAATATTTTGTTTTGTTTAAGTACTGCTTCCAAGGTATGATCTCTATGTTTTATATCATAAAGTCGTTAATTAATAATTTATACACCATCTACATTTTTATTTCGCTCAATGACAATCTCCAAATTAGCCATATGCGTATGTGCTGTGGGTACCAAGCTAGTTTTGTTGTATCCTTTTATTGCATGAGCTGTTAATATGTTTGTGAAAAAAAAACTTCCCGACTTGAAAATTTCAGTTCAATCAGAAACCTTTTTAATCTATTTCTGAATGCTATAATCATCGACAAAAACAAATAGACGGCCCCATTGCAAATTCTTTTACAATTTAATTGATAATCTTAGTTTATTGACTATATGTCTCAAGACATGGCCATTGTCAATGGTGTATCTATAATCGACCATGCAGACAAATGCATTAATATAATAAACTAAAACAAAATGTCTTAACTGCAGACATTTTTCCATGTCTCAAGACATTTTTCCATGTCTCAAGACATTTCGCCATGTCTTAATACATTTCGCCATGTCTTAAGACATTTCGCCATGTCTCTAGACATTTTTCCATGTCTCAAGACATTTGTCCTAGTCTCAAGCCATCTGTCCATGTCTCAAGACATCTTTCCATGTCTCAAGACATTATCAATGTTATAAAAATTCAGCTGTTACGTAGGGGTACTAATTGTTTCATACCCTCTGGATGACATTGCAATATAAATGAATGATCACTGTTTTTCTATCGACCGGAGGTAAAGCATTTGGCAAAGTGGAGCGTCTGTTCGCCGTGCAGGATCTTCATTTTCTCAGCCATGTCCGGTTAGAACGGAGACATGAAAATAGGAACAGCTGTAAAATGATGAAGTCGTCTTAATTGCATCAAGCGCGAAAACAAACGTTCAAAACATGCATCTATATCATGTTAAAATATACTCTTACATTTTCTAACAGATCTGATTCACCGTGCATGTCCACTTTATAGGCAATACAGTTCTTGGCTGTGAGGGAGAAAATAAACAAACGCATATGAATGTAGATATACGACACAATGTTTAACCATTATAAATATCTTTAAATCAATAGAATAATAATGATAATCTCCTGTCGTATTCTACTGATACAGTATTTTATTTCAAAATACAAGTATTATATACCAATATAGCAAGTTCTTAAAGGAATAATTCGCGATTTTTCACTTTTCATCTTATTATGTTCATTATACCATAAAAAACATATTCACCAAGTTTTATTTTGATATGAAAAGTAATAAAGAAGAAAATTGGGAATTATTAATTTTATTTCTTCAAACTTCCTGACTTTTTTTACGTAGTTTATGTCTTTAAGCATGCCGGGAGTGAAATTAATCTCATTTAAGTCTTGTTCGTTAACCATCTAATAACGCTAATAAAGGCGCATCGACGACTTTTGGTGTAGCTATTAACCAACGAAAAATAAGTGATAGCCACGCAACTTTAGATTGTAGGATTTATGTGTGGATTTTTTATACGAATTTTAGTAATTAAAGTAAATAACACAATAGAACATTTTAATGATTTTTTTTTCTACAAATACTTTAAACAAACATAGGAAACTGACATGATCGATATAGTGTATTAAACAATACATGTTTGTATTCTGACCTTTTTGCTTCATTCCATTGCTTGTGGAAATAAAACACTTAGTAAATGTTGAATGCGTAGTTAAACTCAAGGTATTTAAAAGATTAGCATTATGTAATTCTAATCTTTTGATCTTCATTCAGTGAAATCTAGGCGTCACGGTTCAACATTTCAGGTGTGAACAACACTTCGTATGATTGACAGAGTATGATATACGGGAGTCAGTTATAGTTTTAGACACAGAAATGTAAGAAAAAGAAATAAAATTAATTTACGGGAGTACTAAGGTCGCACAATAACTGGATAGCTGTTGCATATTGTTTTTGTATATTTTGCATATTAAAGCTCACTTTTAAATGATTTTGACTTCTGATTACTTTTGTAACGATAAAATACTGAATTATTTTAATTGAATAAATTTATAAATAAAAATAGCCTTCTAAACACGAGTGTATGAACTAAAAATTGTACTATTTTAAATTAGAATCGGCAACCTTTAATATTTCAAACAGATAATTTTCAATTGCAATTATATAATCTAGTCCATCCAAAGCTATCTTTATTTATCTATTTAGGAATTAATGTTCTCATCAAAATATTTTAAATCTCACAACGCATGAATACTTCAGCTATTTGAAGAAAAATAAGATGTTTTGAAAAATTCACAGGAAATTCAAGGATCTTCTTGGAATAGAATCGAAAAATTACGAACAGATATTCTTATATGTTGTGTAAAACATCAACCAAATTTATTCAATGTCCTTATTAAAATAGTCTTCGTCTCACAACGTATAATACTTTAGCTATTTGACCAACGATGTTTAAAAAAAAAAAGACAGAACGAATTAAATGTCATCTTTCCCTATTTTTGAATGTAATTATAAGTCTGTTTTAACTGGTAAGAAAACCCCTAAAGCGGACAAGCAGTTTATTCTTTAAATTGCTCTCTTTGAATATCAAGAAAGAAAATAAATCCCGAAATTGATTTGAAACTTTAATACTCAATAGTTTTACTGGAAAATATTCACATCCCTTTGGGATTATTAGTGTACGTCCAGTTGCATATAAATTACATGCATGTCGGAACAATTGTGATGATGACGAATTTCTTCCTTTATTCGAGAACAATCTAATTGATATATAAATCTGTGATTTTACTATGTCCATAACTTCGATGAACCAAAGCAAGTTATATGTCGACCTGTATTTAAATCAAATTGGTTCTCTTCTTCTTCTTTTGGTATGCAATAGTCTATCGACATTCGATGATTACATACTGTTGGCATACGTGGACTAGTATTTTACAAAACTTTTACCCCAATTTACACAAAATGTATGTTTCTTTCTTATGTTCAGTCTTATGTTCAGTGTATACATGTATGTATTTTAAATTGCGCTATAGTTCCGTAACTTTCTATCCAGGCGTATGAACGAATCGTTGACAAGTGCGTGCATTTTTTTAAATCAATATTTCTAGTATGTTCCAATCTGTCCTGCACTTATATTACATTTTCCCATATTTACCCTTGGAAAAAATATGTAAAAAGATTTTTATTTCATCAAATCTTTTTTTTGGGGTATTATTTATATTTTTATAAATAATATTCTTTACACCAGAAATGTTATTTATAAACAAGCGTATGACTTTAGTAATGACTAGTATATTATATCACTTTCAGACACGCAAGACAGAGATGTATATTATACACCTGATAGTTCAAAATGGAAAGTTATAAGTTATCGGCCGTGTACACTAATCAATACCGTCAGAAGTGAAACGATGCACGAACTTGCAAGCCCGACAGGAAATCGCTTGAATACCTGGACGTGTCACCTCACACCCCTCACAATACCTTTGTGAATAATACCTTTAGCCATGCTGGTGATCAGATGAAGATCCGAAATTATTTTAATAAAGTTTATTACTTTAAAGAATTATGAACAAATTAGATTTTCGAAAACAATTTTCACGGAACACTTATTTATGATTAGAAATTTGACTTTTTAACTAATTCCAATATTAACAGTTTAAAAACAACGGACCATGGTTATTTAAAAAAAAATAAGAACATTTTCCGTATCAAGTTAGTTAGTCGGATAAAACAACAGTACGATTGACAAGATATCGACAAGCAATTACGACTACATCGGTTACTGTAGTTTTGGTCCTTTGTGGTTTATAGACATATAGTGGTTTTTAAACGGACAATGTGCCAAAATGGCGGCACGCAGAGGACTGATACTCTAAATTTAAAATCGATGGTGATCTCTTATCTAGCAGAATAAAACTTTAATACATATGAAATTGAGTATTTTTATACAGAATGGACATAACATCAATTTTTGATTTTTTTGCGAAGTTTCCCTTTAAACATCAACAAAATATCAAGATAATTATTTTTTTTTGTCTCAAGGCATAAAATGCATAACATTTGTGTAAGACTTTGTTTTATTCAAAATACAAATATGACATACCCATAAAACAAGTCCGTAGACATCAACAACTTGCAATGTATCGACATTTTATCTTCTATCTAAAGGTTGCACCTGTAAATACAGCTGTTGACAAACCACGCCTCTTTTGATGAGATATATCATGTTCATAGATATTTTGTTTTGTTTACGTACTGCTTCCAAGGTATGTTCTCTATGTTTTATATTATAGAGTCATAACTTGGAAATGTTAATTGCATAAATCCACTACGATAGTGGAAATTTTGAATTATGACTAAGATCCAAAGTGGTTGCAGCGGTATAACATGATTTGGTTCAAGTTTAAACTATTTTAAGTTCGAGGCATATAATTGTTTAAAAATATTATGCACAGTCCAATGTTTTGATCTTTGAATAGAACAGAAGTGCCTATCAACGTTTCATTCTAGATTATATTTTTTTACGAAACTCATAGCAAATGAACCTCATTGTCTTGAGACATCTTGAGATGTCTCGAGACAAATTACAAAAACGCGTCTTGAAACGGACTTAAAGACGCGTCTTATAGACATTGTGTTTTAAAGACATGTCTTTAAGACATCTTGAGACACATAAAACTGTGTCTTGAGATATGTCTCAAGACTCGTTTTTGTCACATCCATGTCTTGAGACATTGGTTTAGAATATTGTTTGGTGTATCTGAAAACATACCACATCCTTTATTCTGTGTATGAATTAAGGAAGATGTTTGCCATAATGAAAACTTAAGGCAATAGAATTAAATATAAACCCCCAAATATACCAAATAAATAACACAATCCACTCCCTTTTCTCCATTTTTTTTTAAATCAATAAATCTGAATCTTTATGGTTAGTAATGAATTTTCCATACGTTCAAATTTGACATCTTCAGCTATGATGTAAATTTAATTTTCAAGTTATATGAAGAAAGAGTTAAAAAGAAAACAAAGACGGGAATGGGGGAAATGTCAAAACTCATAACTTGAATAAAGAGAGACACTGTGACTTAAAAATCAACGAATAGACAGTTCAAAATGCACTACAAAGTAAGGACGATTGCGTCACTTTAGGGGAGTATGGATCATACAAACATATTTGGATCAGTACAAGTTTATTCTGTAACTTGGTAGAATTATTGAATTAGTAATACTGGTGAATAAACATTTTTATGTAAGTGACTGTGAAAGTCATATTTATAAAAATTTTGTTAAATGCTGCACATTTAATAATGAATGATGAACAAGAGCAACAATTGACTGCAATAAAAATAAATTTGTTGTGTTCAGACTTCTGAAATGTGCCTGAAAATATCATCATGAAAATTTCTGACATTTCAATTTTATCTTCAAAATCACACAGACACAGCCGATGAATATTTTAACAATAAAAGTTTAAACCCATCTAGAATTGAAAAACATAGAGCAATCCAAAGGTAACATTCTTAAAAAAATATACAAGTCCAATATTAATATCACATTGTTGATTTTCCACCAAACCTAGCCAGTCAATGATCAGTTTTAACATTCAATTTAAATCAAAATCCGATCACTTCCCGGAGAGGAGTGGATTATTATAAGTTGAGAAAAGAAACCAAAAGAGCAAGCAAGCCACAAGAAACAAACATGAAAGAATATATGAAAAATACCAATTTAGAGACTTAACTGGCCTTTTAAACAATTCAAATTGAGCTCTCATAAATGCAATATATAGATCCACGTCTGTTCCTAAAATTGATGCCCAAAATGACTTCATTATAAGGCAGGATTCCAAATCTATGACAGATTTTATGCACTTCAAATAGAAGTCTTGTTAAGTTCCCAAATCAATGTCCATATCTTGGCACTTCTCTGAAAAAAATAATGACCATGATGACAAATTATTTAATTTAATAAATTTATAAAGTTTGGTTATCATTATTTTATCCTTGAGATAAACAGCAATTGATAGATATCAATTAGGGGACTCGAGGGTATAAATCAACTTTTTTCTGATATTTAGGATATCGCTATTTTTTGGAATACATTAACTTCATCCAATACTTAATAGAAAAATAAAATAAAAATATGCAGTTAAGTTTATTTAAGCTCACAATCTGCCTTCGAAAAAAGCATGCATTTTTGTTAAGGTACTTTTTTTCTGTTGACTTAATAGGAGAAAAAAATGTAATATCGAAATAATTAAAAAAAAAACTAATTACAGAAATCGCTTAAATTTTACAATAGTTTAGTTTAAGTACAGCTTGTGTGAAAAAATAAAAATATAGGTCACTGATGAGTTAAAAAAGATATTTAAATCTTAATGCAAAAAAATGGTATTTTTTTCACCAAAGGGAGATAATTTGGAGTTTTTTAATAATATGTATCATGAAGTCACAAGGAATAGTGTAATAAATAAAATTTGTAATGAATAATTGTAAGTACCCGCGAAACTCCTTAATTCTTAATTGAAATACTAGTTTTTCATCAGATCCTTGGCAAGGCTCTACAAATTGTTGTAATTATTTTTGCTAAACTATATCCATGACCTAAGTTCAGAACCTTTTCTGTAGTTGTTAGCAATATCTGCATATTTTCCGTTAGTCTAAAAAAGTAAGAATATATCAGCTCTAGTATTATTCATCACTTTCGATTAAGAACTCAACACATTGTATAAGCAGCTAGATTGAAGCCTGTTTTTTAACCATGTACATGCTCTTATTATGTTTTATTTGATTCTGTTGGATGAAACGTTATTTCTTTTTATAAATTAACTGAATAATTATGATTTGAAGCCTATTTTGTAAGTACTAGCATAGTTTTTCTGCTAGAATTGAAATACTAGGTATACTTATATAAGAAATGTTTTAGTAAAATTCAACAGTAATCAAAGTCAACTATAAAAAGTAGATTCTTACCAGATTCAGGATTCCCAGATGAAATCATGTTAAAAAAATTGTATAGTGGGAAGTTATATCATTAGTTACATGGTGTGTAAGTGACCTAATACAAAAATATGGAATTCACTGACCCCATATATATAGTATTACCTCACTAGCACACCGTGTAACAAATTTATCTAACCGACGATCTTCATATGTGGTATTTTGACTAGCAGCCTATTAAAGTGATCAATTCTACAATACTAAGTATTGGGACATCCTACTTCCATGTGTCTACGTTCCAGACCGTAAGATTATTTGGACTGTACGCGTACGGTCTAGACCGGATGTGTACTTTTTCAAAATACTCATACGGTCGGACCCGTACGCGTACGGTCTGATTTATACTAAGAAGTTGGTCAAGTTTATTAGATACAAATGCATATAACAGATCAAGATAACTCAACGCTCAAATTTATATAAAATAGTTCAATTTTAATTGAAATAAAAACTTTATATTTTAACTTTTTTTTTAAATTCACGCTTATTGTAATTTAAAATCTGTTAATCTCTTTTATTTCGCATGTCGATCTGTAATACATTAATTGAATTTTGATCACTGAAATTGAAGATATCAAAGTTAACATAATGTGGGAAAACAAATGTTTTAGAATATTTAGCAACTTGACAAAAAAATGCAAATGCAAAGAAACATGCATGAACTGCTTTGAAATTGCTAAATGTTGTACACTGTTGCATCATCAGAGATCTTATTAAGATATTCAACATTAAAAAACTGACAAAAGAGGTATAGTTTTTAAGATTTTGCTAAAAATTGAGGTAGAGACACGATTTTATACTTTGACTTGGCACCTTTCTTTAAAATCAGTTTTTGTCGCGTTTCAGTGTCAACTGCTAACCTTCATAAAATATTCATTACTCAACCAATTAAAAATTAAAGGCCATTTTACTCGTATTAGCTAGCAGAACACAGAAAATAAGTTACAAGGGAGAATTTGAAAAAAAATATTTACTATTAAGGTAGCAATACACAGTTAGGAGTTTAGTTTCACATTTTGGCCCCGGTGGATTTTTCAAATAGGAAAGTTATTGTGTAATAAAATTTATTTTTAGACAGATGAGTGCTAATTTAGCCTTCAAAGATGGTTTATCAGAGCATCAAGATTATTTTTTACATGGTTTATGGGCTGTTTTCTGTTTGACAATCCGTATTTTCATAGCTAGACCGGCAATCGGTCCAGACATTAGTGTACTGTTTGCAAACACTCTTTTTCTACACGAAGTTTTTGACGCAATTTTACAAGAAAATGAGATGAAAGACTAATGATTTTCATTGGATTTGGTGAATGATAGATGTACACAGTTTCCGAAAAGGTATTACTTCAAGCGATTGAAATTCTACTTTTAGTCAAATTTTAGGGAAATATGTGACATTCCCCCCCCCCCCCCCCCCCCCTTTTTGCAATATTTTATAACAAATAAATGCAGATTGTTGCCAGGGATACACCAACAAGAAATTATATTTTACCATTTTATATACTGGATATAAAATCTATTGAAGATTCTGATTACATACATATGCCCATATATGACACAAACAGTAAGCTTGATATTGCAAGAAAGCAATGAAAAGGGGATGGTAAAATTCATAAAGGCAAATTTTAGTATTTTTTCATAACTGTTTATTGCTACCTAATTAGCTCGTACTGGACCATACGCGTATACTCATACGGTCCGACCGTACGCGTATGGTCGGACCATACGATTATACGTATACCATCCGGACCGTACGCGTACAGTCCAAATACTCATATGGTCTGGAACATCTTTACAGAAAACAAATGCCAACAATAGCAACTTTTTAGCTTAAAATTTGTTTGATGAATTTATTTCAATCGTTCACTACATGTATCAATTGCGTCATCTGTTGAATCCTTTCAGATTTCTTTTTTTTTGTTTTTAAAGGGAGGTAACTCCTTTATGCCAACAAATACAGTTTTAATTATGTTTTATGAACTTATTTCAACCTTTCATCATTAATTTCTTCGTCTGTTGGATCCTTTCTGATTTTCCCTCAACACTGTGTTGATTTTATGAAGGGTTGTGGCATCTTTTTTGTTTTGAAAGCGAAGTAACTCCTCTCTTATTCCATATGGTAACTAACCATGTTTGTTTGCTAACCTTATATTTTTATGACACCCTATATCAAAAAAACATAGTCAACAAGTGTAGTCCTTAAACAAATCATATCTCTATAAATCTATAGAAGGTAAGATACATATATTTATGATGAAAAAATATCAAAAATAGCTTTTGGGTCAGATCATACATTAGGATCTGTCAACAAAACCAAACATAATATATCTGAAAAAAATCACAGGTTTTAATCGAGGTTTTATAAATAAATACTTACTGGTCAGAATAGCTCTCTTCTTTTTAAAAACTCAGTTGAACATACATACTTATGGAAATCTCTTTGCTTTAAACAGTCTAAAAGTATTCAAAGTGGACAATTGTTACAATTTGTTAACACAAGTTATTTTTGGCCCATTATAATAAAAACCAAGTAGCAAAACAGGCTAAAGACATTATTTTTTGTTCTGTGCATCTGTTTGTTCGTCAGTCTGTCTGTCTCGCTTCATGTGAAAGCTTTCGGTCAAGGTAGTTTTTAATGAAGTTGAAGTCCAATCAACTTGAAATAGGTATATATGTATAATATACTAAAAAAGGACACATTGGCTCCATGAATGAATGTGGAATGTGTCCAAGTGACACATATGATGCCCCAGCTTATTTAATAACTTTATAAAAGTACATGTACAATGTACTATATATTTGCCGCTGGACGTTAAGCAACAAACGAACCAGCCATCAATCATTTTTCTTACATGTAAACCGTTAAAAGGAATTAAGTAAAAGGCATAGTATAACGTATACATAATGATAACAATTCAACATCACTTACAATGTACGACTTTTTGTACAGAATGAATAAAATAGATAACTAAGTTTATATTCAATATCATGTTTATGCCTATTTGAATCGGAACACCTGTAAAATAAAAAAGTCGTTCAAATTGCATCATGCGCGAACAAACGTTTAAAACATGCATTTATGTATTAAAATATACTTACATTTCTTAAAGATCTGACCATCGTGCATGTGCACTTTTCAAAAAATACAGTTTTTGGCTGTGAGTGAGAAAATAAACATAAATATATGAATATGAATATACGGGAAAATTTTAACAATTCTAAATATCTTTAAATAAATAGAACAATAATGATAGTTTCCTTTCGTGTTCTATTTATACAGAATTTTATTTCAACATACAAATATTATATACCAATACCACAAACTTTTAAACATCAACAAAGTATCAAGATATTTATTTTCTGTCTCAAGGCAAAACATTTTTCTAAGACTTAGCTTTCTTCAAAATACAAATATGACATACCAATATAAAAAAAACAGTCCGTAGACATCTACAATGTATCGATATTGTATCTTCTATCTAAAAATTGCACCTGTAAATACAGCTTTTTGACAAAGTACGCCTCTTTTGGGGAGACATATTATATTCAAAGATATTTTGTTTTGTTTACGTACTGCTTCCAAGGTATGATCTGTATGTTTCATATCATAGAGTCGTCAATTAATTATAATTTATACACCATCTACATTTCATTTTTCGCACAATGACAATCTCCAAATTAGCCATATAAGTATGTGCTGTAGGCACCATGCTAGTTTTGTCGTATCCGTTTATTGCATGCTGTTAATCTCTTTGTCAAACCAAACTTCACCACTTGAACACTTGAAATCGATCAAAAACCATTTTAATATGTTTGTGAATGCCATAAAAGAGAGACGAAAGATACCAAAGGGACAGTCAAACTCATAAATCTAAAACAAACTGACAACGCCATGGCTAAAAATGAAAAAAGACAAACAGAAAAGCAATAGTACAAATGACACAACATAAAACACTAAAGAATAAACAACACGAACCCCAACAAAAACTAGGGGTGATCTCAGTTTTAACCATTGACAAACAAATAGACGGGCCAATTGCAAATACTTTTACATTTTAATTTAATATCTTAGTATATTAACTATATGTCTCAAGACATGGCCATTGTCAATGGCGTATCTATAATCAACCATGTAGAAAAATGCATTTATATGATGAACTAAAACGAAACGTCTTAAGACATTTTTCCATGTCTCAAGACATATTTACATGTCTCAAGACATTTTTCCATATCTCAAGACATTCTGCCATGTCTCAAGACATTTTGCCATGTCTCAAGACATCTTTCCATGTCTCAAGACATAAGAAATATTATAAAAGTTGTAACGTAAGGATACTGATTTGTTCATTATCCCCTTGAATGACATGGTAATAGATATCAATCATCACTGCTTTTCTCTCGACCGGCAGTAAAATCCTTGGTTTAGTGGAGCGTCCGTTCGCCGTGCGAGGTTTCCATTTTCGCAGCCAAGTCCGGTAAGAACGGAGACGTGAAAACCAATGAAACGTGTATAGAGAATATCACGTTCTGTTCACGTCATGACCAGGCCGGTAAAAAAGGGATTACGTAAAGGGCATAGTATAACGTATGCATATTGATAACAACTCAACTTCTCTTACAATGTACGACTTTTGTACAGAATGAATAAAATAGATAACTGAGTTTATATTCAATATCATGTATATGCCTATTTGAATCGGAACACCTGTAAAATAATAAAGTCGTCTTAATTGCATCTAGTGCGAAAACAAACGTTCAAAACATGCATTTATATGTTAATATATACTTACATTTCTTAAAGATCTGATTCACCGTGCATGTACACTTCTCAAGAAATACAGTTCTTAGCTATGAGTGAGAAAATAATAAAAACATATAAATATAAATATACGAGACAATTTATACCCTTTATAAATATCTTAAAATAACTAGAATACTAATGATAATTTCCGGTCGTGTTCTATTTATACAGTATTTTATTTCAACATACAATATTATATACCAACACAACAAGCTCTTAAACATCAACAAAGTATCAAGATATTTATTTTCTGTCTAAAGGCAAAACATTTTTTTAAGACCTAGTTTTCTTCAAAATACAAATATGACATATCAATAAAAAACAGTCCGTAGACATCTACAATGTATCGATATTTTATCTTCTATGTAAAGATTGCACCTGTAAATACAGATGTTTGACAAAGCATGCCTCTTTTGGAAGACAAATTAATTATTCAAAGATATTTTGTTTTGTTTACCTACTGCTTCCAAGGTATTATCTGTATGTTTCATATCATAGAGTCGTTAATCAATTATAATTTATACACCATCTTAACTTCATTTTTCGCACAACGACAATCTCCAAATTAGCCATATAAGTATGTGCTGTGGGTACCATGCTAGTTTTGTCGTATCCGTTTATTGCATGCTGTAAATGTGGAAGTCAAACAAAACTTCACCACTTGAACATTTGAATTCAATCAGAAACCATTTTAATATGTTTGTGAATGCTATAACCATTGAAAATTAAGTAGACGGCCCCATTGCAAATACCTTTACAGTTTATAAATATAGTTTTTTAATATCTTAGTATATTAACTATATGTCTCAAGACACGGCCATTGTCAATTATGTATCTATAATCAACCATGTAGAAAAATGCATTTATATGATGAACTAAAACGAAACGTCTTAAGACATTTTTCCATGTCTCAAGACATTTTTCCATGTCTCAAGACAATCTCTCATGTCTCAAAACATTTTGCCATGTCTCAAGACATCTTTCCATGTCTCAAGACGTAAGCAATATCATAATAGTTCAGCTGTAACGTAGGGATACTAAGTTGTTCATCCCCCCCTATGATGACATGGTAATAGATATCAATCATCAATGCTTATCTTTCGACCGGCAGTAAAATCCTTGGTTAAGTTGAGCGTCCGTTCGCCGTGCGGGATCTTCATTTTCGCAGCCAAGTCCGGTTAAAATGGAGACATGAAAACCGATGAAACGTGTATAGAGAATATCACGTTCTGTTTACGTCATGACCAGGCCGGTAAAATGGGATTACGTAAAGGGCAAAGTATAACGTATGCATATTGATAACAACTCAACATCACTTACAATGTACGACTTTTTGTACAGAATGAATAAAATAGATAACTGAGTTTATATTCAATATCATGTATATGCCTATTTGAATCGGAACACCTGTAAAATAATAAAGTCGTCTAAATTGCATCATGTGCGAAAACAAACGTTCAAAACATGCATTTATATGTTCAAATATACTTTCATTTCTTAAAGATCTTATTTACCGTGTATGTACACTTCTCAAGAAATACAGTTCAGTATATATTTTTCTGTTATATGTAAAAACATTAAAAAAAATAGTTGTTTATTTTGTGTTTAGCTTAAAGCTATGTTTTTTTTTCTTTCAACTATCTCTGTATATATTTTGCTTATTGTATTTTTATGTATGTTTACAAACTTAATGAGTCCAAAATAATTTTTTTGGACACAGAGGAGTCTGTATCTGAAGTCACATTGTTGACCTAAATCATGACCTATATATTGAGGTCAATAATTGAAATGTTGTGTTATGTTTACACATTTATAATCATGAGTATTATACATGTACATGTAGTTGTACATAGATGTAAATATAGAACGACTTTAATATTGATAAAGATATCATATAAAAAGAAAAATCCACAAAGCAAGGATATAGATAAAATCATAAAATCTAAATTATTGCTGATTTACAAGTTAAATATAATTTCAAACACAACAGAACTCTGTAATTATCTAACTTACCTTCCTAATATTAATACAAAATGACAAACAAAAACTGTATCCATGTCTGCACTGTAAATACCAACGGGTTACAAAAACCTGAAAAAAGAAATAGAATTATTGAATGGATAAATCAACAAAAATGTGATATAGTATTCCTACAAGAAACGCATTTCACTCAAACTTTAGAACCAAAGCTAAAACAAGAATTCAAAGGTGAAGTAATCTTTAGTAACGGGTTAAGTAATGCAAGAGGGGTTGCCGTATGGATAAAAAGCAGATTAAACTTTAAGATTATTGACCAATATAAGGATTCTGAAGGTAGATTCATTTTAGTTAATATAGAAATAGATGACAATATATATACATTAGTGAACCTATATGCACCTAATAATTGTAAAGTAAGAAACACCTTTTTTAAATCAGTAAAACAATTAATTGAAAATCACAGTATTGGCCAGTTAATAATTGGGGGCGACTTCAACGACATATTATCTATAAAAGACACAAAGAAAAAAATAGGAAATAAAAAATTTGATAAACCAGTTCATAACCTTAAAATGTTAATCAAGAATCTTAAACTAACTGATGTCTGGAGAAGCGAAAACATAAATAAAACCCAATTTTCCTGGAGAAGGAAAAACTTATCAGAATCTACAAGAATTGATTACTTTTTAGTAAGTGATGAAGTTAATAAAAATTGCATTACATGCGACATAAGACCAATAGTTCTACAACACACTGATCATTACGCTGTTTCATTAAAAATCAACATAAATAGAAACTCAAAAGGGCGAGGTTACTGGAAATTAAATAGCAGCATCCTGGATGATGAACAGTATCAAAAAATTATTTCAAAATTGATTGATAAATATAAAATAAAATCAGAAACATCTCTCAACCTAGATATTTTATGGGACAACTTTAAAGTTGAGGTAAGGGATTATACCATCCAATACTGTAAATTAAAGGCGAATATAAAAAAAGATACTATTGAAATCTTAGAAAATACATTAAAAACCCCATCTGAAGAAATTGATTGTGATAATTATATAAATAAGAAGAAAGTCAATCTAAAAGAAAACATTGAAAAACAATAAGCAAGTTTATATCATGAAAAAATTAATGGAAATCAAATTAGATCACGCGTAAATTGGCTAGAAGAAGGGGAGAAAAACACATTTTTTTTTCTTGGTCTTGAAAAAACGCGACAAAGTAAAAAAAACTATAACTCAACTGTATGATGAAAATAATCAAGTAACATATGACCAAAACAAAATACTAAATTTGGAAGACAATTATTATACTAAATTATATACTTCAACAAAACCTGATACAGAAAAGGTAAAACAATACTTTGAAACTATCAAAGAAAGTAAAATAATAAATGAATCTGAAAGTAATACATGCGAGGTAAAAATTACTATAAGTGAATGCACAGAGGCTATATTTAAGATGAAATTAAACAAGGCCCCAGGGCTGGATGGACTGAACGTGGAGTTTTATAGAAAATTTTGGGAACAGATTAAAGATTTCATAGTACAAGTTTTCAACTATTGCTATAAAAAATGAGAATTAACAAACTCCCAAAAAATTGGAGCCATATCTCTTTTGTTTAAAAAAAATGATCCCCTCTCCCTTGATAACTATAGACCTATTACATTATTAAACTATGATGTTAAATTACTAGCTTATGCCTAAGCGCAACGATTAAAATCAGTACTACCAAAAATTATTCACTCTGATCAAAAAGGTTACATAAAAAACAGATACATAGGTTTTAACATAAGACAAATCCAAGACATTATTGATTATTCTGAAAAAATTAATGTAGATGGTGCAATTTTATTTTTGGATTTTACTAAAGTTTTCGACTCACTTGAGTGGTGCTTTATGTTTGAATCTTTACAAAAATTTGGTTTTAAAAAAGAATTCATAAAATGGGTTGAAACTATGTATACAGACATAAAAGGATGTATTTTAAATAATGGATGGGTGTCTGCCCCCTTCAATACATTTCGTGGGATTAGACAAGTATGTCCGTTATCCTCGTTAATTTTTGTATTGTGTGTTGAAATAATGGCAATTAAATTAAGAGAAAATAAAGAATTAAAAGGATTTGAAATCAAATTAGATGGAAAATCTTGCTCACTAAAAATATGTCAACTTGCAGATGACACTCAATTGTTTTTAAAAACACGCAAAGATATAAGTATTGCATTTAATATCATTGAAACTTTTGGAAGCCTTTCTGGGCTCAAACTGAATAGAAACAAAACAGAAGGCTTATGGCTTGGCAAATTTAAAAAGTCAAAAGATAAATTTGAAAATATAAACTGGAAACAAGACCACATTAAAAGTCTAGGAATATACTTTGGACACAATTATCAAGAATGTCAAAAATTAAACACAGAGAAACAAATAGATAAATGTGAAAAATTGATTCAAGGATGGAACAAACGAAACTTAACATTAATAGGAAAAATTACTGTAGTAAAGTCCCTAATTTTACCAAACCTAACATACACCATTGTACACAGCATCATGTATGATAATAACACATGAAATAAGACAAAAGTTCAAAAATTTAATATATAATTTTATATGGAGCGGAAAAAAAGACAGAATTAAACGCTCTATATTATGTAAGCTATACCTTGACGGAGGATTAAAAATGATTGATTTAGACTCCTATATAAAATCCTTGCAAATTAGATGGGTTTCAAAACTAATAAAAAACGAAAATGATAACTGGAAAATTATTCCAAGATTTTATCTTAATAAATTTGGGAAAGATTTTCTTTTATTCAGAATGAATTTAACAAATGTAAATTTGCTTAATAAAATAGAGTATAAATCCTTGCCAGAATTCTATGAACAATTAATTAAAACTTGGGTAGAGGTAAAAGGAGGTCAAACTATCACCCCTAAAAACTTTCTTGAAGTTAGAAAACAAAGTATATGGGGAAATAATCTTATCAAAGAAAATGGGAAATGTCTGTTTTTTTTAAATTGGATTAGCAGTAATATTTTGTACATCAATAATATAATAGACGAAAACGGACACATCTCATCAAAAACTGTATTAAAAGATCTTAAGAATAAACAAGGTTGGATTAGATAATTTTCTTTAGTTAAAAATGCTATACCAAAGCACTGGCAAAATATTTTAAAACAAGAAAGCTGTTATAAAACTGATGTCAATATAAAGAAATAAGTAAACTTAAATATCCTACTAAAACATGAAATTTCACCAGACTCGAGCAACAAAGAAATATACACGTCCCTACAAAGTCAATTTACAAATGATAAACCAACAGGAATTTTAATATGGGAAAGAATTCTGCATAAAAAAATGTCAACAAAATTTAAATCCACATTCAACTTTATTTTCAACTACCTTGAAAACAACAAATTTAAAATGTTTAAATGGAAAATAATGCATTATATATTAGCCTGTAATGAATTACTTTATAAATGGAAAATAGTACCGAGTAGTTTGTGCTTCCATTGTAAACAACATGATGATTATGAACACTTCTTTTTTTCCTGTTCATATAATGTTCAGTATTGGCACAAAGTTGAACAGCTTTTAGCACTATTAAAAGTTGAAAAGCATATATTCAGTCTTGAAAGTTTAGTAACTGGCTATAAAATTGAAGATGAAGATTATTTTGATATGAACTATTTATTAACTATAATTTACTTTTCAATTTATAAAGCATATTACATGTCTGACAAGAAAGACAAGGTCATTGATATTTTTAAAATATTCCAAAATGAAATCAGGGACATAATTAACATAAATAAAATTAGAGGGAAAAAAATAAAAGAATCATACTTAAAACTTTGGAATATTTCGAATTTCTATAATTGTGAATGAATTCAAGCTGTGACCTAGTTAGTTCATGACTGCACATGACATGCATTTGTCCGGTCAAGTGATACAATTTATGCATCAAATGAAATTCGCTATTCTACTCTTTTATTATGTTTATATATAATTTATCATATCTATTATACCTACACTGAATTAATATTGTTATTAGTTTACACAATACAATGCCTGGATACTGCATTCATGTATCGTTAATTATACCACGTGTACTTTCGATCTTTTCTCTTGATCTTTGGTTTGATCGCAAAAAATACCATTTACTGAAAACAATATGTTGTTCAAATAATGTGTGGAAAAAACAACGGTCTTGCCTAATCATTTAAGACTCCTTTTCATAATTACACGGAGTAAACTAACAAAAAATTTAAAAGTAAAGGGCATCGTATAACGTATACATATTGATAACAACTCAACATCTCTTACAATGTACGACTTTTTGTACAGAAAGAATTAAATAGATAACTGAGTTTATATTCAATATTATGTATATTTCTTTTAAAAACGGAACACGTGAAAAATAATGAAGTCGTCTCAATTGCATCATGCGCAAAAATAAACGTTCAAAACATGCATTTATATGTTAAAATATACTTACATTTCATTTAGATCTGATTCACCGTACATGTACACTTCTCAGGAAATACAGTTCTGGGCCTTGAGTGAGAAAATAAACAAAAACATATGAATATAAATATACGAGACAATTTTTAACCATTATAAATATCTTCAAATAAATAGATCAATAATGATAATTTCCTGCTGTGTTGTATTTATACACTATTTTATTTCAAAATACAAATACATACCAATACAGCTAAGCTCTTAAACCTCAACAAAGTATCAAGATATTTTTTTTCTGTCTCAAGGCAAAACATTTTTGTAATACTTAGTTTTCTTCAAAATACAAATAAGACATACCAATAAAAAAACAGTCCGTAGACATCTACAATGTATTGATATTGTATCTTCTATGTAAAGATTGCACCTGTAAATACAGATGTTTGACAAACCACGCCTCTTTTTGGGAGATATACTATATTCATAGATATTTTGTGCTGTTTACGTACTGCTTCCAAGGTATGATCTGTATGTTTCATATCATAGGGTCGTTGATTAATAATTTATACACAATCTACATTTTATTTTACGCTCTACAAAAATCTTCAAATTAGCCATATAAGTATGTGTTGTGGGTACCATGCTAGTTTTGTCGTATCTCTTTATATAATTATTGCATGAGCTGTAAATCTGTTTGTCAAACCCAACTTCACAACTTGAACATTTGAATTCAATTAGAAACCATTTTTATATATTTGTGAATGCTATAACCATTGAAAAACAAAACGACGGCCCCATTGCAAATACTTTTAAAATTTAATTTAATATCCTAGTATATTAACTATATGTCTTAAGAAATCGCCATTGTTAATGGTGCATTTATAATCAACCATGTAGAGAAATGCATTTATATATTGACTTAAAACGAAACGTCTCAAGACATTTAGCTATGTCTCAAGACATGTTGCCATGTCTCAAGATATTTTGCCATGTCTCAAGACATTTTACTATGTCTCAAGCCATTTTGCCATGTCTGAAGATATTTTGCTATGTCTCAAGACATTTTGCTACGTCTCAAGATATTTTGCTACGTCACAAGACATTTTTCCTATGTCTCCAGACATTTTCCTATGTTTCAAGACATTTTGCCATGTCTCAAGACATTTTACCAAATCTCAAGACATTAGCAATATTATAAAAGTTCAGCTGTATCGTAGGGATTCTAAGTTGCTCATACCCTCCTAGGATGACATGGTGATAGATATCAAGCATCACTGCTTTTCTCTCGACCGGCAGTAAAATCCTTGGTTTAGTTGAGCGTCCGTTCGCCGTGCAAGATCTTAATTTTCGCAGCCAAGTCCTGTCAGAACGGAGACATGAAAGCCGATGAAAAGTGTATAGAGAATATCAGGCTCTTTCTACGTCATGAATACTTAAATACTTGCAAACGTTCTATTATGGGTCCGTATTTGACCTTTTGCAAGGATAAATGTGATTCCTTTTCAAATGTACCCTCATTTGACATTGAAAGTTCAAATTTCTCTACCTTCATTCCAGACGTCCACTACTTTAGAACATGCCTATAGTATGTATATCTATTTTTTTTTCATCCCGAACATGCAGCAAATATTTGCCGTTGAACGTTTAGCAATCATTAAACCAGCAATTAATCAGTTTTCTTACATGTAAACCGGTTAAAGATATTAAGTAAAGGTCATCGTATAACGTATACATATTGATAACAACTCAACATCTCTTACAATGTACGACTTTTTTATGCAGAAAGAATTAAATGGATAACTTAGTTTAAATTCAATATTATGTATGTCTTTTTAAAACGGAACACAAGTAAAATAATAAAGTCGTCACAATTGCATCATGCGCAAAAATAAACGTTCAAAACATGCATTTATATGTTAAAATATATCTTACATTTCATTTAGATCTGATTCACCGTACATGTACACTTCTCAGGAAATACAGTTCTTGGCCTTGAGTGAGAAAAGAAACAAAAACATATGAATATTAATATAGGAGACATTTTTTAACCATCATAAATATCTTCAAATTAATAGATCAATAATGATAATTTCCTGTCGTGTTCTATTTATACACTATTTTATTTCAAAATACAAATATATACCAATACAGCTAAGCTCTTAAACCTCAACAAAGTATCAAGATATTTATTTTCTGTCTCAAGGTAAAAGGTTTTTGTAATACTTAGTTTTCTTCAAAATACAATTTAGACATACCAATAAAAAAACAGTCCGTAGACATCTACAATGTATCGATATTGTATCTTCTATGTAAAGATTGCACCTGTAAATACAGATGTTTGACAAACCACACCTCTTTTGGGGAGATATATCATATTCATAGATATTTTGTGTTGTTAACGTCCTGCTTCTAAGGTATGATCTGTATGTTTCATATCATAGAGTCGTTAATTATTAATTTAAACACCATCTATATTTTATTTTACGCTCAACAAAAATCTCCAAATTACCCATATAAGTATGTGTTGTGGGTATCATGCCAGTTTTTTTCGTATCTCTTTTGCATGAGCTGTACATCTGTTTGTCAAACCAAACCTCACCACTTGAACATTTGAATTCAAATAGAAACCATTTGTATATATTTGTGAATGCTATAACCATTGAAAAACAAAACGACGGCTCCATTGCAAATACTTTTAAAATTTAATTTAATATCCTAGTATATTAACTGTATGTCTTAAGAAATCGCCATTGTTAATAGTGTATCTATAATCAACCATGTAGAGAAATGCATTTATACATTGACTTAAAACGATATGTCTCAAGCCATTTTCTTATGTCTCAAGACATTTTGCTATGTCTCAAGACATTTTGCTATGTCTCAAGACATTTTGACATGTCTTAAGACATTTTCCTATGTCTCAAGACATTTTGGCAAGTCTCAAGACATTTTACCATATCTCGAGACATTAGCAAAATTATAAAAATTCGGCTGTATCGTAGAGATTCTATTTTTTTCATACCCTCCTAGGATGACATGGTGATAGACATCAAGCATCACTGATTTTCTCTCGACCGGCAGTCAAATCTTTTGTTTAGTTGAGCGTCCGTTCGCCGTGCAAGATCCTGATTTTTGCAGCCAAGTCCTTTCAGAACGGAGACATGAAAACCGAAGAAAGTGCAGAGAGAATATCAGGTTCTTTGTACGTCATGAATACTTAAATACTTGCAAAATTTCTATTATGTGTCCGTATTTGACCTTTTGCAAGGCTAAATGTGTTTCCCGTTCCAATATACCCTCAAATGACAGCGCAAGTTAAAATTTCTCTACCTTCATCCCAGACGTCCACTACTTTAGGACATGCCTATTGTATGTATATCTAATTTTTTTTCACCCAGAACATGCAGCACATATTTGCCGTTGAACGTTAAGCAACCATTAAACCAGCAATTAATCAGTTTTCTTACATGTAAACCGGTTAAAGATATTAAGTAAAGGGCATCGTATAACGTATACATATTGATAACAACTCAACATCTCTTACAATGTACGACTTTTTGTACAGAAAGAATTAAATGGATAACTGAGTTTAAATTCAATACTATGTAAATGTCTTTTTTAAAACGGAACACGTGAAAAATAATAAAGTCGTCACAATTGCATCATGCGCAAAAATAAACGTTCAAAACATGCATTTATATGTTAAAATATACTTACATTTCATTAAGATCTGATTCACCGTACATGTACACTTCTCAGGAAATACAGTTCTTGGCTTTGAGTGAGAAAATAAACAAAAACATATGAATATAAATATACGAGACAATTTTTAACCATCATTAATATCTTCAAATAAATAGATTTATAATGATAATTTCCTGTCGTGTTCTATTTATACACTATTTTATTTCAAAATACAAATATATACCAATACAGCAAAGCTCTTTAACCTCAACAAAGTATCAAGATATCAATTTTCTGTCTCAAGGCAAAACATTTTTGTAATACTTAGTTTTCTTAAAAATACAAATAAGACATACCAATAAAAAACAGTCCGTAGACATCTACAATGTATCGATATTTTATCTTCTATGTTACGATTGCATCTGTAAATACAGTTGTTTGACAAACCACGCCTCTTTTTGGAGATATACTATATTCATAGATATTTTGTGCTGTTTACGTACTGCTTCCAAGGTATGATCTGTATGTTTCATATCATAGGGTCGTTGATTAATAATTTATACACCATCTACATTTTATTTTACGCTCTACAAAAATCTTCAAATTAGCCATATAAGTATGTGTCGTGGGTACCATGCTAGTTTTGTCGTATCTCTTTATATAATTATTGCATGAGCTGTAAATCTGTTTGTCAAACAAAACTTCACAACTTGAACATTTGAATTCAATTAGAAACCATTTTTATATATGTGTGAATGCTATTATCATTGAAAAACAAATAGACGGCCCCATTGCAAATACTTTTACAATTTAATTTAATATCCTAGTGTATAAACTATATGTCTCAAGAAATGGCCATTGTTAATGATGTATCTATAATCAACCATGTAGATATATGCATTTATAAATTGAATTAAAAACGAAACGTCTCAAGACATTTTGCTCTGTCTCAAGACATTTTGCCATGTCTCAAGACATTTTAATATGTCCAAAGACATTTTCCTATGTATCAAGAAATTTTCCTATGTCTCAAGACATTTTACTATGTCTCAAGACATTTGACTATGTCTCAAGACATTTGACTATGTCTCAAGACATTTTACTATGTCTCAAGACATTTTACCATGTTTCAAGACATTTTGCTATGTCACAAGACATTTTGCCATGTCTCAAGACATTTTACCATATCTCAAGACATTAGCAATATTATAGAAGTTCAGCTGTATCGTAGGGATTCTAATTTTTGCTTACCCTCCTAGGATGACATGGTGATAGGTATCAAGCATCACTGCTTTTATCTCGACCGGCAGTCAAATCCTTGGTTAAGTTGAGCGTCCGTTCGCCGTGCAAGATCCTCATTTTTGCAGCAAAGTCCTGTCAGAACAGAGACACGAAAACCGATGAAAAGTGTATAGAGAATATCAGGTTCTTTGTACGTCATGAATACTTAAATTCTTGCAAAATTTCTATTATGGGTCCGTATTTGACATTTTGCAAGGCAAATTTGTTTACCGTTCCAATATACCCTCATTTGACATTGCAAGTTCAAATTTCTCTACCTTCATTCCAGACGTCCATTACTTTAGGACATGCCTATAGTATGTATATCTAATTTTTTTTTCATCCCGAACATGCAGCACATATTTGCCGTTGAACGTTAAGCAACCATTAAACCAGCAATTAATCAGTTTTCTTACATGTAAACCGGTTAAAGATATTAAGTAAAGGGCATCGTATAACGTATACATATTGATAACAACTCAACATCTCTTACAATGTACGACTTTTTGTACAGAAAGAATTAAATGGATAACTGAGTTTAAATTCAATATTATGTATATGTCTTTTTAAAACGGAACACGTGTAAAATAATAAAGTCGTCACAATTGCATCATGCGCAAAAATAAACGTTCAAAACATGCATTTATATGTTAAAATATACTTACATTTCATTTAGATCTGATTCACCGTACATGTACACTTTTCAGGAAATACAGTTCTTGGCCTTGAGTGAGAAAAGAAACAAAAACATATGAATATCAATATAGGAGACATTTTTTAACCATTAGAAATATCTTCAAATTAATAGATCAATAATGATAATTTCCTGTCGTGTTCTATTTATACACTATTTTATTTCAAAATACAAATATATACCAATACAGCTAAGCTCTTAAACCTCAACAAAGTATCAAGATATTTATTTTCGGTCTCAAGGTAAAACATTTTTGTAATACTTTGTTTTCTTCAAAATACAATTTAGACATACCAATAAAAAAACAGTCCGTAGACATCCACAATGTACCGATATTTTATCTTCTATGTAAAGATTGCACCTGTAAATACAGATGTTTGACAAACCACACCTCTTTTGGGGAGATATATCATATTCATAGATATTTTGTTTTGTTTACGTACTGATATATATATGATCTGTATGTTTCATATCATAGAGTCGTTAATTATTAATTTATACACCATCTACATTTTATTTTACGCTCAACAAAAATCTTCAAATTAGCCATATAAGTATGTGTTGTGGGTACCATGCTAGTTTTGTCGTATCTCTTTATATAATTATTGCATGAGCTGTAAATCTGTTTGTCAAACAAAACTTCACCACTTGAACATTTGAATTCAATTAGAAACCATTTTTATATATTTGTGAATGCTATAACCATTGAAAAACATATAGACGGCCCCATTGCAAATACTTTTACAATTCAATTTATTATCCTAGTATATAAACTATATGTCTCAAGAAATGGCCATTGTCAATGGTGTATCTATAATCAACCATGTAGAGAAATGTATTTATTCATTGACTTAAAACGAAACGTCTCAAGACTTTTTGCTATGTCTCAAGACATGTTGCTATGTCTCAAGACATTTCGCTATGTCTCAAGACATTTTCCTATGTCTCAAGACATTTTACTATGTCTCAAGACATTTTACCATGTATCAAGACATTTTGCTATGTATCAAGACATTTTGCCATGTCTCAAGACATTTCGCTATGTCTCAAGACATTTTTATGTCTCAAGACATTTTTATGTCTCAAGACATTTTACCATGTATCAAGACATTTTTCTATGTCGCAAGACATTTTGCCATGTCTCAAGACATTTTACCATATCTCAAGACATTAGCAATATAATAAAAGTTCGGCTGTATTGTAGGGATTCTATTTTTTTCATACCCTCCTAGGATGACATGGTGATAGATATCAAGCATCACTGCTTTTCTCTCGACCGGCAGTAAAATCCTTTGTTAAGTTCAGCGTCCGTTGACCGTGCAAGATGCTCATTTTGGCAGCCAAGTCCTGTCAGAACGGAGACATGAAAACCAATGAAAAGAGTATGGAGAATATCAGGTTCTTTGTACGTCATGAATACTTAAATACTTGCAAAATTTCTATTATGGTTCCGTATTTGACCTTTTGCAAGTCTAAATGTGTTTCCCGTTCCAATAGTTATCAAAGGTACCAGGATTATAATTTAATACGTCAGACGCGCGTCCCAATATACCCTCATTTGACAATGCAAGTTCAAATTTCTCTACCTTCATTCCAGACGTCCACAACTTTAGGAGATGCCTAAAGTATGTATATCTATTTATTTTTTTACATGCCGAACATGCAGCACATATTTGCCGTTGAACGTAAAGCAACCATTAAACCAGCAATTAATCAGTTTTCTTACATGTAAACCGATAAAAGATGTTAAGTATGGGGCATCGTATGACGTATACATATTGATAACAACTCAACATCTCTTACAATGTACGACTTTTTGTACAGAAAGAATTAGATAGATAACTGAGTTTATATTCAATATAATGTAATTTAATGTCTTTTTAAAACGGAACACGTGTAAAATAATATAGTCGTCTAAATTGCATCATGCGCAAAAATAAACGTTCAAAACATGCATTTATATGTTAAAATATACTTACATTTTATTTAGATCTGATTCATCGTACATGTACACTTCTCAGGAAATACAGTTCTTGGCCTTGAGTGCGAAAATAAACAAAAACATATGAATATAAAGATACTAGACAATTTTTAACCATTATAAATATCTTCAAATAAATAGATCAATAATGATAATTTCCTTTCGTGTTCTATTTATACACTATTTTATTTCAACATACAAATATATACCAAGACAGCAAAGCTTATAAACCTCAACAAAGTATCAAGATATTGATTTTCTATCTCAAGGCAAAATATTTTGGGCAGACTTAGTTTTTCTTCAAAATACAAATAAGACGTACCAATAAAAAAACAGTCCGTATACATCTACAATGTATCGATATTTTATCTCTTAGCTAAAGATTGCATCTGTAATTACAGATGTTCGACAAACCACGCCTCTTTTGGGGAGATTTTTCATATTCATATATATTTTGTGTTGTTTACGTACTGCTTCCAAGGTATGATCTGTATGTTTAATATCATAGAGTCGTTAATTAATCATTTGTACACTATCTACATTTTTTTTTCGCTCAAAAACAATCTCCAAATTAGCCATATAAATACGTGCTGTGGGTACCATGCTAGTTTTGTCGTATCCCTTTAAATAATTATTGCATGAGCTTTAAATTTGTTTGTCTATCAAAAATTCACCACTTGAACATACAAATCAGAAACCATTGTAATATGTTTGTGAATGCTATAACCATTGAAAAACAAATAGATGGCCCCATTGCAAATACTTTAACAGTTTAATTTAATATGTTAGAATATTAACTATATGTCTTAAGACATGACCTTGTCAATGGTGTATCTATAATCAACCATGTAGAAAAACGCATTTATATAATGAACTAAAACGAAACGTCTTAAGACATTTGTCCATGTCTCAAGACATTTTGCCATGTCTCAAGTCATTTTGCCATGCCTCAAGACATTCTGCCATGTCTCAAGTCATTTTGCCATGCCTCAAGACATTCTGCCATGTTGTAAGACATTTTGCCATGTCCCAAGACATTTTCTTATGTCTCAAGATATTGCGCTATGTCTCAAGATATTTTCCTATGTCTCAAGACATTTTGTCATGTCTCAAGACATGTTACCATATCTCAAAACATTAGCAATAGTATAAAAGTTCAGCTGTACCGTAGGAATAATAATTTGTGCATACCCCCTAGGATCACATGGTAATATATATTTTTATCACTGCTTTTTTTTCGATAGCTTTTATTCAATATCATGCATATGCCTACCTGAATCGGTACACCTGTAAAATAATAGAATCGTAAAATTAAATCATATCGGAAACGAACGTCAAAAACACACATTTATATATTAATATATATAGTAAGATTTCGTGAAAATGACAATCGCCATGTATGTATTGTTCTCAGTAAATACAGTTCTCGACTGTGAGTGATAAAATAAACAAAAAACATGTGAATATGAATGTACGTGACATATTTAATCATTATAAACATATGTCAAATAATAGAATTGTAACGTCAATTTTCTGTTGTCTTCTACATTTACTGCATTCTATCTTTCAACACAAACATAATATACCGTAACAGCAAGTTGATAAACATTAAAAAATTATCAAGATATTTATTTTCTGTCTCAAGGTATGAAATGTTTTGTACGGCGGAGTTTCTTCAAAATTCAAATATGACATACAAATAAAACAAGTTCGTAGACATCTACAATGTATCGAGATTTTCTCTTCTATCTAATAACATTAACGGTACCAATTGTCCTGCACCATATGCTAATTCGACCCTTTGTGTCTCTTCAGTGATGCTCGTAGCCAAAATATTTGAAATCCAAAGCTTATATAACCGATGAAGAGCTATAATCCTTGAAGGTGCACTTTGTTAATATAGCTGTTTGACAAACCGCGCCTCTTTTCAGGATTTTTTTTTTATATTTATAGATATTTTGTTTTGCTTACATACTGGTTTCAAAGTATGATCACTATGTTTAATCTATAGGTTGCATTTCTGAAATATTAAAAATGCAATTTCTCATAGAACTTCTCTTACGGCTAAAACTGTACCACTTTAACTATGCAGTTTTGATGTTTTTTTATCAATAAATGGAAATTTTTAGACTATTTTTTTAATTCTTACATTAACTAGTGTGATCGATTTAATGTGTTTTTGAAGGGTATAACCATCGACCAACATACTTTCAATAGACGGCCTCATTGAAATTAATTGTACAGTTTCACTTTATATCTTAAGATGTTTACTTTTCGTCTTTTCATGACATGTGCATTTCTTAGGATTATGGGTAAAACTAAGATGATACAAATCGAGTATATCTGGTCTCAATAAGGTGATGACACATCTCTTATATTAGATTGGTCGCCTTTCTCTTTATATGGATCCCTCCGTATTTGACAATTTTAAGCCTGGGTATGGAAGCTAATTTACATTTAGATTTTAGATGTTTTAGATTTATGAGTTTGACTGTCCCTTTGGTATCTTTCGTCCCTCTTCTTTTACATTGTAGATGAAACAAATATTCAATGGACAAGATTTACAAAAAGAAAATTCAAATAACAGATTGAACTTCACCGTATTACTTCACTCATGTTAAAAACTTTCTAATGCTTGATCTTGATATATCGCTATACATTTGAAATATTACATGCATAGACAAGTTTATCGAAATAAAATTAAATTAAACCCGTTTTAGAATATTTGCTTTCCTTATTATGAAGTATCCATGTGAATATGTATTGTTTATGTAAATACGACAATAAAATATTTACTGTTTTCAATATCGTTGGCATACTGATAGTGTTAGTCTAATTTTAAATATAACCTAGATCCTAAGCTCATTAAAACAACGTTTGATACCCTTCTCTTTTCGGACATGTAATTGCCAATCAATTAAGATGGCTCACCCCAATAGTGACCCCGGTAGATTTATTTTATTTTCACTTATTCTGTAGATTGTTTTATGCTGAATCCAAAACTGCAAAGAAAAAAAGGGGTCACCAGGCTCGTTTTCCCCTCAAATTGAAGCAAAATGTGCGATTTTGACCCTATTTCCAAACATGTCAACCCTTACAACAATAACGGTTACATCAAATTCAAAGAGTTTTAAAACCAAGTCAGTATGATTATTATGTGGAAAAACAGTAGAATTTGAATTGTAAACCTTTCCCGTTGTTGTTTTTGACTTAAAAATCCTTTTATTTTCAGATTTATGTCTAGATTTTGCATTTTCTTCAATGTATATAATTCTTGTTACCAACAAACAACACATGATTTTTGAATTTTTGGTGGGGTTGATTTCCAGAGTTATGCCCCTTTACAAATTGAAAAATTCCTAAATGTGTGTTTCTTTCTTTAACACAAGTTTTAAATGTTGTGATACTTATATGCAATGCTTACTACAACACAAATTAGACTAAGTACAAATGTGATGGTGTCACTCTTTTCATTCTTTATATGCAAGCGGCTGCTCATCTGTGACACATTCCCTATTATGAACTAGTCTACATCTTTATGCTTTTGAATGTCAATAATTGTTGATTATCTGACAGAATTACTCTGATATTTAATTTCAGGCTGCAGGTACATTTGTACATGTACATGCAAATAGAAGGAGTGATCTTGGAATGTTCAACTTTACTTGGAAACTATTGGCACAGTACTGACAGAATTTTATGAGAAGCCAGTATCATCTAGTCTTGCAACCATACACTATGTGTAAAGTGCTGAAACTTAAGAACAACATTCTACATGTATATGCAATGTGTGTTGCCACAATCCACTTGAGGAGCTAAGATCAACTATAAATTGGAACTACATGTATATGCTTTAGTGCTGTCAAAATCCTTAAAAAAATGCAATCAAAAGGACCTACTTCACCTACCTGTCTCAATGATGAATACAGATCATATATATATCTTGAGTCTTATATAAAAACAGTGAAGGAGAATAAAAATAATGAAAATATAGAGCTGATCAGCTGATGATTGTACATGTACATGATGTATAAATGGCAACAGTACTTACATATTTAAATTAACAATATTAATAAATGTTTTATAAATTTGATCTCATAGACATTTGAGGAATAAAATCATTAACATTTCAAAAATTTGATTTAGTTGGGCCTTTTTTAACCCCGTTTTCAGGACGTAATATGGTATACCATTGATCACTGTCAGTCGTCAACATAATCGACATATACTCATGTAATAAATACTAAAAGGTACATGTAGTAAATAAACTATTTGTGTGCAATAGTTTATAATTCTGTCAATTATCATTGACCACTTAATCATTTGTATGGTTCATTGATCAACAGTTAGTCTTCTTTTAATATGCTATATTGTGTAATCAGTTATAGGTCATCTTCGTGTATATTTGGCGGACGTTCAGCAACCAACAATCAATCAATCATGTATATTTGGTGTATCAAATGTATTATAACAAATTAAAATATCAAATAAGAGGATGTGATATGATTGTAAATGAGACACAAGAGACCAAACAACACAGAATTAACTATACATGTAGGTCACCATACGGACTTCAACAGTGAGTAAAACCTATTTTGCATAGTTGGTTTTAAAGGCCTCGAAATGACAAATGAACAATTTAAAACAATTCAAATGAGAAAACTAATAAGTGATTTATGTACAAAATAATGAATGAAAAACAAAAATGTCTGTCTTGTAGGGTTTATCTGAACTAAACCTCATTTTCTTGGATTTGTCTATTTCTTGAATTCTAAATATGTTTCAAAATATTTGGTCGATGGGATGATTGTTAGAGAGTCTGACATACATGTAGGATGCGGGCTCATTGATTGATAATATTGCGAATAACTGAAGCCAATCCCGCTTTGGAGTCAGTCCCCACATGGTCACTGGAGGAATAAAATAAGAAAACAAATGGTATAAGAAAAAAAAATTAATCATGATTTCCTGTCGATATGCACATCTACATAGTATGCCCTTATTATCTACAAAGGTTTCAGAAATTCTGTTGTGTGGTTTTAGAGGAGTTGCGATGAGAAACTTTTACAGTACTATATTGCAGCAAATAAGTTCAAAGGATCATAACTCCTAGAAAAAATAAATGAATCGTAATTTCCTGTTGACATGCACATCTACATAGTATGTCCTTATTATCTAAAAAGGTTTCATGAAATTCTGTTTGAGAGAAGTTGTGATGAAAAGAAACAAGACTGACTGACGGACGGACAGACGGGTCAAAAACATTATACCCTTTGCAACTTCGTTTCTTTGTGTATAAAAAATAGGAAGATGGGTTATCATTGTGTATGAGGCAACTCTAAACCGGAGACCAATTTACATAGAAGATAGCAATTATGTCCCGTACAATTACCAATAAAACCATATACCACATAAGACTATCATAGTCAAACAAATACAAGTCCCATAAATTACTTTTTTGTATTTATTGTACATAATGAATATTTAATTTGTTCATACTGAATGGTCACTTGCAAATTTTTCAAACATAATACGGATGAGAACATGTAAAACAGTATCAATTATGAAAGTTATGCAAAGTAAGAGGAGCTAGATATATTAATTGCCATAAGAAAATGAATGCACAATTATGCTTGGAGCATGTATAGGCAAAATTTCCCCTCTTGACCTTACGAGGCTTCGTATGTATACATTCAGCTGTTTGAGCACCCTGTATGATCAAGGGATCATCTGTCAGATTAGTCATATTTCTATTTTAACCATACGATTTGAAAATAAGCAGATGTAGTATGATTGCCAATTAAACAACTATATATATCCACCAAATTTCAATATTATAAAAAAAAACATCATCTCCTTTTATCATCACGCATAGATTAGTTATACATTTCTTTGCCACGGTAAGATCAAAGACCATTTAATCCGTGTTCACAAACAAAGTTATCTTTCACATTTTTTTTGCCGCAAAAACATCACTCGTCTCCACTATAATTATTTTCATCATCAAGAACTTTCCTTATTATCTTACCTTTTTAAAAAGCATGTTAAAAATTAAGATAGAAGTTAAAATTTGCCCGGCTAATTTAACGTTCCTGTGTATTGGGCGGAGTTTTAAAATTATCATCCAAACTTTTCCTGAGCCTAGTAGGTAGTATAGACTTTTTTATATATAAAGTCTTTAGTAGTATTTGTGACTGCACGACACCCTGCAGGTGTTCGAAGAAAAATTCCGACATAGTAACCAAAAATGTTGCGGTCCTCCGCAAAGCATGCAGTATTGAGGAATTATATCATAGGCCAGTCCCGGTTAATTTTGACAGTGGTGGATCCAGGGGAGGGTTCCGGGGGTTGGAACCCCCTTTTTTGGACGATCAATGCTTTTGAAGGGAACATATAGTTGGAACACCCTCTTTTTGTCCTAGATTGGGAACCCCTTTTAAAATGGCTGGGTCCGCCCCGATTGATCAATATTTATCTTCATGGAAAGGCGGAAAACAGCCAATTATTGAAGTGTCCTTTTATTTCTGCAGGAAAACAAATAATATTTTTTGTGAAATAAGTTGCTGAATCCATTAGTCTATTATAATAATAACACTTGCTCTGATTCACTTGATGATGTTTCTTTTTTTTTATAATTTGAACTCGATTGACATATTGATAGATACAACAGAAAATTGCAAATCAACAAAATAACAATTACTGTAGTACGCCGCTATATTAAAACTGACGTGAAAAGGTAACACATGGCCAGCGAAAGCTCTTTTTTTGAGAGCCCAGGTGGTCGTTTGGTCTAGCGGGACGGCTGCAGTGCAGGCAATTTGGTGTCACGATATCACAGTAGCCTGGGTTCGAATCCCGGCGAGGGAAGAACCAAAAATTTGCGAAAGCAAATTTACAGATCTAACATTGTTGGGTTGATGTTTAGACGAGTTGTATATATATATATATATATAATTGCTATCATTGTATGCCTTGTGATATATATTTTTCTTCAATTCAGTTATATGTTAAGCGCTTAGAGTATTATGTTTTTTAGATAGGCGCTATATAAAAGCTATGTGATAAATGAATAAATATAAACTTTGTACTCACAGGGCTTTGGTGTTTCCTATGCAGACAGGCATTGCCATGCACGAGTTTGACTAAATCAAGATAGTATGAACGCTCCAGATGGCATTGTTTAAAAACACCAAGTGGGATTTTTCATACAAAAACATGCTGACAATATAGTCGCATTCACGAAGACATTTTAATGTCATTAAAATATAGATCTCTGATTTCGTTAAACTACATTAGAGTATGTAATAGAACGAAATCAGAGATCTATATTTTAATTAGATTGGAAAGCAATTAATAGTAAGGAATGTTTCATTCCATGGCACGAACAGACTTTCAGGTTTATCGGTGCATTGAATACCCAATGTTGACCTTCGGTTGTTTTCTGCTCTATGGTTGAGTTGTTGTCTCTTTGACACATTAACCCTTTTCATTCTCAATTTTATTATCAAATCACAATTGATTCCAGAATGCGTAATATGACAGGGAAGACAAAAATGAATAAACACCAACATTGTTCATGGGGAAAATGTCATCAGATTACTTTCAAGATTAACTTTGTACCTGCAATGGTAAATCTTTGTGCTCAAAAGCTGTCTATGCTTTGAACAAACTGCGACAAACATATTCGTGTCAAAGAAAGGGAAGTGTGTTGTGATGCTTATACGCGTACTAAACCCGCATATGATAAGGCAAATATTGATTCAGATACATTGTACCTACTTAATGAAGACTAGAGCTATTATCTGTCGCTTTTAAAAGAAACGTTTATCAGGGTCATGACAGATTATACATGACAACATAAGCAGATTGCCTCGGTTGAATATGGCATTTTTGTGTTATAACTGATCTGTCCAGACTTTGCAAATACACACAATGTATTTATCTATAACTAGATACTAATTTTCATTATAATTCACAAACTTTTTAATGCAAAATAAAAAAAAAAACACTCTTTCAGTGCTTTAATTTAATTTTTTTTTTCAAAGAAAGAAATGATATTGAAACGATATGATAAACTTGTGTTTTATAAATTAGAAAATAATTCTTTAATTTACTGTAGTAAAAAAGTATGAGCAATATGAAAGTTTATGGATGCGAAAATGTAAAGGTCATCTCTTCTTTTGCTACGTTATAAATTGAAAAAATCAGAAGGTTCCAGACCAACTCCATTTTGTAATGGCAGCTTTTCATATGAGTAGTAAAATTTGTCTTTTTACCATCGTTTTTATCATATGCTTTTGGTTGAATAATTTTTATAGCATTCTATTCAAGAAATATCCGAAAAAAAATCTCCTTTTTGTGATTGTGTCATTATCAATATTTTTAGATCTGACCTTTGACCTCAATTTTACAAAAATGTGACCACTTATACTATACGTTTCTAGAAGAATTCAAAATATTAACTTCAAGTACTTGTCTCGATTTTTCTGATGTACATGTACTATGGACTTACTTTATTATTATTATCATTATACATGTAGTTTTTTGCTTATAACCACTTTACAAAAAAAAGTTACCACTCTTGATTTTTTACGACCAAACTTTTCTTATTGTACACGTTTTCCTCTGCCTATCGATATATGATTTATGTGTGTGTTCTTACGAAATATCTAAGTTTTAAAAAAGGAACTCAGGTTGAAGTACTATGGTATGCTCTTTTAAATATTGTTGACATATTGATTTATTCGGAATTTTATTCGGTTCAACCGAATTACACAGGTAATGATCGCTTGTTACTTTTCCTTTTTTGTTTATGTTATGTACATTGGTTCAAATAAAATGTAAAATAAAATAAACACTTTCTTTGGGAAGATCTCAAATATTTAGATAGAGCGACAGAAGAAATGTGATAGGGCATTCGTTTACCTTTTATTTAAAGGTCAGTGAGTGTATCAATGACACCATTTAAACGTACTATTGTCTGTAATTGTACCCAAGAGATCGACTTGAGTAGCAGTTATAAGATGTCTGACCAGAGATTGAACTTTTATACAAAACACTGTACAAATTGTAGGTTCCATTAATTTAATAATAGCTTATTAAATGTTGACCGACATGAATGTAGAACAAGTGTAACTTTACAAAGTGGGTTAAGATAAGAAAACCACAATGCACCAACATATATAGACTGTGTCGATCACGAGAGAAGTATACAATATAATAATCCGTTAGTTAAATAATATAACAGATAATTTTATTAACGCTTACTCGGCTTACACATAACCAGTGCGTGAACTTCGACTTTTGTATTTAAAGTGGCATTTCTTTAACGGGTTGCATTCATAGAAATAATTAAAGGTTGTAATCAGTAACTAAAGAAACGAATTAATAATTGCTAACACGAAACCAAATTTCCATCGACTTGAACATTGAAACTGTATATTCATCAAAGTATTAGGGAAAAGTTGTCTATTATTACAAAATGTCAGAAATAAGGAGAAAAAGCGAGTAAAAATCTTCCCAAAATACTAAGTATGGCTTTCTATATCTACTAATATGCATGGAATAGTCCTATTTCAAAAATGTGTTTCTGAAACTCAATCCATTCAGAATATTTTTCATTTGTAATATTTCACTTAAATAGCATGACATTATAAAAAATAACAGTACATACAAGGTTAAAGTTGAGTTACACACGCACCTTTTACCATGTATATACATCATAAGTGTAATGCCACCGTTATTTTGCCCTATTAGTTTATGTTGAATTTTCACTTTTGAAAAATTGTGTAGAATTTATCTTATTTATCTTATTTGATGCTCTTATTAAAATTTCTTTTATTAAACAGAGTTCTTTTTTTACATTTATAAATGCCAGAGACATAAAAATAACAAAAATAACGGACTTCACTATTAAATCAAAAAGTGAAATTCGATTAAACTTACAAAATCAAATTTTATCAACCAACGTAACAATAAGAACAAGTGAAAAAAACTAATGCCATATTCCTGAATTGGATCAGGCAGTTTCTAGGCTTTCCTGGTGCAGGTGGGTCCCGGGGAGAGAAATAATTGGTTTGGTGAACCTGGTTGTCAAGCTAGCTAAAACGTCTACTTGTATGACATGTTTTTATAGTTATATAGTTATGTTGGCAATGTGATCATAACTGAGGTCCAGGATAAAAAAAAAAACAATGTACACATACATTACACACACAAAAATCTATGGACTAATAAAAGCAAGCAGACAAAATATAATCTAGCAAAGACATCAACAAAAAAAGGTGTAGAACATAGTAAATAATTAATTTGACAATGCCGTAAACAAAAGTAAATATACATACAAGGGTAAACAAAATAGTAACAACACTGTGAATCTCGTTATATCTTAATCTCACGCAAGGACTCACCAGCACCAGGAATGCCTTGAAGTAAATAAATCTAAAAACCGATTGTTGGATTTCTAAATACCAAGTCGCGCCAAAAGTCATCCGATCACGAGTAATATAAAAGCTAGAAGACAAATACCAGGAAACATAAAGTAGGATCTATGACTCTCTTGTAATATTTGTGAAACTACAAATGTTTGTATAAAGCCTTAGTACTTTTCTCTGATTTTCGTTTTAGAAAAAAGACAATATTTTCTTTGACAAAAAAACAATGTAAAAATAAGTGATAATATTGTATCACTTCTGTTTAAAAACGCCTTCCTGGAAACCCTTAATTACCATGTTAAAATGTTAATCTCTAACACTGGTGTTAAAATGTAAATCTCTAACACTGGTGTTAATAATAAATTGATTAACACATTTACAAAATGTTCCCCTGAAACACTTAATAAACACTTTAATGTGTTAACCTTGTAGAAATGGAACACAAACAGACAAATACTTAACAAAGGTACCAGGCTTATAAATATATGTTTTTATATGCCAAGACTTAGCAGTGACTCTCGAATCAAAATGATTAAAGGTACAAATTAAATACAATTGTAAAGAGCATACTAAGAAGGACAGTAGTATTATACCACTATGCAATGGTCATTTATTGATTTAACTGAAACAAATCCGGGTCACAACCCAAAAACGAGAGAAACACTACGCACACAGCAATCTCTGTATAAACATCAATAAAACAATATAAAATATAAAAAAAGAAGATGTGGTATGATTGCCAATGAGATATTTATCCACAAAAGAAAAGAATAAATCATAATATCAAAAAGAAGGCAATAGTAGTGTTTTCGCTGTTCAATAGTCATAAGTCGATTAAACTGAAACAAATGCCAGACAGAAACCAAAACTGAGAGAAACGCTCCACACAAAGCAGTCTCTCTCTATATATTTATATTACTGGCAGTGTCATTTTCCATGTACAGTTAACCATGAAAATGGGGTAAAATATATTTTTGGTATTCATTTAAGAAAGACCACATTATAAGGAACATGTATATTAAGTTTAAAATCTAAACTAACTTCACCAAAATCGAATCAGGACCGACGGACTGACTGAAAAACATATTGCCTCTTTATCTTCATAGATGTGCCATATATAGATAGAAACAGCACTAGATAAAAACCATGTTGCTCTCATGTACTATGGAAATCTTGAAAGATTCATTAAATGTGAACTCTTAATAAAACATAATAATTGACTGTATAGGTTTTACTTCATTTCGTGACAAAATATCTGCAAGTTTGATCTTATTGGTTGATTTTAATTGCGTGTCTTGGTCCACAACTGCCAACTGTTGTAACATTTTCGAGTGTCTGTAAGTGTTTTTCGTGCAAGTCCATATAAGTCGAATACAAAACACCTACTGGTGAAACTAAGTCCAACATATTGATGTTTGTTCAATAATAATATTTCCGTCTCCAATTTAAGTTTGAGTATAACGCATTACCATGTTTATTTAAGGAACACCAATAAATAAAGGAGTTCTTATTATCCCGTTTCAAAATGTCTCTGGGTATGCGTACCAATATTCTGTTTATTCTGAAAAATAAGACTGTCCTCAATCACTTTTTTTTTTATAAACTCAGTATCAATTTATAGCAACCTAAAAGAGTTGATAAAATGGTAACTTTGATGATCTTTCAAAAAACTCATTCAATGATTTCACCTGGTGACATGATTGTTGATAGTAAGAAGTCTTAGAGGGATCTTTATCAGAGCCGTATTTCTCGTTTGGAAATGAAGTCACCACTTTTAAGAAATATTTACTGTATTACCCATTTTGTACGGCTAACAACTGTGTGCCTATGGTTTCATTTAAACATCAACTTTTAAATAACAGTAAATGTTCATTCATTTTGTTTCGTTTCTTTTCTTTTGTTTTGATTCGTTCCACGTTCATTCAGTTTTGCACTTTACAGATATCCCTCTTTTTGCCCCTTTTATATTTTTGATATCTAAATCAAAAATGTAATCAAATCAAACTTTCAAAAAGCGAAATATTCAAAATTGCACGTTAAGCTTAGTATTTTCAAAGTTTAATCAAATATCTAAACTATCAAATTTGTAAACAATACCATGAATACTGAGATTCTAATTATTTTTCTAAAATTTCCAAAAAAAAATCAAACTTGGAATTTTCATAATTTAAAACTTGCCAAAAAATCTAAAATTTATAATATTTTTATAAGTTTTAATTTATGAGTGTTACACGAACCGTTTTCACGTTTGAATCGTTTAACACATGTCTATTTTGGCACATTTTTAACTTGCTTTTTTGTGTGTGCCAAGGCTCCGTGTTGAAGAACGTACTTTGACTTATAACCGTGTACTTTAAAAATTGTTCATTGGCACTCATATATGTACCATATATCAATATCAATTTCTTATGCGTCATCGACTAAAAGTATTTTTCTTAAATCGTTCCGACAATAAACACAGCGGTCGGCACAAATTTTGATTATTCTTGACTTTCGCCTTAATATTGTCCTGCGTCTTGTTCGCATACTTCACTTTAATAATGTTATGATGTTGATGTCCCAGTCATCATTACTGCGTTAAGGTTTGTGTTTTTCTTGTTCTATCTGACGGCAATCAATTGTATGCCATTGACTTAAGAATGGTTGCTTATATTCTCTCAATTGTTCGTATGCTATATTAATTTATGTCAGAAAGGTTTCCAAAGCTGTGTCCGTATGACCATGGTGCAGACAAATCAATTAAAGTTTTTGTTTTGCTTCGGGTTGATGGTAATTTGCATTTATAAGTTTTAATCAGACTATACAGCTATACATAGTGCGGCAAGGCCCATACTTTAATTTGGTATATACGTAAACCTTTGTACGTATGTAAATGTTTGATTATCATGTTTTGTTGATTGATACGGGATCCAGATATTGCCAGTTTAACAAGTTGCCATTACAATATTGAAGATATAGAATAACACTGTCCAGTTGTGTAAGAATCTCCCATTTATTAAAAGGCTCTTCGGTGGTCCACTCAAGTGGATTTTATAATTGGTATCAAGTACACTGGTAAAGGCACCAATCTATGTATGGAAATTTGTTTGTCGACGTTCATTCGTGGTTTCATTTCATTCATACAAATAAGATTGAGCATTCGAAGGCACACATATATTTAACTATCGTGGGTATACATTAAAAAATTAGTTGGGTGATCTTGTTATATTAATTTTATAATGTATTTTTCATAATAGAGCAAATTAGTGTGTACTATCATACATGAATGTGTAAACATTACACACTCCATTGCTCGGATTCGGTACACAATTAACAAGTTAGCAATATGAGTATGTATGGAATTACCATACTATTATTATCATATCTATTCATTGCATGAGACGTCAACCTGTTGTTCGACGCCACATTGCAACCCTTTAAAAAAAATCATCCGGGAAAAAAGTTGCATCTTTTTTTTCGTTTACTTTGCATATTGCGATGCACCAATATTATCTACGTATAGATGCATCATGTCAAAAGAATGATGATTCAAATTTCAATAATTTGATAGGTTAACAAACATTTCGGAATTTTGTTTTCAAACGAAACTTTGCCTGCCATTGTCTGTTTAGGTGTTCAGCCACAGAAATATTGTGTCGACATGGACATCGAGAAGAGGCTACTGAAACAACATTGCTTTATTGTTAAATTACCGTTTTTGAAGTCAACTTTGTAATTCATGCAACAGAATATAAAGATTTTTTTTAATCTTATTCTCTGACCCATTTGTTAGATTATAACCACACTTGGTTTGAAAGTGCCTTATGGAGAGCAGACAACCTCAACTGATTGTGTATGTGCTATGTTAAAAGTCAATCGATACAACCGTTTAGTTAATGATATTATATCTTTTGATATATAAAAAGACGATGTGGTATGATTGCCAATGAGACAACTCGCCTCAAGAGACCAAATGAGACAGAAATTCAGAACTATAGGTCATCGTACGGCCTTCAACAATGAACAAATCCCACACCGCATAGTCAACTTTAAAATGCCCCGACATGATATACTCTATTCGCTTAACGTAGCTTGAAAAGAATATTTTGGTTTTGTGCATAAAATTCCTCAACGACAATTTTGGACAGTCAAGTATGTATTTCCAATGATCATTTATCACTGGTCGGATAAAATTATCATAAAAGTACACTCTTACAGATAAACAACTTCTCCTTACACATCAATTCAGGACTTTACATAAGTAGTGATTCAGTCAAATATTCTTTAGTCATAGTCAAGGATTGATGTTATGCTATCTCTTAATTATTGGAAGTATTTTAAGGGGAATTGTTCCTTTCATTTTTTTTATATATCCTAGTTACCATTTCATCAACAATATCAAATTCAAGAAACAGATGGGCATGATGATATTAGCAAGACCACACTGTATGATTGTCTTAATTCAATTACATTTAATTTATTTCATGATAATTTATAAAAAGACTAAACTTTTTTCGATGATTTCAATCAGTTAATCTTTCTTCGAAACAAAAAAAAACGCTGCACGTATTAATCGTCACTCTGAGTATGAAAAGTCGTAACATTTGTTTTCATGCTCAAAATAAATTTACGTTTCCAATAAATTATGGTTGCTTCAATCTTTTCAGCTTTACTGAACTCAAATGTTTATGTCCTCATGACCATAAAACTAGATATACCAGCATGTTAAGTAAAACTTGTTAGACGAGTAATAGTTTATGAACGATTTAAATTACAATACTGATATGCATGAGCAGTTTTATTTTTTAAGTTCTTGATATGTTGCCTTTGTATCTATATTTTCAAGTTGTAATCAAACAGTCTAAAGCCTGTAAGAATTTAATAAATGTTATAAGATAATTATTAACGCTGTAAAAGTATCATGCCCTTTGAGAAATTTTACTGCTTTTTTTAATTTTGCTGCATGTGTAATATTTATTGCCATTTGTTTACCGTTTGACTGTTTTCGAATCATTATTAAATACAATTCAAATCCGACACCTGTATTCCTCTACGAGGACATAATACAAATCAAAAGTAAACTTGAATTGTCACCGATAGTTGTACCAGAATACAAACTTATCTTCGTTTGGAATTCTAAATCAGGTGGAACATATTGGAAAAAATTGTTTCAGTATGTACAAGGACTTAATATCACAGGACTTGCTGCTCACAATTTTAAGACGTTCGATTAACGCTTTTAGCAGAAATCAACCATGAGAATTTTGTTAAAATGTTATTTTGATCAAGCATGTACCAAAGCAGTGTTTTTTTATAGAACCAAGAGAACGTATACTCTCTGCATACCTTCATTTAAAAAATGTAACGAAAGAATCTTGCAATCATCAACTGAAATCTTTTTCGGATTTTTTTGCTTCTGATTAAATCATGCCCAAATGTACACTGGGCATCTCAAGTTCAGATTCCGAAACATTTGTATCAGCTTATGATCGGAAATATGTCCAACATCAATGAATTTTCGGAAAAATTGTTAAAGAAAATAGGAGCATGGAATGTTACAACTGACGAGTTGCTTAGATCAAGGAACCTGTTTTTGGATCCAAATCCCCATTCTACTAACACCGTAAGCGTATTGCAACAGTACTATAACAATACAATACGTCAAAGTCAAATATTGGATAATGTTCGATGATGATTATACAAGAAATATGTTTAGCCACCTGCAAACATTGAATTATGATAATACTTAAATTGAATGTGTGTTGATGGTTTAAACTGATTATTCTTTAATATTAATAATTGCATTTCTAATATTACGTCCTAATTACGCTTTGTAAGCAAAGCCGTGTTCTAATGAGCATACAACATATGTTTGACACATGTGCACGAACTTTCTGTGTATACTAATGTTATTTCCATCGCTATCCTTTTAAATCTATACATTTAAGCAGCTAGCATAAACTTTTATTATATATTCTTATAAAACAACATATATTTACCCTGCTCGTAGTTTTTAAACTTATAAAATATGAAATGTAATGCACAGACTCCTTGGGGAGAAAACGGGAAAAGCCAAACATTTTTACGGTATTTTCGTACACTTCAACCTATAAAAATACTGTATTTGTAACGCTCAGTATAAAATATCGACAAATATAATGCCTACCCATGTTACAATGAGCATAGAGCATGACACGAAGGAATTAAATCTTAAATACAAGCAGTATTAAACACCATTTAAAGTTCATTACCCCTTGTAAAATCATCACTAACTCATGATCATTGGAATTCACACAATCTTTTTATGGTCGGTAATAGTTCATCAGAGCTAGAGCTATTTAAACATTTGTTAAACAATGACTACTACAGAAACTCATTCGATCTTGCATCTAGTATAACATAATTTGATTGATTATCAATGATTTATGGTAATACATTCGATTTGAACTTTGATGTGAAATGGTATAGTATATTTTCCAAAAGTTATTTCTATTGCGAAAAAACATATCTATGATTAAAAAATGTTTTGGAGTTGAATGAAAAACAGATTATTCTATATTGATATACTTAACGTTAAAATGATTGGCTTATACAAGGGTGTTAATTTGCTCTATCACATGGCTAAACCAGTGACAATTATTTTGAATGTCACCCTATCTCGTCTATAGCTAGACCAATCAAAAAATCAATAATTTAAAGGATAATGGATCGAATTTACATCAAGTTCTTAAATGCTTAAACGTTCTACGTTTTGGCTCATATTCTTTTAACTGACTGTCAATATAAAAAATATAAAAATCTTGCTTCACTTCTATTACCCGTAATGAATTTATGTACTTGACGTCATAGAAAATAATTTTAAATAGAGTTCATCTGTAAAAGACAATAATGATAGGGCATTCAGTATAATAAATTAAATAACACATAGCTGAGAGGATGATAGAGCAGATTGGTACCTCTCAAAAAAGCATTGTCATCTTTGGCTTCGCCGCGGTTGATCATGTTTTCTCGGGGAACTAATCTGCGCTATGACCCTCTCGGCTATGCTTATTTTCTGTTTTGATGGAATGAGAGGAAACATGTCTATGCACATGAAAAATTCAATTTATGTTTTCCTCAGTTATAATCCTTTACTTTTCCTTTATAATTTAGTCTAAAGGACTTCGTCGTCCAAAAAGAGGCGGAAGGTATTAAAAGGATATTCATATCCTTGAATCGCTATTGCAAACAAGAAAAGACCACCAGACAAACAACGGTATACAAAACACATCAAAAACCTAAAGACAAAGCAACACGAAACCCAACAAAAACCAGATGTGATGTCATGTGCTCTGGAAGAGTAAGCAGACCTGGTTTAACATGTGGCACTCGTCGGGCTGCTTATTCAAGAACAAACCCGGTGATCAGTTTTATTCGGTAGGTCACTTTCGATTTCGGGGAAAACTGGATGGTTAAATCAATTTAAATATAACTCGCAACATCTGTTAAATCCAGTTATCAGACATAGACTGGTAACATAAAATTGAGAATAGAAATGGGGAATGTGTCAAAGAGACAACAACTCGACCATAGAGCAGACAACAACAGAAGGTATCAGTTTATTTTAAATTTAATGTTACGCTCATGTATAATGTTGATTATAAATCATATGTATTTCTTATTGAAGCGTAAAAAATACTGATATTCTAACTTTTAGCACACAGTTTATGTAATCTAATAATCATTATTTTTGAAGCAATCTTTGAGTAAAAAAACATATATCGAAATCCTTGTATAAACATTACGTTGAAGACCCATTGGTGGCCTTCGGCTGTTGTCTGGTCTATGGTCGGGTTGTTGTCGCTTTGACATATTCCCCTTTACCTTTCTCAATTTTAACGTAGCTTATATTCACTAGATGAGGGGAAGGGGATAGCTTCATCCTTTTAAACTTTTTTGGATTCGAGCGTCACTGATTAGTCTTATGTAGACGAAACGCGCGTCTGGTGTAAATACAAATTTAGTCCTAGTATCTATGATGAGTTTTTTTTATTTTCATATTAATGGGTACATGTGGATATGCTAAGAACATGGGTCATAGATATACCAGAGTGTAGACTTGTTGCAGAGATGTCACATCTCTATTAACGGTTGGGTTCAACTCATTACTCAAAATGTTGTTGAATAATATAAGACCGAATCATAATACTTTTCAACTATTGGGCGTACGTTTTTATTTTTTCTATTGTTCAAGTCTGTTGATTGCACTCTAGATGGCTTACTTTTATCATGGTCCTCAAATTGGTGTTTCATTGTCGTACAACGTATACCCAAATGTATTGTTTAAATGAAAATACATATTTTCCTTAAAATATCAATGTAGACTGGTAAAAAGAACGTTATTTAACCAAACTATTAGTTGTTGTGTACATGTAATATTAATATTGTGTCATAGATTGTCTTAATGTGATTATCTGATGTTTGTCCTTTTATTTTGATACAAAATTAAGACAACATTTATAGTTTCTGTAAGCCTCTTGACAAAAAGATAAGACGTTTATCATACAGAAAAAATAAACAAATATCATTTAAGGAATAGACGTCGATCTTAGTCTAAAATATATGACATTATATGCATTGTTCTTTCTTAATTTAAATTGATTTTGGGTATTTTATATATATCTTATATAACAAGTATAAAAGGATACACCATCACAAAAAAACTCATAAAATCAACAAATATAAAATATTTCTGATATCATATATCCTTCATCAGTATGATTACGATGTAGAATTAATCATATCCATCCCTTCTGTTTATAAAATTATAACAATCTTGAAATCTATGCAATAAAACAGTATTACCCAAACACCATAGAGACGCTAGTAAAGTTCTAAAATATCCAAACCTGACGCAGATTATATGGGTTTTAGCAATGCAAAGATATGTCTTATATGCTAGAAATGTTTGGAGCTTTACATATCCGATTTTTTTTATAAACGAGTTATTCATTCTTTGAACATAATGACAACAGTTAAAAGACAGTTAACAATGAAGTGAGGTAGTTTTACAATACATTTGCAGTTTATTTAATATCTTAATATATTGACAATATGTCTAAAGACATGGCCATTATCAACGGTAGTTATATAATTAACCATGCAGAAACATGTATTTATATAACGAACCAAAACTGAATGTCTCAAGACATGGCCATTATCAACGGTAGTTATATAATTAACCATGCAGAAAAATGTATTTATATAACGAACCAAAACTAAATGTCTCAAGACATTTTTCCATGTCTCAGATATTTTGCCATGTCTCAAAACATTTTTCATGTCTCAAAACATTTTTCCATGTGTCAAGACATCTTTTCATATCTTTTAAGATATTAAGAATATTATAAAAGTTCAGCTGTAACGTAGGAATACTAATTTGTTCATACCCCCCCCCCCCCCCTTTATGATGACATGGTAATAAATATCAATCATCACTGCTTTTCTCTCGACCGGCAGTAAAATCCTTGATTAAGTGGAGTGTCCGTTCGCCATGCGGTATCTTCATTTTCGCAGTCAAGTCTGATCAGAACGGAGACATTTAAACCGAGTAAAAGTGTATAGAAAATTTCACTTCCTTTGTGCATCAATAATACTTGCACAACTTCTATGACGGTCCGTTTGCAAGGCTAAATGAATTTCCAGTTCTAACATACCCTTATTTGAAATAACAAGTTTAAAATTATCTTTCTCTATCCCAGACAGATATATAGAATACTGTTATCACATGTTATGTTCAATTTGTTTTAAGAAAAAACACAACATTTTTTTTGTTATTAAAAGTGATTCAATATGTTTTGTGGTTTTTTTCTAACTAAGACTGATCATTATCAGAGCCATATTTCTTGTTATAGAATGAAGTCTCCGCTCGGAAGAAATATTTACTGTGTTATCCATTTTTTACGGCAAACATCTGTTTGTTAAATACAAAACAACACGAAACCCCAGAAAGTCATTCATGATAAACCTATAGGATAAAAAAATATCCTATCGGATTTACTTTTTTTGAAAATGCTACAGGATTTTAAATCCCATAGGATATTGATTTAATCCCATAGGAGATAAATTTTCCTATAGGATAAATAGATCAAAATATCCTACGGGATTAAGACCTTATCCTATAGGATTTCATAAAATCCTGTAGGATTTTTAAATATCCTATGGGAGAAAAAATATCCTACGAGATTTTGTCACTGTTTTCACTCCAGTTGCCGAACCGTGCGAGCCACATCACTTTTTTGTTTGTATTGTGTTTTTTATCCCCAGAGATACATTATTGCCAAATTTGATTATTCTAGGACAAAACAAATTGTGGTTTCAATTTGCGCCTATGAGAAGTGCAAATTAATCCAAGAACATGTTAATATATAACTTTATATCCGAAAATGACACGAGTTCCCAACATGATAATCTGTGTATCTTATTATAGTTCAATAGTCGAAGTGAAATCATGTACAATTTACTATATTAAATGTTGTATCCAACTGTGATGCTGGTTTCAATATCGCTTTAACCTTAAGTCTCATGTTATGCAGTTGCTTTACACGTGTAATAGCACCATATGATCTGTGAGGAATTTGACACTGCAGACTGTTTAATATTCATTTAACCCCTTTATCAATCAATCAGTTAGTATGAGAATGTTCGCAAGACATCGAACTGTGAAATTATTGTGTGTCGATATGCTCATTAGCTTTACTGTTTTGCACTTTAACATCTGATAAAAATCTGAGCTCAAATGTGTTAAAGGTTCCTGTTTGGTGAATATTATCTTAGTGCAGTGTCAGTATATGTAGATCCAATAATAACTTTCTCATGGAACCATTGCTACTAAACGAAAAGGTTTAAATGTAATATATTTTATTATGAAAATTACACAAGATTAAATGAAAACTTATTTCCTGTACTAAACATAAAACATATCCAATTGTTTGGCCTTGGGAAATCACCCAACTATCTGACGAATAAATTTGCTCCAGGACTTTGTCAGGAAGCGATTCCTTCGTGGAAAGAACACCAGCTGACCAGCCACTACGATCAACTTGAACAACACAACTGACAAAAGAATGATAAAGCAAAGCTTCAATTGACAGCCCATGTGTGGTAGTGGACCAGCCCCCGTGTGACGGTGAATTACAATTGTTAAGGTGTTGAGTTGAGGTTGGAGATGTTAAATGAAAAATGCTTGGAAAATAAATGAAAAATATGAATGATAAGTGAAATATTTGAAAAGGTGTCAAGAAATTCTGACGAAATAATGATTAAAAATCAGATGAGTCTGAGTGACCCCCAAATGTTTAGAATAAGGAGTCCCCCAGGGACCACCTTCAATAAGTCAACGAATAACACAATAATAAGCTAAATTAAAGAAACAAAATATACATATTAAGCAAGCATGCAGTTTTACTGTCAATAAATTCGAAATTGACTATACTATAATATATAGTATAATATATGATTAATAGATTCAGCAAGCTGCTGATGTGTATGCTTTATAGAGATTAGTTGAGTTTGAATATAACGCACATACCGTAGCAATCTGAAGACCAACGACCTAACGTTTTAATCATGTGATCTTCTATGTTAGCTTTACCAGCTGCGGTGTCAGCACCTATTCTAAATGAATGACCTGAAAAGTTTTTAGGATTATAACCGCATAACTCTAGAACATGTCTGATTTTTGTTATAAAGAAATCGCTTTCCATAGCTAAATTGTCAATCGATACAAAAAGAGGGTCAGTGTTTTGAAAAGCGTTTTCCTGATCTCTAAATATCTTTTCAAAACACGATTAGGGCAAATATGACTATTAATTTTGTGTAACTGAATATTTATACCCTTACGGAATGGATCGGTTTTGGACTGTTTCATTTGCAGGTTAGCAATATTGTCTGTGAATAAAATGTCTGCTATACATAAATTAAAAGGTTCAAAATGTTCGAATTTGATATCTGTTATTTCTCCGCATCGGAGGAAGCCAAAGAAAGAAATCACGCTAGCTGTTTCAACCATGAGGTCAATGAACTTTGAAAAAACTCCCTTTCGTAATCTCTTTATAATTTGTTCAAGAATATCAAAAGTGATTGGTAGCCATATTCTTTTGTTTTGAATTTGATATCGTTTAACAGAATTTAAGATCAATGTAAGGCTTGGCAATGGTTTGTCGTTAAATAGTTCTAATGGATCACTACAATTTTCCTTCAAATAATGGTAGAATAGTGAAGTTTCAGAACTGTTTGACAATGAGTATAAATATGTGAGGATTTCTTCCGAAACTTAGGCCAAGTTATTTGTGAATGTCACATTATTTAACAGTAAATATCTCTTGAAATGCATGAAACCAATATCATACGCGTCCTTAGTCCTTTTGGATATCGATGTTGTCCATAGTTGTTCGACAGTTTGTTTTAACACCATATTACATCTGAGAATTTGGGACATGGTTCCGGAAGAGTGTCTGCATCTGGTGCCAGAATTTTGAATGGTTGTATCTGAAATCGAGATAAGGCATCACTAATATCGTTTTGTACACCTGGTACGTGTTTTGCACTTAAAAGAAATTGTTTGTACATGCGCACCATGTTAATTTTCTCATTAACTTCATAATATACAAACATTTTGTTTGGCCTTTTCTTATAATCTCAACTGTAGACATATTATCAGAACAAAATAACACTTTTGTCGTTTTCCATGATGCGCCCCATAATACAGCTGCCACAACGATAGGGTACAATTCGAAAAATTCCATTGAATATTTACTGTTTGTGATGTTTTTTTATTTCGGTCGGCAATAAAGTATAAAAACACTTTCCACCAAAATATCCACCAAAACCTATAGTTGACGATACATCTGCGAATAATTCCATATCGTTATAAGATATATATATGTAGAATTATAAAACATATTAATTCCATTCCAATTCTTAAGGAATCGTAACCAAAATTCGAGATCTATCTGACATTTTTTATCTAAACGCGGAAAATGATGTAATTCTTTCGCTTTGGTTTATAAATTGATTAGATAAGACACAAAAGACCTGCCCGGTAATATAACTCTTGAGGCAAAATTTAAATGACCTAACAGCTGTAGAGCTTCTCTTTTAGAACAAGAGGATTTGACACTTATGCTTGAAATAAACTCACAAATTCGATCAACCTTCTCCTGCGGTAGACGAGCTTCCATTTTTTTTCTGAATCGAGAATGATGTCAAGATATGCAAGACAAGTTACAGGGCCAACAGTTTTATGCATTGCTATTGGAACATTTAATCGTCTAAAAATCATCATCCTTAATGCCATTGATCGTTCTCCTACAGCGTGTGGCGGATCTATAGTTAAGAAATCATCTAACAGGTGTCAAATGTTATTGACCTTGTAGTTGTTTGTAGCAGTATAACATATTGCTTGTGATAAAGTATCGAATATGATGGGACTAGATCGGCATCCGAAAGTTAATCGCACATAGAAATAATATTTATCCTCCCATTTAATGCAAAACAAAGGCCATTGTGAAGGTAATATGGGACAATTTTTCAATGCATTGGAAATATCTTATTTACATAACCAAGAATGTCTTCCGTATTTTAAGATTATATCTATAGTGTTGTCGATTTTGACGTACGACATAGAGCAGGTGTCTTTGTAAATTAATTCATTGATGCTAACATGAATATCACTTTGATGAGGTGCCGATAACTCCAATATAAGTCGTTTTATCTTTGAATATTTACCTTCCGCAACTCCCAACGGACTAACACGGTAACCTGAAAATGGGAGTGTATCAAAAGGCCCGCACATAAAACCATTTTCTCACTCCTTCCTTAACAACTAATTTACTACGTTCGGTTGCGATCGTGCAGACAAATTATTTCGACATTCACGGGTTGCTAAACTAGTTACAGACACTTTAGTGTCAACACCATATTGTAAATCATTGCATAGATAATCAACAAAAGATTTGTCACTGTGATTTCTAAGTTCGTTTTGTAATACTTCTACATTAATCGGAGTAGTAGCCTGTAGGGGGATTTAATATTTGACAGTCATTACTCGGAACCGAAGCTTGGCTTTGGTGCAGGAGTACTAGTCTTAGCAGCTGTGTTTTTAAAAGAGTAATTCTATTTTTCTCGCTATCGTTATGCGTAGATTGACGAGGACAGGTGGTTACGCTATGATCAAAGTTACGACAATTGGAGCACATGTGTAAGAAAAGGCATCGACCGTCTTTATTACACACAGACAAGCTTATGAAATTATTGCAATTTTCTTTCCCGTTGTAATAAAAACGCTTCCTACCACGAATATCAGAATTTCCGCTATTTTTCGATAGATGTGCGGTAGATACGTTTTTTTCTGATAATTGCAAAGGTCAGAACTTCGTGTCATGGTCAACCATGTGACAAAGCTTGCAAATATTTATTCCCACGACCGCACCTATCAAGATCATCAGATCGCGATCCCGTTTTCTCCAATCGACTTTAATTTGTTTCTCTTGAAGAAGGGTCGAGGCTTTGGCCGAAAACAACTTATGATAGTCGTAAAACTTAGTACCATAAAAATTGCTGACTTCTATGATATTCTCTTCATAAGTCTCTGATTCAAATCTCCTACCTGGAAAAGCAGACGTCATTACACACTTGAATTTTACCAAAGCTTTTATGAATTCCTAAATTGTTAGCTGTCGATTAAAGCGTGGGTCTGGTTTATTCCCCACGTTAATTTCCATACCGTCTGCCAAAATGGTATGTGACTGGGAACTCTCGAAACTAGGAATAAGGAGAGAAGCTAAGTTAATGTCCTTACCCTGTATTATTTGTGTCTGTAATCCTGTAGAAACTATGTCTACATCGATCATCAGAACGAACTCCTGTTCTATTTAATCCATGATGTAACGCATCAGGTGTGTTTCGTAACGGCGGTGTCGTGTTGCTGGAATTGTACCATTGATGTAGATTATATGGTTTGCTATTATCATACAACTTCTCTAACAGATTTCTGAAGGCCGTTCACACATTGTGACAAAGTATGTTTTCGATGGTTTCTTCGGCGCGATCATCACTTTTGTTTACAATGTTCTCTGTATACAGAGATTTGACCACGTTTAAAGTTAAATTCGGAGGCACTTTGAAACAAATTTTTGACAGTTCGTCCACCATTTCGGTTTTAGTTTTCTCAGAATTAGTTTTTGTACCATTGATTGCGGTACTATACGGTTGAAAACGGGATTTCCGTTTCGTCGGATTCCGTTTTTTGATTGGAGGCATAACTTATATTAACTGTGTTTTGAGAATAAGTTTTAAAAGCGGAACACCTGTGAAAAATTAAAGTAGTCTAAATTGCATCATTCGCGAAAATAAACGTTCAAAACATGCATTTATATGTTAAAATATACTTACATTTCTTTCAGATCTAATTCACCGTACATGTAAACTTCTCCGGAAATACAGTTCTTGGCTGTGATTGAGAAAATAAACAAAAACTTATGAATGTAAATATACCCGACAATTTTTAACCATTATAAATATCTTCAAATAATAGAACAATAATAATAATTTCCTGTCGTGTTCTGTTAAAACAGTATTTTATTTCAACATACAAATATATTCCAATACTGCTAAGCTCTTAAACATCAACAAAGTACTAAGATATTTATTGTCGGTCTCAAGACAAAACATTTTTGTAAGAATTAGTTTTCTTCAAAGTAAAAATATGACATACCAATAAAAAACAGTCTGTAGATATCTACAATGTATCGATATTTTATCTTCTATCTGATGATTGCACCTGTAAATACAGAGGTTTTACAAACCACGCCTCTTTTAGGGAGATATATCATATTCATAGATATTTTGTTTTGTTTACGAGCTGCCTCCAAGGTATTATCAGTATGTTTCATACCATAGAGTCGTTAATTAATAATTTATACAAAAAAAAGTAAAATCACAAAAATACTGAACTCAGAGGAAAATTAATTTGGAAAATCCATAATCACATGGCAAAATAAAAAAACAAAACGCATCAAAATCAAATGGACAAGAACTGTCATATTCCTGACTTGGTACACCATCTACATTTTATTTTTCGCTCAACAAAAATCTCCAAATTAGCCATATAAGTATGTGTTGTGGGTATCATGCTAGTTTTGTCGTATCTCTTTATATAATTATTGCATGAGCTGTAAATCTGTTTGTCAAACAAACCTTCACCACTTGAACATTTAAAATCAATCAAAACCATTTTAATATGTTTGAGAATGCTATAACCATTGAAAACCAAATAGACGGGCCCATTGCAATTACTTTTATAGTTTGATTTAATATCTTAGTATATTAACTATATGACTCAAGACATGGCCATTGTCAATGGTGTATCTATAATCAACTATGTAGAGAAATGCATTTATATAATGAAGTAAAACGAATCGGTTTAAGACATTTTTCCGAGTCTCAAGACATTTTGCTATGTCTCAAGAAATTTTGCTATGTCTCAAGACATGTTACCATATCTCAAGACAGTTTGCTATGTCTCAAAACATGAAGCTATTTCTCATGAAGCATCACTGCTTTTCTCTTGACCGGCAGTAAAATCCTTGGTTAAGTTGAGCGTCCGTTCGCCGTGCGGGATCTTCATTTTCGCTGCCATGTCCTGTCAGAAAGAAACATGAAAACCGATGAAAAGTGTTTAGAGAATATCACATTCATAGTACGTCATTAATAATTAAATACTTGCACAATTTCTATGACGGATCCGTGTTTGACCTTTTGGGAGGCTAAATGTGTTTCCCTTTCCCATGTTCCCTCATTTGAAATTGCAAGTTCAAATTTCTCTACCTTCATCCCAGACGGCAACTACTTTAGGACATGCCTATAGTATGTATATATTGTCTTTCTCATCCCGAACATGCATTATATATTTACCGTTTGACGTTAAGCAACCAGCAAACCAGCAATCAATCAGTTTTCTTACATCTAAACCGGTAAAAGAAATTAAGTAAAGGGCATAGTATAACGTATACATATTGATAACAACTCAACATCTCTTACAATGTACCAGTTTTTGTACAGAATGAATAAAATAGATAACTGAGTTTATATTCAATATTATGTATATGCTTTTTTGAAGAGGAACACCTGTGAAATACTAAAGTAGTCTAAATTGCATCATTCGCGAAAATAAACGTTCAAAACATGCATGTATATGTTAGAATATACTTACATTTCTTTCAGATCAGATTCACCGTACATGTACACTTCTCAGATAATACAGTTCTTGTCTGTGATTGAGAAAATAAACAAAAACTTATGAATATAAATATACGCGACAAGTTTTAACCATTATAAATATCTTCAGATAATAGAACAAAAATAGTAATTTCCTGTCGTGTTCTGTTAATACAGTGTTTTATTCTAACATACAAATATATTCCAATAATGCTAAATAAAGGCAACAGTTGGATACCGCTGTTCAAAACTCCTAAATCCATCGACAAAAAACAAAATCGGGGTAACAAACTAAAACCGAGGGAAAACGCATTAAATATAAGAGGAGAACAACGACACAACACCGAAACGCAACACCCACAGAAACGGACCAAACATCAGACAAAATACTACGAGAATAACAAATAGAACATCAAAAACAAATACATGCTAAGCTCTTAAACATCAAGAAAGTATCAAAATATTTATTTTCGGTCTCAATGCAAAACATTTTTTGTAAGAATAAGTTTTCTTCAAAATACAAATAAGACATACCAATAAAAATGGTCCGTAGACATCTACAATGTATCGATATTTTATCTTCTACCTAAAGATTGCACCTGTAAATACAGATGTTTAACAAACCACACCTCTTTTGGGGATATATATCATATTCAGAGATATTTTGTTGTGTTTACGTACTGCTTCCAAGGTATTATCTGTATGTTTCATACCATAGAGTCGTTAATTAATAATTTATACACCATCTACACTTTATTTTCAATCAACAACAATTTCCAAATTAGCCATATAAGTATGTGCTGTGGGTACCATGCTATTTTTGTCGTATCTCTTTAAATAATTATTGCATGAGCTGTAAATCTGTTCGTCAAACAAACCTTCATCACTTGAACATTTGAATTCAACCAAAACCATTTCGATATGTTTGTGAATGCTATAACCATTGAAAACCAAATAGACGTGCCCATTGCAAATACTTTTACAGTTTGATTTAATATCTTATTATATTAACTATATGTCTCATGACATGGCCATTGTCAACGGTGTATCTATAATCAACCATGTAGAAAAATGCATTTATATAATGAACTAAAACGAACCGGTGTCAAGACATTTTGCTATGTCTCAAGACATTTTGTTATGTCTCAAGACATTTTGCCATGTCTCAAGACATTTTGCTATGTCTCAAGACATTTTTTCATGTCTCAAGACATTTTGCTATGTCTACAGACATTAAGCTATGTCTCAAGACATTTTGCTATGTCTCAAGACATTTTGCTATGTCTCAAGACATTTTGCTATGTCTCAAAACATTTTGCCATGTCTCAAGACATTTTGCTATGTCTCAAGACATTTTTTCATGTCTCAAGACATTTTGCTATGTCTACAGACATTAAGCTATGTCTCAAGAACATTTTGCTATGTCTCAAGACATTTTGCTATGTCTCAAAACATTTTGCCATGTCTCAAGACATTTTGCGATGTCTCAAGACATTTTTCCATGTCTCAAGACATTTTTCCATATCTCAAGACATTTTTCTATGTCTACAGACATTAAGCTATGTCTCAAAATATTTTGCTATGTCTCAAGACATTTTGCTATTTCTCAAAACATTTTGTTATGTCTCAAGACATTTTACAATATCTCAATTCATTTTGCTATGTCTCAAGACATTTTGCTATGTCTCAAAACATTTTGCTATGTCTCAAGACATTTTGCAATGTCTAAAGACATTGTGCCATATTTCAAGACATTAGCAATGTTATAAAAGTTCAGCTGTAACGTAGGGATACTATTATTTTCATACCCCCTAGGATAACATGGTGCCAAGTCCTGTCAGAACGGAAACATGAAAACTGATGAAAAGTGTATAGAGAATATCACGTTCATAGTACGTCATTAATATTTAAATACTTGCACAATTTCTATGACGGATCCGTGTTTGACCTGTTGGGAGGCTTAATGTGTTTCCCTTTTCTATGTACCCTCATTTGACATTGCAAGTTCAAATTTCTCTACCTTCATCCCAGACGGCAACTACTTAAGGACATGCCTATAGTATGTATATATTTTCTTTCTCATCCCGAACATGCATTATATATTTACTGTTTGACGTTAAGCAACCAGCAAACCAGCAAACAATAATTTTTCTTACATGTAAACCGGTAAAAGAGATTAAGAAAAGGGCATAGTATAACGTATACATATTGATAACAACTCAACATCTCTTACAATGTACGACTTTTTGTACAGAATGAATAAAATAGATTACTGAGTTTATATTCAACATTATGTATACGCCTTTTTGAAGCATAACACCTGTGAAATAATAAAGTAGTCTAAATTGCATCATTTGCGAAAATAAACGTTCAAAACATGCATTTATATGTTAAACTATACTTACATTCTTTAGATCTGATTCACCGTACAAGTGCACTTCTCAAGAAATACAGTTATTGGCTGTGAGGAAGAAAATAAAAAATACAGATGTTTGACAAACCACGCCTCTTTTGGGGAGATATATCATATTCATAGATATTTTGTTTTGTTTACGTACTGCTTCCAAGGTATGATCTGTATGTTTCATATCATAGAGTCGTTAATTCATAATTTTTACACCATCTACATTTTATTTTACGCTCAACAAAAATCTCCAAATTAACCAGATAAGTATGTGGTGTGGGTACCATGCTAGTTTTTTCGTATCTCTTTATATAAATATTGAATGAGCTGTAAATCTGTTTGTCAAACAAAACTTCACCACTTGAACATTTGAATTCAATTAGAAACCATTTTTATATATTTGTGAATGCTATAACCATTGAAAACAAATAGACGGCCCCATTGCAAATACTTTTACAATTTAATTTAATATCCTAGTATATTAACTATATGTCTCAAGAAATGGCCATTGTCAATGATGTATCTATAATCAACCATGTAGAGAAATGCATTGATACATTGACTTAAAACGAAACGTCTTAAGACATTTTGCTTTGTCTCAAGACATTTTGCTCTGTTTCAAGACATTTTCCATGTCTCAAGACATTTTACTATGTCTCAAGACATTTTGCCATGTCTCAAGACATTTTGCTATGTCTCAAGACATTTTTTTACGTCTCAAAACATTTTGCTGTGTCTCAAGACATTTTACCATGTCTCAATACATTTTACCATGTCTCAAGACATTTTACCATGTCTCAAGACATTTTGCCATGTCTCAAGACATTTTAATATATCTCAAGACATTAGCAATATTATATGAGTTCAGCTGTAACGTAGGGATTTTAATTTGTTCATACCCTTCTAGGATGACAGGGAGATAGATATCAAGCATCACTGCCTTTCTCTCCACCGGCAGTAAAATTCTTGGTTAAGTTGAGCGTCCGTTAGCCGTGCAAGATCTTCATTTTTGCAGTCAAGTCCTGTCAGAACGGAGACATAAAAACCGATGAAAAGTGTATAATGCATATCAGGTTCTTTGTACGTCATGAATTTTTAAATACTTGCAAAATTTCTATTATGGGTCCCTATTTGACCTTTTGCAAGGCTAAATGCGTTTCCTGTTCCAATATACCCTCATTTGACATTTTTCATCCCGAACATGCGGAACATATTTGTTGTTGAACGATTAACAACCATTAAACTAGCAATTGATCAGTTTTCTTACATGTAAACCGGTTCAAGATATTAAGCAAAGAGCATTGTATAACGTATACATATTGATAACAACTCAACATCTTTTACAATGTACGACTTTTTGTACAGAAAGAATTAAATAGATAACTGAGTTTATATTCAATATTATGTATATTTCTTTTTAAAACGGAACAGGTGTAAAATAATAAAGTCGTCTAAAATTGCATCATGCGCAAAAATAAACGTTCAAAACATGCATTTTTCTATGTCTTAAGACATTTGGCTACGTCTCAAGACATTTTGCTGTGTCTCAAGACATTTTACCATGTCTTAAGACATTTTACCATATCTCAAGACATTAGCAATATTATATAAGTTCAGCTGTAACGTAGGGATTTTAATTTGTTCATACCTTCCTAGGATGACAAGGTGATAAATATCAAGCATCACTGCCTTTCTCTCCACCGGCAGTACAATTCTTGGTTAAGTTGAGCGTCCATTCACCGTGCAAGATCTTTATTTTCGCAGCCAAGTCCTGTCAGAACGGAGACATGAAAACCGATGAAAAGGGTATAGAGCATATCAAGTTCTGTGTACGTCATGAGTTCTTAAATACTTGCAAAATTTCTATTATGGGTACCTATTTGACCTTTTGCAAGGCTAAATGCGTTTCCCGTTCCAATATACCCTTCAAAAATTGATTGATAACAACTCAACATCTCTTACAATGTACGACTTTTTGTACAGAAAGAATTAAATAGATAGCTGAGTTTATATTCAATATTAGATATATGTCTTTTTAAAACAGAACACGTGTAAAATATTAAAGTTGTCTGAAATTGCATAATGCGCAAAAATAAACGTTCAAAACATGCATTTATATGTTAAAATATACTTACATTTCATTTAGATCTGATTCACCCTACATGTACACTTCTCAGAAAATACAGTTCTTGGCTTTGAGTGAGAAAATAAACAAAAACATATGAATATAAATATACGAGACAATGAATAACCATCATAAATATCTTCAAATAAATAGATCAATAATGATAATGTCCTGTTGTGTTGTATTTGTACACTATTTTATTTCAAAATACAAATATATACCAATACAGCTAAGCTCTTAAACCTCAACAAAGTATCAAAATATTTATTTTCTGTCTCAAGGCAAAACATTTTTGTAATACTTAGTTTTCTTCAAAATACAAATAAGACATACCAATAAAAAAAACAGTCCGTAGACATCTACAATGTATCGATATTTTATCTTCTATGTAAATATTTCACCTGTAAATACGGATGTTTGAGAAACCACGCCTCTTTTTGAGAGATATATCATATTCATAGATATTTTGTGTTGTTTACGTACTGCTTCCAAAGTATGCCATGTCTCAAGACATTTTACTATGTCTCAAGACATTTTGCCATGTCTCAAGACATTTTGTTATGTCTCAAGACATTTTACTATGTCTCAAGACATTTTGTTATGTCTCAAGACAATTTGCTACGTCTCAATACATTTTCCTATGTCTCAAGACATTTTGCCATGTCTCAAGACATTTTACCATATCTCAAGACATTAGCAGTATTATAAAAGTTCAACTGTAACGTAGGGATTTTAATTTGTTCATACCCTCCTAGGATGACATGGTGACAGATATAAAACATCACCACCTTTCTCTCCACCGGCAGTAAAATCCTTGGTTAAGTTGAGCGTCCGTTCGCCGTGCAAGATCTTCATTTTCGCAGCCAAGTCATATTGATAACAACTCAACATCTCTTACAATGTACGACTTTTTGTACAGAAACAATTAAATAGATAACTGACTTTATATTCAATATTATGTATATGTCTTTTTTAAAACGGAACACGTGTAAAATAATAAAGTCGTCTAAAATTGCATCATGCGCAAAAAAAACCGTTCAAAACATGCATTTATATGTTAAAATATAATTACATTTCATTTAGATCTGATTCACCGTACATGTACACTTCTCAGGAAATACAGTTCTTGGCTTTGAGTGATAAAATAAACAAAAACATATGAATATAAATATACGAGACAATTTTTAACCATCATAAATATCTTCAAATAAATAGTTCAATAATGATAATTTCCTGTCGTGTTCTATTTATACACTATTTTATTGTATCTTCTATGTAAAGATTGAACCTGTAAATACAGATGTTTGACAAACCACGCCTCTTTTGTGGAGATATATCATATTCATAGATATTTTGTTTTGTTTACGTACTGCTTCCAAGGTATGATATGTATGTTTCATATCATAGAGTCGTTAATTAATAATTTATACACCATCTACATTTTATTTTACGCTCAACAAAACTTTCCAAATTAGCCATATAAGTATGTGTTGTGGGTACCATGCTAGTTTTTTCGTATCTCTTTATATAAATATTGCATGAGCTGTAAATCTGTTTGTCAAACAAAACTTCACCACTTGAACATTTGAATTCATTTAAAAACCATTTTTATATATTTGTGAATGCTATGACCATTGAAAAACAAATACACGGCCCCATTGCAAATACTTTTACAATTTGATTTAATATCCTAGTATATTAACTATATGTCTCAAGAAATGGCCATTGTCAATGGTGTATCTATAATCAACCATGTAGAGACATGCATTTATACATTGACTTAAACAAAACGTCTCAAGACATTTTGCTATGTCTCAAGACATTTTGCTATGTCTCAAGACATTTTGCAATGTCTCAAGACATTTTACTATGTCTCAAGACATTTTGCCATGTCTCAAGACATTTTGCTATGCCTCAAGACATTTTGCTACGTCTCAAGACATTTTGCTGTGTCTCAAGACATTTTACCATGTCTGAAGACATTTTCCTATATCTCAAGACATTTTGCCCTTTCTCAAGACATTTTACCATATTTTAAGACATAAGCAATATTATAAAAGTTCAGCTGTAACGTAGGGATTTTAATATGTTCATACCCTCCTAGGATGACATGGTGAGAGACATCAAGCATCACTGCCTTTCTCTCCAATGGCAGTAAAATCCTTGGTTAAGCATGTTAAGTTGAGCGTTCGTTCGCCGTGCAAGATCTTCATTTTCGCAGGCAAGTCCTGTCAGAACAGAGACATGAAAACCGATGAAAAGTGTATAGAGCATATCAGGTTTTTTGTACGTCATTTATACTTAAATACTTGCAAAATTTCTATTATGGGTCCGTATTTGACCTTTTGCAAGGCTAAATGCGTTTCCCGTTCCAATATACCCTCATTTGACAGTGCAAGTTCAAATTTCTCTATCTTCATTCCAGAAGTCCACTACTTTTGGACATGAATATAGCTAAAATGTTACTATAAAATGCTAAAACTTGTTTAATAACTAACGGTTTTCAATCAAGATACGTCCCAATTTCTAGATCAATCCGTCACGGCTGTCAAATATCGCCGATGTTATACATTTTACAAGCAGAGCCGATGGCAGCCACAATTAGGGCTTATACAAAAATTCAAGGAATAAATTTACCCCACCCTAACATAAAAAATGAAAAGAAAGAGGTTAAGATTGACATTTTTGCAGACGATACACAATTTTTTAATAGAACAGAGGAATCAATCGAGAAAACATTCCAGGTTTTCGAAATATACGAGAAAGCATCGGGAGCTAAGATAAATTATGAAAAGACTGTAGGGGTATATTTGGGTCGATGGAAAAGTAAAACACCAAAATATAAAAAAATAGGTGGTCAAGTGAACCATTCAAAGCTTTGGGAGTCATGCATGGATACAGTGTGGAACAGTGTGAATATAGAAGCTATATGGTTAGAAAAAATCAGGAAGATTAAGGCGTGTCTAGAGGTTTGGAAATCTCGTGACCTAACATTGAAGGGCAGGGTCTTAATATCAAAATCATTGATTATATCTAAAATAGGGTTCGAAATCGAAATGCTAGGTATACCTGAAAAATATAAAAAGAAATAGACAATGTCATGTGGAATTTTATATGGGAGGGAAAAGTACATTTAATTAAAAGGAAGGGGGATGGGTATGATCAATATAAACTCGTTCATTCAATCCAAACAAATCAAAAGTATGCAAAAGATTTTAAGATCAAAAACCGATAACTGGAACACAATAGCCAAATGGTGGCTACCGACGTTTGATATCAAATATAATTGTGAGAATTTTTAAGCAAAGTGTTCGGATTTACGAGGATTACAAATGGAAATTTTTCCAAAATACTATCTTGAGTTAATTAAAACGTGGTCAAAATGTTTAAGTATACAAAGTCCAATAAATAAAAACGATATCCTAAACCAACAGCATTTTGGAAACAGAAAAATTTAATACAACAAAAAAACTATTTTTGTTGCCAACTTCGGAAAAAGTGGAATTCATACAATAAAAGATATTTGGGATGAAGAAACGAAAAATATCAAAAGCGACAACTTCATATACAATATTCTTAAAGATAAAACAAACTGGATCTCGGAATGGACAAGGCTGAAATTAGCTATTCCAAAATTGTTCAAGGACAGACTAAAAAACGTCCATGTTGATCCCGAACCCCCAAAAATGGTTATTACATTAAAATACATTTGAATTCTACGATAACCAGAATTAAGTAGTAATCCCAAGTGAGATATCTTTAAAATTAATCCAATATTCGTTAAATTTAGATATAGTTCCAAACTGTCAAATAAAATGGAATATTCAGTATAATTCGGAATTACAGTGGAAAAAGATCTGGATTAATTTAAATAAAAGTATGTCCTCTAGGAAAGCAGGTCAAATTAGCTGGAAAATTTTCAAAACATTATCTATACGGAGCAAAAACTATTTAGAATCCGCAAATCAAATAATGGCAAATGCCATTTTTGTAAAACAGAAAACGAAACTCTCGCACACCTTTTTCACAGCTGTAACATTATAATGGTTGTTTGGGAATATATTTGTTGATGCGCTTAAAATAGACAATGTACTTAATAACACAGTATATATTCCATTGAGCGAAGAACTTATCATACTAGGAATGTACGATTTCAACAAAAATTACAATGTCATAACTAATACGACTATGAATACAGTTAAATGGATTATTTGGAAATGTAGGAATATAATCAAATATCAGTCTAAAAGTTTGACTTCCAGTCAATTGATATCATATGCAAAACGGTAACTTGGCAGTTTAATTGAATCTATGGATAAATCATTATCTTCCAAAAACGAAAATTTTGCAGCTGAAATTAAACTTATAATAAATCTTATACATTAGTAAGTGACTTAATAATGTGTACTTACTTTCCTTTCCTTTTTAGAACATTATAAATCCAACAATAGAAATATAAAATACACGCATTTACAAGGTCGAGCATGTGACCTAAAAAATCACTGACCGACACATTACAATGTTATCCAGGTGTTAAAAGTACAAAAAAAATGTCAATTATAAGTTAAGGTAAATTATTGTGTAGATTGTAGTGTGTCTTTTGGGGACTTTTGATGTATTTTATTTACTTTAGAAAGTTATAAATATTTTAAACGCAAACTCTGTCTGTGTAATTAATATGAATGTATAACTTTTTGTTATAATAAAACACCCATGCAACCACGCATCCCATATTGCTGATAGGACCCGACACAAATATCAATTTCGTGTTTCGGTAGTTAAGCTTGGGATGGTCATTTTAAGATGCATTATTTGAATATAATCAAATATGAAAATTATTCATATTTATATTGATATATTTATATTTTTATTCTTCTTCTATATATCGAGTTATTATGACAGATCTACCATCATCAGGGGTCCAACTGTCAATTTAATGTTAAAGTCTTTAACTTTGATCTACTAAGCATATCTCCAATACTTTTATGTTTGCTATACGCAACTATTGGTGCTGTATTGAATATTTGTACACAGTCTTCGTCGAACTGTAATAAATGCCAGTGTTTCATTATACGTTTCTTTATTTTACGTATATATGGATTATATTTAGTTATTAAAACTAACGGAATATTTTGCTTCTCTTTAGATTTGTTTTGTTGTAATAAATCAGTACGGTCAATTGATAAAGCATCAGTAATACTATCATCTATTTCAATGTTATCATAACCCCTATCTAATAATTTCACTTTGAAATTAGTTAGAATGTTTATTAATTTGTTATGGTCACTTGTATTTCTAATTTGCCGTATTGCTTCACCTTTAATAAATCCTCTGAATACATGCTGTGAGTGACAGCTATTTCTGTGCAGAAACAGATAAGAATTTGTTTCTTTAAAATGTATTTCGAGGTCAAGAATGCCATATGTTGTAAATCTTTGACCTTTAATTACATCAACATCCAAGAACGACATTTTATCGTTTTTGATTTCATAGGTGAACTTTAATAAGGGGTTATAATCATTTGCTAGACGAAAAAAATCTTTAATTTCATCTGATGTTCCATCATATATTATGAATCCATCGTCTCTATATCTGCCATGATAGAATATTTTGTCTTTATATTGAAATGCAGAAATAATTTCATTCATTATTTCAAACATAAGTATGTCACAGATTTCCGGTGAAGGAACTGCACCAATTGCCGTACCTATTATTTGTTTGTAAATTTTCCCATCAAATTCAAATACATTGTTTTCTAAAATGATTCTCAACAAATGTATTAATACATTGACTGGCGGAGCATTGACCTTGAAGTTCGATTTGTCAAAACTGTCATAGGCGCGTTCAACCGCACGCAATAATGCTTCTTGAGGTAGATTTGTAAACATCTGTGTTATATCATACGAAACTAACAGGCTGTTTGCCATAGGTTTTAATTTCTCAATGATATTAATGAACGATGTAGTATCTTTTATATATGTGGACTGATTTTGAACTATTGGTATAAGAAAATAGTCAACGTAATGACCTATAAGTTCAGTTACAGAACCACACTGTGATATAATTGGTCTGCCAGGTGGAATTATATTTAATTCATGTAATCCATCATGTTGTATTTGTTTAAACGTCTCTATTTCAAGGCGGTGAATTTTTGGAAGAATATAAATTCTCCCTAATCGTGCATCTCTTAATTTTTGACCATTTGTTAAAAATCTAAATGATATTTTGTCGATTATGCCTTGATCGTATAATGATTTAACATACTCAATGACTTGGATTTTCAGTTCTGCCATGTTAAATGAATCTAATTGGCAGTAATGTTGAGTATTTAGTTGTCTTGTGACTTCTGTTATATAGTCTAGCTTGTCTAAAATAACACAATTTGAGTTTTTATCTGCCTTTTTTATTACTATTGTTTCATCATTTCTCAAATTGCGTAGCGCTATTCTTTCGCCCTTAGTAAGATTGTTTTTTACATTTCTTTCTATTGGTAGAAAAGACAATTCAAGCTTGGTTAACTCTATATAATTTTCCAACGTATGGCACGTAGAGGCAGGTTTATATCCTGTATTGCTACGAAATGGATGAAGGTCAGTTTTTTCTTGACTGAACATATACCGACATCGTAATTTTCTAGCAAATTCATTGTAGACTTTTAGTATAGACATTTTTGCATTTTTGCTTGATGGCGTTGGTATAAATTTCAAGCCTTTCGCCAACAGGATATATTCCTGATTTGATAATCTGCGTTTTGATAGATTAATTACATGCTTTTTCGCATGTGCAGTTCTTTGCTGCATATTGTATTTATTCCGTTCTTTTTTATTGTAGAATCGGAATTTTTGCTTTTTAGCATTTCTATTAAAACGACGTGCCATTTTTGAGTTCACATTGGGTGATTCTCTTAGCTACGTGCCTTTGTTGAGCTCACATTGGGTGGCTGAAGAATTTTTAGGTTTACACATGTTATAAACCTTGAAAGAAGATCCGCCCCTTTTGACGTGGGTTGATAGGCGGGGATAAGATAGCAGTGAGAAATTGTCCGTGTTGATGATCTATGAATGAGTCAGATTGTTGTGTGGAATTTTTCCAAGTAAATCATGTCATGAAGTATTTTCAACTCAAGGCTAAAAGCTTTGTCCACCGGAACAATAAATTAACACACACCGTATCCCATCAAACAGGAAATGCGGATCGTTCTCAATGCAGAAAACGATTCTCGGTAAGGTGCAGTAGGACAGCCGTCCATGAATACTTTTTGTTATAATAAAACACCCATGCAACCACGCATCCCATATTGCTGATAGGACCCGGTATGCAGAATTTTTAAATTCTATGCGTATGGATGCTTTGAACTTTACTTTGAAACTGATTATTTTATTAGTTAGAGGCTTGGGATATCTGATGAGGAAAAGCCTTGGTAGAAAATCTAAATTAAGTCTTGGCAAAAAGAAGATGAACAACAATTCTGAATCGGATACGGACATTGCTGACACAATTAATGAAGGCATTAAAGATGAAATACCGTGTGGGCAAATACCGAGTAACGTCAAAATCATACCAATGAACTTTAACTTTGATCAGTTAGTAAATGAGAGCTGCAGCAGTGGTACCATAACGGATGGGATCAATATTGACAAATGTATTGACAATATGGACAGTGCATTAGCTAAAAGGCACCCAATACTGACTCTACTTAGGGACATTAGAAGGTTCGATAGGGACACCTTACCTGTTTACGCAAATATAAATAATGCGACATTCTCACCAAGATTCGGATCAGATGACGCAAGCACCTTCTTTAAATTGAAGGTGCAGGAGTTCAACAGTAATGTAAAATCTAATTTCCGGGAATTCCTTACGGTAGCAGTTAAAGAATATGCTGACAACCTGACAGCTGAAGTTGAAAAATACTGGCTAGAGACATCAGCGGCAATAACCAACGGATCAAGCGTTGTCCGTTTGAACGACAGAGTGAGGAGCCTGAAGGATAAATGGGCCGATAATTATAGACAAAGTGCAACCAAGGATCCAAAAGAACTGTCAGATCTTGACAAGATTAAGCAAGAACTTGAGACACTTAAACAACAAACTGACAAAACTAAACCAGTAAGTGAAATGGACTTGATGAAAAAGGAAATTGATGACCTAAAGAATGTTCTGGGTAACAGATACGGTCGTGGGAACCGTGGAAGAGGCCGCAGAAATTTCCGTAATAATTATTACTAAGACAATTACAATAATATTCTTACGTATTTCAGTGGAATTATGTGTTTACAGTGATAAAACAAAGTGTCTTTATAATACAAGATGGATATCAAATTTTATTCAACTATAAACGGATGTATTTTATTTGATTATTAAAACAGGTCTGACTACTTTGAATATTGTAGTTTTATCTTATTGATTAGAATTAATTATCACATATATATATATTCATTAGTTATTAAATCAAGGAAAATTTTGATTATTTTAGTTTAATTAATTTGCTTTAATTGCTACTCATCAATTGACAGCTATTACTTAAAAGATCGCTTAAGAAATTATACTTATAATTGCTATCATTTTATTTCGTATGGTTTTAGCAATGAGCATTATAATCGTACTATCTAGGTACAAATATTCTATAAACTATAGTTCGTTCGTATATGGATTATCTACAACATCTTCAAAAAAAATCACATAACTTTACAGGTATCATACACACGTAGCAGGTTTGTTATCAATAAATTATACACATGACTACGCAAGGGCAAACAGTGCAATTTCATCAACAACCCTTATCTTTACATGAATAGATTATATCTGTCTCACAATTACCTCTATTTATTTTTAGAATGATAATATTAATATCGTAATTTAATAGTATTGTCTAAAGCATTACTTATTTATATAAAGGAATTTAATTAGCATTATATTTTATCTTACTAGTTTAATAACAATTAAGTGTTAAATCATTATCTAATAAAATACACACATATGACCAGAGTTAGATGGCTCGATGACGTAGTAACTGATCTACACTAATTACGGAACAACCAATCAGATTGAGAATACAAATGACGAACTTTGTTGCTTGTTACGAGTGACGTGGGAACATTGGAATATCCAATCAGAATCTAAGTCTTAGACTAATGTATGCACGTGGTAATTCTTGGTGTATATTTGCAGTACACATTGATTGCCGCAGAAGTGAACAAACACTTCAACAGAGTTTACATATACAATGTATAATTTTTGAAATAGATTTAAACAAAATACAAATCAATTCATCTCTCAAATAGAGTAGAATTAATAAAATACATTTCATCTCTCAAATAGAGTTGAATTTCATATATATTCATTTCATCTCTCAATTAGAGTTGAAATAATTATACAAACAAACAAAATAGTTTTGTCACAAAAAAATTTTTTATACAAATAAATTACTATGAGTAATAGAAAAAGATCTCTCAGAAAAAGGGATAAGAAAAAACGATTAATAAAATACAAAAGTAAACTCCGTATACATAATAATAACAAAGGCCATCTTAAACGCACAAAACACTTTCATGAAAATGTAAAAAAAGCTTTAAACTATATAGAAGTGTTTTCACGTGAGAATCTCACAAACTATGAAATATTAGTTCTTGCAAAGGGATTAAAATTTATTCCCAGTCCAGATGTAAAATACATTAAACAAAATCTCTTACGAGATTTTGACGAAATAGGTAGAAAAATGCGATGCAAATATCACTTTAGTGATAAAACTAATGCGGACACCAATCATCCTTTTAGAATCAAATCGGGATTTAAACCCTCTTTAGCAAACAACACAATAGAAAATTATCTATTTGCCACAAAGATGGAAATATGCAGACTTAAAATAAACAAAGTTAGAAATAATCTTTCTAAACATGAGAGAGCGGCACTCAAAACCTTACGTTCAAATAATAATATAATTATTAAGAAAGCTGACAAAAATTCATCTACTGTTGTTCTGGATAAAAATCTATATATTAAACAAACACTGAATTTCCTGAACAACAGTATATGCTATGAGCAAATTCATGAATTTAATACGAACAAAATATCCGAAACTATTCAAAAAATGATCAAACAACTACACAAGAAAGAATATATCGACGATATAACATATAAATACCTAGCCAATAATGCCAATATACGAGTGGGACGACTCTATATGTTGCCAAAAATTCACAAAATTAACCATGAAGATAGAGAAAAAATCAAAACTAACAAAGATTTCCTTAAAAATATAGATATTCCTGGGAGACCAATTGTATCATTATGCAATAGTCCAATTGAAAAAATTGGTCAATTTATAGACCACTTCCTAAAACCGGTAGTTAGCCAATTATGGACTTATACACAGGACACGACCTCATTTATCAACAAAATAGAACAAATAAGGGCACCGGATGACATAATTATGTGCACTTTTGATATTACTAGTATGTACAATTCCTTAACTCACGATGAAATACTGCAAGCAGTTGACAGAGCATGGTACAAAATATGTCGTAATAAACATGAAATACCTCTACCACCAAAAAAGGACTTCTTACGAATACTTCAATTCATTCTATGCAATAATGAATTTGAATTTAATAACTTGATATTCAGACAGACATGTGGAATCCCAATGGGAGCCCCAATGAGCCCATCCCTGGCTGATTTAAGAATGTTCGAGATTATAACGAATATTCTTGATATATTTCCTTTTAAAGATAACTTAGCACTGTTATCTATATACAGAGATGATGGATTCATTCTTTTTAATTCTAGTCAAGATAATCTTACTGAATTATTTAACATTGCTAATAATATACACCCGTTGATAAAATTTACGCATGAAATATCACAATCTAGCATTCAATTCCTTGACGTCACAATTTTTAAAGGAAACAGATTCCTTAATCATAATATATTAGACGTAAAACTATACCGTAAACCTACTGATAACTTTCAGTATCTTGAACGAACGTCAGCTCACCCATCATCGGTGTTCAATGGATTTATTACTGCGGAAATATTGCGTTTTATGAGATCATCAAATAACAAAAAAGATACACTAAAAGAAATTGAAACTTTTAAAACAAAACTTCTCCAAAGGGGATACTCGGAAAAAGATATCAACCCCATTATAACAAATGCACTTCATAAAGAAAGAAAAGATTGTCTAAGGTACAAGCTTAAAAACAAAAGAGCAATGCCTCCATTAGTTTTAGCCACCAAATTTAATCCTTCCTTCAATGGACTAAATAAAGCAATTAAAAAACATTGGCACCTAATTGAACAAAATGATAGCACAAAAACCATGTTTCCAAAACCTCCGATCATAGCATATAAAAGACACAAAAACTTGAAGGATCTACTTACATCCTCCAAGTTATAGGATAAACCAAGTTATAGGATAAATCACAACATAAAAGACAATAGTTATATCAAATCATAAACTGATTTAATTTAGAATACAATACATCAATACAAAGTTACCAGGTGTCGTATCCCGGTATGCAGAATTTTTAAATTCTATGCGTATGGATGCTTTGAACTTTACTTTGAAACTGATTATTTTATTAGTTAGAGGCTTGGGATATCTGATGAGGAAAAGCCTTGGTAGTTAAACCTTAACCGAAACACCTTAAAAAACAACAAATATTTATGATAAAATATTGAATTGAACAAAATAGATTATGAAATAAAGTCAAATACTAAGAATATGTATTGGTATATATAGGATTGGTTCTGGACTCGTTATATCTCATTCAATGTCTCAAGACATTTTACTATGTCTCAAGACATTTTGCCATGTCTCAAGACATTTTGCTATGCCTCAAGACATTTTGCTACGTCTCAAGACATTTTGCTGTGTCTCAAGACATTTTACCATGTCTGAAGACATTTTCCTATATCTCAAGACATTTTGCCCTTTCTCAAGACATTTTACCATATTTTAAGACATAAGCAATATTATAAAAGTTCAGCTGTAACGTAGGGATTTTAATATGTTCATACCCTCCTAGGATGACATGGTGAGAGACATCAAGCATCACTGCCTTTCTCTCCAATGGCAGTAAAATCCTTGGTTAAGCATGTTAAGTTGAGCGTTCGTTCGCCGTGCAAGATCTTCATTTTCGCAGCCAAGTCCTGTCAGAACGGAGACATGAAAACCGATGAAAAGTGTATAGAGCATATCAGGTTTTTTGTACGTCATTTATACTTAAATACTTGCAAAATTTCTATTATGGGTCCGTATTTGACCTTTTGCAAGGCTAAATGCGTTTCCCGTTCCAATATACCCTCATTTGACAGTGCAAGTTCAAATTTCTCTATCTTCATTCCAGAAGTCCACTACTTTTGGACATGAATATAGCTAAAATGTTACTATAAAATGCTAAAACTTGTTTAATAACTAACGGTTTTCAATCAAGATACGTCCCAATTTCTAGATCAATCCGTCACGGCTGTCAAATATCGCCGATGTTATACATTTTACAAGCAGAGCCGATGGCAGCCACAATTAGGGCTTATACAAAAATTCAAGGAATAAATTTACCCCACCCTAACATAAAAAATGAAAAGAAAGAGGTTAAGATTGACATTTTTGCAGACGATACACAATTTTTTAATAGAACAGAGGAATCAATCGAGAAAACATTCCAGGTTTTCGAAATATACGAGAAAGCATCGGGAGCTAAGATAAATTATGAAAAGACTGTAGGGGTATATTTGGGTCGATGGAAAAGTAAAACACCAAAATATAAAAAAATAGGTGGTCAAGTGAACCATTCAAAGCTTTGGGAGTCATGCATGGATACAGTGTGGAACAGTGTGGATATAGAAGCTATATGGTTAGAAAAAATCAGGAAGATTAAGGCGTGTCTAGAGGTTTGGAAATCTCGTGACCTAACATTGAAGGGCAGGGTCTTAATATCAAAATCATTGATTATATCTAAAATAGGGTTCGAAATCGAAATGCTAGGTATACCTGAAAAATATAAAAAAGAAATAGACAATGTCATGTGGAATTTTATATGGGAGGGAAAAGTACATTTAATTAAAAGGAAGGGGGATGGGTATGATCAATATAAACTCGTTCATTCAATCCAAACAAATCAAAAGTATGCAAAAGATTTTAAGATCAAAAACCGATAACTGGAACACAATAGCCAAATGGTGGCTACCGACGTTTGATATCAAATATAATTGTGAGAATTTTTAAGCAAAGTGTTCGGATTTACGAGGATTACAAATGGAAATTTTTCCAAAATACTATCTTGAGTTAATTAAAACGTGGTCAAAATGTTTAAGTATACAAAGTCCAATAAATAAAAACGATATCCTAAACCAACAGCATTTTGGAAACAGAAAAATTTAATACAACAAAAAAACTATTTTTGTTGCCAACTTCGGAAAAAGTGGAATTCATACAATAAAAGATATTTGGGATGAAGAAACGAAAAATATCAAAAGCGACAACTTCATATACAATATTCTTAAAGATAAAACAAACTGGATCTCGGAATGGACAAGGCTGAAATTAGCTATTCCAAAATTGTTCAAGGACAGACTAAAAAACGTCCATGTTGATCCCGAACCCCCAAAAATGGTTATTACATTAAAATACATTTGAATTCTACGATAACCAGAATTAAGTAGTAATCCCAAGTGAGATATCTTTAAAATTAATCCAATATTCGTTAAATTTAGATATAGTTCCAAACTGTCAAATAAAATGGAATATTCAGTATAATTCGGAATTACAGTGGAAAAAGATCTGGATTAATTTAAATAAAAGTATGTCCTCTAGGAAAGCAGGTCAAATTAGCTGGAAAATTTTCAAAACATTATCTATACGGAGCAAAAACTATTTAGAATCCGCAAATCAAATAATGGCAAATGCCATTTTTGTAAAACAGAAAACGAAACTCTCGCACACCTTTTTCACAGCTGTAACATTATAATGGTTGTTTGGGAATATATTTGTTGATGCGCTTAAAATAGACAATGTACTTAATAACACAGTATATATTCCATTGAGCGAAGAACTTATCATACTAGGAATGTACGATTTCAACAAAAATTACAATGTCATAACTAATACGACTATGAATACAGTTAAATGGATTATTTGGAAATGTAGGAATATAATCAAATATCAGTCTAAAAGTTTGACTTCCAGTCAATTGATATCATATGCAAAACGGTAACTTGGCAGTTTAATTGAATCTATGGATAAATCATTATCTTCCAAAAACGAAAATTTTGCAGCTGAAATTAAACTTATAATAAATCTTATACATTAGTAAGTGACTTAATAATGTGTACTTACTTTCCTTTCCTTTTTAGAACATTATAAATCCAACAATAGAAATATAAAATACACGCATTTACAAGGTCGAGCATGTGACCTAAAAAATCACTGACCGACACATTACAATGTTATCCAGGTGTTAAAAGTACAAAAAAAATGTCAATTATAAGTTAAGGTAAATTATTGTGTAGATTGTAGTGTGTCTTTTGGGGACTTTTGATGTATTTTATTTACTGTAGAAAGTTATAAATATTTTAAACGCAAACTCTGTCTGTGTAATTAATATGAATGTATAACTTATGTATGCAAAAAATATAAAATAGATTTTTTTTATAATAGAGTCCACCGTTTATCCCTGGACGATGGATCATTGTAAACACAGGGCCCCTTGTGTATACTTCCCTGGGTTGTACAAGGTAAATTATATTCAGGTGATTTTCAATAAATGTATTTCAAGTCCTGAAAAAAAAAATTACGAACTATATATATTTCTTTATTTATAATTTATTTTATTTTTAATAATGATACACAATGCAGTGCATCATAGGCCTATTTGGCTGGCTAAAAAATACTTGTATATATATATGTCATTGTTTGTTATAATTCAGGTTGCACTTTAATATTGAAATATTCATTCATTCATATACGAAAAGGATAGCGCACAAGAACCCCAGCGGCACCCCCTTCTGTCGATAAATTCACTCATCTTGAAAGCGATTCCCTAAGGCCCGTAAAAAAAAGATTTCCTTCATGGACTTTTTTCCAATACAATCGATGTTGCGGATGAATTTCGCAGGAAATTTTGCCGCTATTTACAGATTTGTCTTATGGTATGATGAAATGGTCTTATGATATGGTGAAATGGTATTGTGGTATGTTGAAATGGTCTTATGAAATGGTGAAATGGCATTATGGTATGATGAAATGGTCTTACAGTGTAATCAAATAGTCTACTGGTATATATATGACACCTCGTGATATAAGAACGGTTAGCTTGATATTAAAATATGTCTTTATAAGATAGTTATATGACATAATAGTATGACAAAATTGGTCCATGTCGTATCGAGATGATTGTATAGTATACAAATTTATCGTTATAATATACCGTGGTGACAACAGAGTATGAAAAGGTTGCTTAATGTTATATTCAGATGTCTTTATAGTATAAAATGTATATTTATGACAAAACAATATCACTTAATAGTTTAGTTTAATGAAAAATCAATATGAAATGTAGCTCCATGTTATATCAAGATGTCTTCATAGTATGAAATATTATCTTCATAACAAAGTGAAATGACAGAATAGTATGAAAAGGTAGCTCCATATTGTATCAATTTGAAAGTGTCTTTATAGAATATAAATTGATCTTAGTGATATAGCAAATTGTCAGAGTATTATAGTCAAATGTCGTTATAGTATAGAACATTTGCTTCATGATATATCTTTACCCGTAATGATATGGTTGTTTTTATCATAAGGCAGTTGTGGCGTTCCATAGAAACAACTATATAAAGTTTTATGGAATTTGGATAAGCGGTTATCAAGTTAAGGTGCTACATGTTTACGACGGACAGACATACGGATGATTACAAACGTTTCAAAATGCTTGCTATCCTTATTATCAAGTATCCTTGTGGATATTTAGTATGTATGTAAATAATACCGCAAAATAAGGTACTACTGCAACTGACCTCGAAAAAGACGCTTAGATAACAAGTGTAATGTTCCGAAATAACACACGGCTGCAAATTGTTTTAAATGGCAGAATAATCTATTTATTTTTTTCCTTCTGGTCATAAAAAGTTTCTATGGTCACATTTTTGTATTTTAGCCCTTTAAAAGGGTAACCATCAATTAACGATTTTGGGTAGTCACTTTAAAATCCAAAAACTAAATGTTTATGTTAAATGTCCCGCTGTTTTTGTTAGTATTTTCGATGCACATATCGTCAAGGATCATAGGAATGATGAAGACATGAATATAATACCATCCCCGAGTAAAACCTTCAAAGATGGCTGTTTTTCAGATGGAAATTTAACGCTATTTTCTTTGAGAACGAGAAAACGTATTATTCAAAAACAGTATTTGACAATTGAGAGGACAAAATATATTATTGCGATACTGAATGCAAATATTGTTGGTCAAATTCCAAACCATTTTGTCAAAAACTCAAAAATTAAAACATTATATGTACCTTTTTTAATTATGGAAATTTCCTTATCGTCAATCAGCTCCACCATTTATTGTTTTCCCTTAACAATGAACTTGATAGTTTCGATGTTAATATTCACTTTTTTTCTAGGATAAGATAGTTTATTTTTGAAAGATTTGAAAAATTATTGTAGTTCTTTTGTGTATTTTCTGTAAATACGGTGTAAGTTATATTTTATTCAATAAAATGTTGACTTTTTATAAAAGTTAACCAATATCCTTCGGATAAGATCTTTTTCCGAATAATGACTAGTTGATATTGTGTGAAAAAAATACATTCTATGTTAATGCTCAACCTCAGAGCAATAAATACGCATGCTAGCGGTCGGGAAAACGTACTATTGAACTTTCACAGAGATTTGGCATGGAACAAGGTAATGGTGCAACCAACCTCCCCTGATATTCTGCTTTCCTTGTGCGAAAGAGTTGTGAATCATCAGTGGTGTTATAAGATTTACACAAGAAAGCAGAATTGTTGCGTTTTTAAATTAGAAACAACAGAAAACCATATACGTGATCAAACTGATCCACATGCATGTATTCTCACAACATGAAACTGGTATTCGCTCAGTTTACTACTTGTAGTTGGAATATGAAAACAGTTATTTTGTATGTAAAAGCACAACCTTTAAAAATTACTGAAAACTACACAAAACTGAGTCGTCTGAACGTGCTGACAGTCTGTTGGGGTGTGATAATGTCAATAATCATTTATCCATCGATCGATAGTTGTTCTTTCATAAAAAGGCCTTTTTCATGTAGCCCGTCCTCGACATATACAGATAACTTTTCCCCAAGATTGTCTCTGATGCTTACCTAACTACCAAACTCCAAAACAAACTAACTAGATATTATGACACCTTACAATTCAGACACAGCGGGGTCAAGGGATATCAAATATAGAGTTTAGTTCTGAACTCAATATAAGAGATGCCATATCTGATGCAGGAAAATTGAAGTATATGTAAAGTCTTTCAGGACTACACCAAGATGTGTCTGAAGATTACAAGAATACATCAAACAAAGAACAATTACTTCATTCTGCCGCCATCGGTTTTATGAGCTATATCCTCATTGGGTGTTTTTATGAAAAAGATGCCCGCATCGCTTCTGAAGTTCATCTGATTATTAATTAAAGAAAAATCACACAAAGGCGCTTCTGAACAATATCTTATCCATAAAGATAACAAAATATTGTAAATGTATTGCTATTACAAAATAAATCGTTTCTGTAGCAACATTTGCCCCATTCTTTTTGGGATTGACCGTGCAGTTATATTATGAAAATAGGAATATGGGTCACGAACATTGATACAAACTTTGTACTCACATGGCTTTTGTGTTTCCTATGCAGACAGGCATTGCCATGCACGAGTTTGACCAAATCAAGACAGTATGTACGCTCCAGATGGCATTGTTTGAAAACACCAAGTGGGATGTTTCATACAAAAACGTGCCGCCGACAATATTGTCACCTTCACGAAGACATTTAAATGTCATTAAAATATAGATCTCTGATTTCGTTATACTACATAAGAGTATGCAGTAGAACGAAATCAGAGATCTATATTTTAGTTAGATTGGAAAGCAATTAATAGTAAGGAATGTTTCATTCCATGGCACGAGCAGACTTTCTGGTTCCTCGCTGCAATGAAGACCCATTATTGGCCTTCGGTTGTTTTCTGCTCTATGGTCGAGTTGTTGTCTCTTTGACACATTCCCCATTTTCATTCTCAATTTTATTATCAATTCACAATTGATTCCAGAATGCGTACGATGACAATGAAGAGAGGTCAAGATAACACTTTTTAATTTACTGTTTCATTATACCAAAGGTTAAAGAGATCTTTTTCGTGTTCCAAATTTCTTTCAAAATTCGACTGGGAAGACAAAAATGGATAAACACCAACATTTTTCATGGGGAAAATGTCATCAGATTACTTACAAGATTAACTTTGTACCTGCAAAGGTAAATCTTTGTACTCAAAAGCTGTCTTTGCTTTGAACAAACTGCGACAAACTTGTTCGTGTCAGAGAAAGGGAAGTGTGTTGTGATGCTAATACGCGTACTGAACCCGCATATGATGAAGAAAAGATTGATTCATATTCATTGTATCTATTTAATGAAGACTAGAGCTATTGTCTGTCGCTTTTAAAAGAAAAGTTTACAAGGGTCATGACAGATTTTAAAGGACAACATAAGCAAATTGCCTCGGTTGACTATGGCATTTTTGTGTTATAACTGATCTGTCCAGACTTTGCAAATACACAATATGTATCTATCTATAACTAGATTCTAATTTTCATTAAAATTCACAACCTTTTAAATTCAAAATAAAAAAACACTCTTTCAGTGCTTGAATTTAGTTTTTTTCAAAGAAAGAAACGATCATATTGAAATAATTTGATAAAATTGTGTTTTTTAGTTTAGAAAATATTTCTTTAATATACTGTAGTGAAAAAGTATGAGCAAAATGAGAGTTTATTGATGCGAAAATGTCAAGGCCATCTCTTCTTTTGCTACGTCATAAATTGAAAAAATCAGAAGGTTCCAGACCAACTCCATTTTGTAATGGCAGCTCTTCATATCAGTAGTCAAATTTGTCGTTTTACCAACGTTTATATCATATGCTTTTGGTTGAATCATTTTAATAGCATTCTATTAAAAAAAATCTGAAAATTTCTCCTTTTTGTGATTGTGTCATTATTGATATTTTTAGGTCTGACCTTTGACCTCAATTTTACAAAAATGTGACCACTTATAGTATACGTTTATAGAAGAATTTAAAATATCAACGTTATGTTCTTGTCTCGATTTTACTGATTACTATGGACTTGCCAAATTTGTTTATCATTATATATGTAGTTTTTGCCAATAACCACTTTACAAAAAAAAGTTAACACTCTGGAATTTTTAAAACCAAACTTTTCTTATTGTACAAGTTTTCCTCTTTCCATCCATATATGATTGAGGTGTAAGTTCTTCCGAAACATTAAAGTTTTAAAAAATGAACTCAGGTTGTAGTACTATGGTATGCTTTTTTCAATATTGTTGGCACATTGGTTTATTCGGAATTTTATTCGGTAAAACCGAATTACACAGGTAATGATCGCTTGTTCCTTTACCTTTTCTGATTATGTTATGTACATAGGTTCAAATAAAATGTAAAATAAAATAAATACTTTCTTCGGGAAGATCTCAACTATTTAGATAGAGAGACAAAAGAAATGTGATATGACATTTGTTTACCTTTTATTTAAAGGTCAATGTGTGTATCAATGACACCATTTAAACGTATTATTGTCTGTAATTGTACCTCAAGACCGACTTGAGTAGCCGTTATAAGATGTCTGACCAGAGATTGAACTTTAATACAAAACACTCAAAACACTGTACAAATTGAATGTTCCAGTAATTTAATAACAGCTTATTAAATGTTGACCGACATGAATGTAGAACAGGTATAACTTTACAAAGTGGTTTTAGATAAGAAAACACAATGCACTAACACATATAGACTGTGTCGATCACGAGAGAAGTATACAATATAATAATCCGTTAGTTAAATAATATAACAGATAATTATATTAACGCTTACTCGGCTTACACATAACCAGTGAGTGAACATGACTTTTGTATTTAAAGTGTCATTTCCTTAACGGGTTTCATTCATAGAAGTTATAAAAGGTTGTAATCAGTAACTAAGAAACGAATTAATAATTGCTTACACGAAACCAAATTTCCATCTACTTAAACATTGAAACTGTATATTCGTCAAAGTATTCGGAAAAAGTGGTCTATTATTACAACATGTAAGAAATAAGAAGAAATAAAAATCTTCCAAAAACACTAAGTTTGGCTTGCTATATCTTCTTATATGCATGGAATAGTCATATTTCAAAAATGTGTTCTTGAGACTTGATCCATTCAGAATATTTCTTATTTGTAATTTTTCACTTCAATAGCATGACATTTTAATAAATAACAGTACATACAAGGGTAAAGATGCCTTACACATGCACCTTTGACCATGTATATACATCATAAGTGTAATGCCACCATTACTGTGGCCTATGAGTCTCTGTTAAATTTTCACTTTCAAAAATTGAGTAGAATTTATCTTATTTTTTTTATTTTATGTTCTGATTAAAAATTTATTTTATTAAACAGAGTTCTTTTGTCACATTTTTAAATGGAAGAGACATAAAAATAACAAAAATAACGTACTTAGATAGATAGATCTTTATTCTCATTAACTAAATAACATAGTTACAGAGATGATAATATATACAATACAACATATTTTGCATGTGTGAAATATACATAAATAAATGTAGTTTAACCAGGAGGACAGACTTCCACTGATATATAGTTAATAAATCTACACAATTTTTCCAGCAAGACAATATTGACTGTAGTGAATACATTTTTAAATTTAAGAATATTAACATTTGTACAACAATAGTGTGGTAAATATTTATATCGTTCTTTTTTGAAAAAAGGACAAGACATTACATAATGGAATTCATCGCCGATGTCAGCAGATTCACAAAGGTGACATAGCCTCTCTTGTTTTTGAACATTTTGCCACCTCCCCGTCTCTACTGGCAAACGGTGATTGCCACATCTAAATTTACATAGTTTCAGTGCATTTTTTAACGATAAAACTGTAATATAATTTTCAAATTTAAGTTCTGTTTTGAATAATTTATAACATAAACCTTTTGATGATTGATTTACATTTGCAAATCATTCTTGTCTAAACTGATCTTTTAACTTTTGTTCAATACTTAATACAATCCAATTTTTTGAGATACAATCTTGATTTTGCCAAATGTTTGACATGCCACAATTATCAAAGATACTTTTGATAAATAACAACCATTTGTTTTCAATTCCATACTTATTATAATTAATATATATCAACGTATATAACATTGACGAAATCTTGTTTTCAAGTGTGTTATTAAGAAGGTTGCACCAAAATTTTATCATCCGTAATTTAACGTATAAAGAAATCGGATATCTTCCCAATTCCCCGTAAACCATAAAATTTGGAGTCGATCTTTTTAACCGTAAAACATGCTTACAAAAACTCAAATGTACTCTTTCCAAAATGTCAAGATTTTCGTATCCCCAGATTTCCGCCCCATATAAAAGTATAGGTAAAACAGCTTTGTCAAACATGTCAAGCTGGCATTCTATAGACAGATGGTTTGATCTACACTTCTTAATAACACAATACATAGCTTTAGTAGCTTGATCTCTAAGATATTTTCTAGTTGCAAAAAAAGATGCATTTCTAGAGAATATAACACCAAGGTATTTATAGTTCTTAACAATTTCTATCTCTTCTTTATTAATATAAAATTTCAAATTATTCTGTGGTCTACCTTTTGAAAATATCATAACCTTTGTCTTGTTAATATTAATTTTAAGTTTCCAGTTTTCACAATATTCTGAAAAACTATTTAGAAGTAATTGTAAATCTGTGCTTGTCTCAGCGAGTAAAATCGAGTCGTCAGCATACAATAAGACAAATATCTTAAAATAAATATCCAGTTCATCTTCTATATCAGATGTAATTGAATGTATACCTTTTAAATCACTATTTTCTAAAAATTCATGAATATCATTTAAGTATAAAGAAAATAATAAAGGAGAAAGATTTTCCCCTTGGCGGACCCCAATATCACTAACAAACATGTCAGATGCTTCATTGTTATGTACAACTCTTGATTTCACATCTTTATACAAATTTTCTACAACTCTGAGAAATTTACCAGTTATCTTATTTAAAACAAGCTTATACAAAAGAGAGTTTCTTTGAACAAAGTCGAAGGCTTTTTCAAAGTCAACGAATGCACAATGCAATTTTTTTCGTTTAACACATAGCAACTCAAAGAGTGCATACAATGAAAAAATATGATCGTTAGTAGAGTATCCATGTCGGAAACCTGCTTGATTTTCGTTCAAGATATTAAGTTCATCAACAAATTCCCCCAATCTATCATTCAGAATAGATGTAAAAATCTTACCAAGGCATGACAATAAAGTAATAGGCCTATAATTTTTGGCGTCTAATTTACATCCTTTGTTTTTGAATACTGGTATTATGTTTCTAATAAGCCAGGCCTCCGGCAGGATACCCGTATCAAAAATAAGATTAAACAAATTAACATATACATCAATCCTACTGTCAAGAGAATTTGCAACATATTCATTGATTATTTTATCTTCACCTGGCGATTTGTTATTTTTCGCCTTTTTGATAGCTTTAATAATTTCGTCATGGGTAATTACACCATTCAGTGTCTCATTTACAAGATTTGAGTTCAAATCATTATTAATGACAAACTTGTCTTCAAATTTGTTTTCATTTAATTTTTTGAAAAAATCAAATAAAGTTTCAATAGATATATTGCTTTTTTCTCTTTGTCTACCTTTGTTAAATTATTTCCAAAATTCCTTGGGATTTTTGGATTTTAATTTTTTCATATTATCACTTATTTCTCTATTATGCTTCCTGATGTTTTCATCCATTAGACTTTTATAATAATATTCACAGTGTCGTAATCTTTCTTTAAATAAATTTGACCCATAATGTTTATACATTCTTTGTGCCTTACAATAAGTGATATTCCATTAAACTTACAAAATCAAACTTAGTTAACCAACGTAACAATACGAACAAGTGAAAAACTAATGCCATATTACTGAATTGGAACAGGCAGTTTCTAGGCATTCCTGGTGCCGGTGGGTCCCGGGGAGAGAAAGAATTGGTGGGGTGAACCTGGTTGTCTAGCTAGCTAAAACGTCTACTTGTATGACATGTTTTTAAAGTTATATAGTTATATTGGCAATGTGATCATAATTGAGGTCCAGGATAAAAAACGATGTAAACATACATAACACACAAATAAATCTATTGACTAATTATACATGTATCAAGTAGACAAAAAAAAATATAGCAAAGATATCAACAAAAAATGTGTAGAAGCTAGTAAATTTTAAATTTGACAATGACGTAAACAAAAATAGATATACATACAATGGTAAACAAATTACACAAATATTTTCCTGGAAACAATTAATAAACACTTTAATGTGTTAACCTTGTAGACGTGTTAATCTCTTTAACATGTCAAATGTAAAAATTAACAAACATACCAGTGTTCATAAAGATAACTGAGTTATTCCTGACGATTCATGACATAACTGGTTTCTGTTTTGACCTTATCAGTAAACATATGCGTTGGTCAGTCAATAATAGATGTAAACAACCGAGGCTGTTGTCCATTGCCGTTGATGTTGTATTTTATTTGGGGTCATACCAAAGAGTTGAATAAACTAAAAAAATGGAACATGAACAGACAAATACTAAACAAAGGTACCAGGCTTGTAAATATATGTTTTATATGCCAAGACTTAGCAGTGACGCTCGAATCAAAATGATTAAAGGTACAAATAAAATACAATTTTTAAGATCATAAAAAGTAAGACAGTAGTAGTATACCGATGTGCAATGATCATTTATTGATTTAACTGAAACAAATCCGGGTTACAACCCAAAAACGAGGGAAACACTACGCACACAGCAGTCTCTGTATTGGAGAGTACGAAGACTAGGGTACATGTATTTTATTGAGACGTGTTATAGACATGCAAGTCTTATACATAGACTTGTAAGATATTTTGATGTATGTTTTAAATTGGTATTAATAATGCATACTGTTTAATATTCTGTATTTTTTATGAAAGTTATTATGTAGGAAACAGTAACTGTGTGAAATGACTTGTATTATACTACGTGTAATGCGTGTAGTCTGGAACATATGATAATTGAAGCAAAAGAGTTTTAATTAACATTTAATAAGTATAGTAAGAACAATTACAATGTTATGATCTTTATAGAAATATTGAATTACTGTCATTTGTATATTTGATAAACAAATTGAAGTTCATGTTATAATTTACCAGTTCATAGTAATAATCCACTGAATAATCCAACTGAATGTCGATGATCCAATTGTAGCAACTGAAGTAGATCGTAGTAAATCGTAGTAAATTCCACGCACCTGTGCTAGAATTTTATGAATGAAATGTATTGACATGCGCAGTAGAACTCATGTGTCACTTTGGACGATTTTCCAATAAAAACACTATTTTTACGTGTTGGCAACTGTTTTCACATAATCCTTGAATTCCTTTTAGTATTTGTAATCAACGTCTTCAATGTTTTGTTGATGTTGATGTTCATTATCCTTGATATCTAATATTTCGATCCGCCGGTGACACTCAAACTTTTCGCAATGTTGTTTACGTATTGTGACTTCCGGTGGCGCTGTATGTATTGTTGTATTTATAGTTACAATAGAAATTTGTTTAGTACCATGCATAATTTGTTTATTATATAAAGGTTACTAAAATTGTATATTATTGTGATTTTTGTAATTTATTATAGAATTTAAATATTTAGTTGGACGACAAGCACGCGATCCAACAATCCAACAATGTATTTTCCAACTTTCCAACAATCCAACATTGACGTGATTTCGACGCTTGGTCGTCAGTTCTGCTTAAACTTTTGGTTCTTACAGTTTGTATTTTTATTTGCTCGTTATTTATTTTAGTCAAAATGGTTAATTTTTCTTAGAAACTTAATTTTTTTAAAAGGTAAATTTGTAAAGGAAAATAGTAAAGTTAGCGTTTTCACAGTTAAAAGGGAATATTTCATTTTAGCGGCAAAGTTTTGTTTCTAGTTTATCTTTGAAAGTTAGGATTATTGCAAATTGTTCATTGAAGTTCATGTTTACTGTTAAAGTTTGTCTTTTTGTAATAAATAGGATTAAATAGGAAAGTAGGCAGTTAAGGGATAATTTCCTAAATCTGGAAATTATAATAAACAAAACCGTTTATGAATGGTATAACTGTATTTTATTGTTAGTTATTCAGGAATGGCTCTGAAATATAACTAATAAAAAAAAAATTATGTAACTGGTGAGGTCTCAGTTACAACTTTTAAAAAACTAGTTAGAAAGAGGTCTTCTGATTAAATTCATTTGAAGTTAGGATTTTCTCTTAGGTACTTTATTTTCTTAGTAAGATAGCAGAACTCAGCCTTTTTATGTATTTTTCTGACATTTTATCTCTTGAGTGTAGAGATAAGTTAATAAATATCTCTTGAGTGTTGAGATAAATAAGAAAATATCTCTTGAGTTTAGAGATAAATCACTAGATGTATTATACTGAATAGAATCTTGTCATATTTGGAATATAACTGAAAATATATGATTCTTGAAATGAATAAAATATAGAAAACTTGTATATGTGACTATTAGCAAATGCCTATACTGACCAGCTCATATCTTGTCATACTGACTTTGTTAGTTACAAACTACTCATAATATTTGAGTAAAAACTCTTGGGTCGAAGCATTTCAAGCCCCTGCCCGCTACATAATTTTGGCATCCTCGGTGGGATTCATTAAACTTTATTGGATCCTGTGATACGAACCTTTTGAAGTGTAATAGAGTAACAGTGCAATTTGTAAACCAAGGTCTGTTCGTTCAAGAAAGACCGACAACTATAGTAGGGGACATAGTAGCCAAGGTGAATCAGAAACAGAAGACAGTGAAATCCATACTGTCTATACCACTGATGACGAACCATGTCATTCTGAAAGTGATCAAGTTTTTGAAGTTTCTCATGACTTGTCTAACATAGAGACTGAGGAAGAAGAAGAAACAGTAATTTTACGATCCAGATCCAAATTAAGTAAGAGGCCAAGTCCTAGAAAAACTGGCTCTCCAAGAAGGTCCTCCAGAAATAGAAAGCAAAATGATATAGAAAATAAGTCGGAACCTCAAAATCAAGGTGATTCTGGGGTAAATGATATTATTAAAGTAGCTATACAAGATATGACTGGTCAAGTAGTAACAGCCATTCAAAATACTTTTACTGGCATTACAAAACAATATAGGCATAGTAATGCTTCAAGTGAGCAACCAAAACATGCTAAAAGTATAACAATGGCTAATAATAGTAATTCATTTTCTAAAGTTAAAAAAGGTAAACCAAGTTTTACTTCTTATAGCAATTTAAATTTTACATCAGCATCTGAGTGTGATGAATCTGATAATGACATATTTAGTGACGCATGCTCTGATATTTATACCAATAGTATTGACACAGATGTTATAACCCAAGGTAAACAATCAAAGTCAAAAATTGGATTTTCCAATGGCAAACTCCCTTCTTTCACAGGAAAAGAAAAATGGGAGGTATGGATTAATAGGTTTGAGGCAGTAGCAAACCTACAAAATTGGGATAACAGAAATAAATTGGGTGAATTGTTAACCAGACTTCAAGGGGAAGCTGGGGATTTTGTGTTTGACCAATTAAATAGTAAAACATTAAAGAATTACTCAAAATTAGCTACAGAACTTAAGAATAGATTTGGGGTCTTTGAAAATAAAAGAGCATACAAGATACAATTTAATAGGCGCACCCAGAAATCTAATGAAGACACTGCAGACTATGCTGCAGAATTAAAACGCTTATACGACAAGGCCTATTCTAACCGACATGCAAAAATCAGACAGGAAGACTTGCTCCAAAGATTTTTAATGGGACTGTCTGATACTGAAGCTAGAATTTACCTTGAACTTCATAAAGACCCCAAAACTATAGAGGAAGCAGTCCAAGAGGTCATTACATATAAGGAGACTACTTATGAAACACATGAGGGCAATTCAGTAAAAAATTCCAAAGTAAGGCAACTAAAGAAAGAGAACACCAATTTCAACAAGCAAGATTCCACAAGTTTAGAAAAAGAGGTAATTTCAGTAACCAAGGCTGAATTACAGAAGATGTTTGATCAAATGTACCTAGACAAGAAAAACAATGATGTGATACAGACATCAGTAGCAGGACAGTTGGACAAACAGGCCTTCAATGTCCATGCTCCACCCTATGTTCCTAATGGTAAGTATAAGAATAACAATTTGGAAAGAACCAATAACCAAGAAAACATCCCAAAATGTTACTACTGTGGTAAACCCGGTCATTATGCCAGAAAATGTTATAATAATCCCAATAGAGTAACTGATTATAGGAATAATAAGACTATTCCTTCAAGACAAATGAATATGTCTTACACTCCCCCCAACAGTAGTATGTCACAAGGTGAATTTAGATCAGATGGATATACATGTACATTAAACTAGAAAGGGTTAACCCAGTTGACCAGAAGTTAGCCCTTAAGTAAAATGAAAATGGTCATGAATTGGATAACATTGGTATATGTAAACCAACAAGCAGCATAACTTTTAATAATAGTAAAGAGGAAAATATTAGCAATAGTAATATTAAAGAGGAAAATAGTAGTAATAGCAATAGTAATAAGGAAAAGACTAGCAATAGTAATAGCAAAGAGGAAAATAGTAGTAATAGCAATAGTTATAAGGAAAATATTAGCAATAGTAAAGAGGAAAATATTAGCAATAGTAATAGTAAAGAGGAAACTAGCAGTAATAGTACTAGTAAAGAGGAAAATAGTAGTAATAGCAATAGTAATAAGGAAAATATTAGCAATAGTAAAGAGGAAAATATTAGCAATAGTAATAGTAAAGAGGAAACTAGTAGTAATAGTAATAGTAAAGAGGAAAAAAGTAATAGCAATAGTAAAGAGGAAACTAGTAGTAATAGTAATAGTAAAGAGGAAACTAGTAGTAATAGTAATAGTAAAGAGGAAACTAGTCATGCTAGTAGTAATAGTAATATATCTTCTGTCACTTTAGAAGATACAAATTTAGTCTGTTCTAATCCAATTTTAGGAAGTGAACAATCAGTTGAAAGTAATGTTATTGCAAGACAAGTACTCCGAAGTGATGGAGTCTATGTCGAAGGACATATCCAAGGGTCTGAGGTAAATTTTACTGTTAGATACAGGGGCATTCCGGACAGTATTATCCGTGTATGCCTTTAATAAAATTCCTCATGTTAATAGACCAATCTTGGAAAAGACTAATACGTTAGCTTGTGCTGATGGTAAACCCCTAAAAGAGCTAGGGAAAGCTAATTTTGAAATTCAATTAGGAAATTTATGTTTTAGTACAGAAATTATAGTTGCAAATATAGAAGACGAAGCTTTATTAGGACTAGATGTGTTGATGAAATCTCAGTGGGGTCCTGCTGACATAAAGTTAACAGAAGGAATTATACTGCTTGGTGGTAATGCTGTCCATTGTACACAAATTGGCCAAAGAAATAAATTTATTCGAAAAATTTATGGGGAAGCTTACTATGAAATTCCCCCAAGATCTGAAAATTTTGTTGATGTTTTTATTGACCGACATGATGATCCTCCTGAAACAGTTCAAGATTGCATTTTACAACCCACTGAGAAATTTTCAGAAAGATTTCCATGAGAAATGGCACCATGTTTAGTTAATAGTAATAGTAGCCAATCTAATATAAGCCAAGATGTTGCTTGTAATACAAGTACATGTAGTATTATGAACCCATACATGTATGATCAAGATACAGTAATTGGTTCAGCAGAAATGTGGAGACGCACTTGAAGTCAATAACAAAATTGCAATGAGAAGACTGCAATTTCATTACTCAAATTTAGAGCCTGGTAAGGGGGTATCCAAAGAAGAAATAGGTAGACATTTGACTAGTAAAGAAAAAGATCTGACACCAGAACCACCCCCTACAATACATTTTGTACATGTAGCAACAATGCTCCAGTTGCACAAAAGAAACAGAAGAAGTCCCTGGTAGCTACATGAAGAGACAATTAATTTAGATTGAATTAAGATGTACATGTAATTTTAATTCTTAATAGAAATGTAACAGTTATGGTATTGTTTATTTGAATTGTTAATATCAAAAGTACATGTTATTTATGGTTAAGATAGAAATTATTAGAAATTTATTTAGACTGAAATATATTTTTGGAAAGTTGAAAAGTTAAGAAATTATTTATTTTACATATAGTCAAAGCTTGTAAATGTTAAAAGTTAAATTTTGGGTTCATTTTTTAACTTGTATTTAAATATTTTGGTACTATTTGCATGGTAACTAAAAAATTTCTTCAGAAAACCTCTGGTTCTTAGCCATGTTCCAGTTTGTTCATAACGTTCAGTAATTTTCCACATTTGGTACATATGTATGTGTATCTGGTAACTACCGCCCTCATGCTGATGGTCACTATGTTGAATCTTCTGGTGTATTTGTAAAATATAGTATAAAGAGATATAATTATGTATAATTTTTACATATCTGGTATTATATTATAATGTATTTGTGTTGGCGAGAAAACTGATAACATCCAGTTTTGGAAATAGTTGTTAAATTATTTAGTCTATTATTTTGAAGTAAATGCATTTAAAGCAGAAAAAAATATTTCAAATTTTAATTGTAAACTTTTGCATAAGTTCAAAGTATTTGCGGGGACGCAAATAATGGAAAGGGGGTAAAATGTAGAGTACGAAGACTAGGGTACATGTATTTTATTGAGACGTGTTATAGACATGCAAGTCTAGTACATAGACTTGTAAGATATTTTGATGTATGTTTTAAATTGGTATTGATAAAGCATACTGTTTAATATTCTGTATTTTTTATGAAAGTTATTATGTAGGAAACAGTAACTGTGTGAAATGACTTGTATTATACTACTTGTAATGCTTGTAGTCTGGAACATATGATAATTGAAGCAAATGAGTTTTAATTAACATTTAATAAGTATATAGTAAGAACAATTACAATGTTATGATCTTTATAGAAATATTGAATTACTGTCATTTGTATATTTGATAAACAAATTAAAGTTCATGTTATAATTTACCAGTTCATAGTAATAATCCACTGAATAATCCAACTGAATGTCGATGATCCAATTGTAGCAACTCTAGTCGATCGTAGTAAATCGTAGTAAATTCCACGCACCTGTGCTAGAATTTTATGAATGAAATGTATTGACATGCGCAGTAGAACCCATGTGTCACTTTGGACGATTTTCCAAAAAAACAACACTATTTTTACGTGTTGGCAACTGTTTTCACATACTCCTTGAAATTCCTTTTAGTATGTGCAATCAACGTCTTCAATGTTTGGTTGATGTTGATGTTCATTATCCTTGATATCTAATATTTTGATCCGCCGGTGACACTCAAACTTTTCGCAATGTTGTTTACGTATAGTGACTTCCGGTGGCGCTGTATATATTGTTGTATTTATAGTTACGATAGAAATTTGTTTAGTACCATGCATAATTTGTTTATTATATAAAGGTTACAAAAATATATATTATTGTGATTTTTGTAATTTATTATAGAATTTAAATATTTAGTTGCGATCCAACAATCCAACAATGTATTTTCCAACTTTCCAACAATTCAACATTGACGTAATTTCGACGCTTGGCCGTCAGTTCTGCTTAAACTTTTGGTTCTTACAGATTGTATTTTTATTTGCTCGTTATTTATTTTAGTCAAAATGGTTAATTTTTCTTAGAAACTTGATTTTTTTAAAAGGTAAATTTGTAAAGGAAAATAGTGAAGTTAGCGTTTTCACAGTTAAAAAGGAATATTTCATTTTAGCGGCAAAGTTTTATTTCTAGTTTATCTTTTAAAGTTAGGATTATTGCAAATTGTTTATTGAAGTTCATGTTAACTGTTAAAGTTTGTCTTTTTGTTATAAATAGGATTAAATAGAAAAGTAGGCAGTTAAGGGATAATCTCCTAAAGGTCTGGAAATTATAATAAACAAAACAGTTTATGAATGGTATAACTGTATTTCATTGTTAGTTATTCAGGAAAGGCTCTGAAATATAACTAATAACTAACTTTTTTGTTATGTAACTGGTGCGGTCTCAGTTACAACTTTTACAAAAATAGTTAGAAAGAGGTCTTCTGATTAAATTCACTTGAAGTTAGGATTTTCTCTTAGGTACTTTATTTTCTTAGTAAGATAGCACAACTCAGCCTTTTTTTATGTATTTTTCTGGCATATTATCTCTTTAGTGTAGAGATAAGTTAATAAATATCTCTTGAGTGTTGAGATAAATAAGAAAATATCTCTTGAGTTTAGAGATAAATCACTAGATGTATTATACTGAATAGAATCTTGTCATATCATGAATATAACTGAAAATATATGATTCTTGAAATGAATAAAATATAGAAAACTTGTATATGTGACATTTAGCAGATGCCTATACTGACCAGCTCATATCTTGTCATACTGACTTTGTTAGTTACAAACTACTCATAATATTTGAGTAAAAACTCTTGGGTCGAAGCATTTCAAGCCCCGGCCAGCTACAGTATATACATCAATAAAACAATATGAAACATAACATCAAAAAGAAGCCAATAGTAGTTTTGTCGCTGTCCAATAGTCATAAATCGATAAAACTGAAACAAATGCCGTCCAGAAACCAAAACTGAGAGAAACGCTTCACACAAAGCAGTCTCTTTTTATATATTTATATTACTGGCACTGTCATTTTCCATGTACAGTGAACTATGAAAATTGGGTAAAAATATGTTTTTGGTATGCTTTTCAGAAAGACCACATTACAAGGAACATGTGTATGAAGTTTAACTCTAAACTAACTTCACCATAATCGAACTAGAACCGACGGATGACGTACTGACTGAAAAACATATTGCCTCTGTACTTTCATAGATTTGCCATATATAGATAGAAACAGCACCAGATAAAAACCATGTTGCTCTCATGGAATTCTTGAAAGAGTCATAAAATGTGAACTCTTAATAAAACATAATAATTGACTGTATATGTTTTACTTAATTTCGTGACAAAATATCTGCAAATTTGATCTTATTAGTTGATTTTAATTGCGTGTCTTGGTCCACAACTGCCAACTGTTGTAACATTTCACAGTGTCTGTAAGTGTTTTTCATGCAGGTCCATATAAGTCGAATACTAAACACCTACTGGTTAAACTAAGTCCAACATTGATGTTTGTTCAATAATAATATTTCCGTCTCCAATTTAAGTTTGAGTATAACGCATTGCCATCTTTGTTTAAGGAACACCAATAAATAAGGAAGTTCTCATTCTCCCGTTTCAAAATGTGTTCGGGTATGCGTATCAATATTCTGTATATTCTGCAAAAAAAGACTGGTCTTAATCACTTCTTTTTGATAAACTCAGTATCAATTTTTAGCAACTGAAAGAGTTGATAAAATGGTAACTTTGATGATCTTTCAAAATTTATATTCAATGATTTCACCTGATGACATGATTGTTGATAGTAAGAAGTCTTAGAGAGATCTTTATCAGAGCCGGATTTCTTGTTTTGAAATGAAGTCACCACTTTTAAGAAATATTTACTGTATTACATAAAATTGAGAATGGAAATGGGGAATGTGCCAAAGAGACAACAACCCGACAATAGAAAAAAAAATCCAGCAGAAGGTCACCAACAGGTCTTCAATGTAGCGAGAAATTCCCGCAACCGGAGGCGTCATTCAGCTGGTCCCTAACAAATATTTGATTCGTTCCGAGTTTATTCTGTTTTGCACTTTACATATATCCCTCTTTTTGCCCCTTTTATTTTTTTGATATCTAAATCAAAACTTTAATCAAATCAAACTTTCAAAAAGCGAAATATTCAAATATTCAAAACTGCACGTTAAGTTTAGTAATTTCAAAGTAACTTGCTTTTTTGTGTGTGCCAAGGCTCCGTGTTGAAGAACGTACTTTGACTTATAACCGTGTACTTTTACAAATTGTTCATTGGCACTCATACATGTACCACATCTTCTTATATCAATATCAATTTCTTACTCGTCATCGACTGAAAGTATTTTTCTTAAATCGCGCCGGCAATAAACACAGCGGTCGGCACAAATTCTGATTATTCTTGACTTTCACCTTACTATTGTCCTGCGTCTTGTTCGCATACTTCACTTTAATAATGTGATCATGTTGATGTCCCAGTGATCATTACTGCGTTAAGATTTATGTTTTTCTTGTTCTATCTGCTTATATTCTCTCAATTGTTCGTATGCTATATTAATTCATGTCAGAAAGGTTTCCAAAGCTGTCTCCGTATGACCATGGTGCAGACAAATCAATTAAAGTTTTTGTATTGCTTCGGGTTGATGGTAATTTGCATTTATAAGTTTTAATTAGACTATACAGCTATACGTAGTGCGGCAAGGGCCATAATTTAATTTGGTATATACGTAAACCTTTGTACGTATGTAAATGTTTGATTATCATGTTTTGTTGATTGATACGGAATCCAGAGATTGCCAGTTTCACAAGTTGCCATTACAATATTGAAGATATAGAATTACACTGTCCAGTTGTGTAAGAATCCTCAATTTATTAAACAGCTCTTCGGTGGTCCACTCAGGTGGACTTTATTTTTGGTATCAAGTACACTGGTCAAGGCACCAATCTATGTATGGAAATTTGTTTGTCGACGTTCATTCGTTGTTTCATTTCATTCATATAAATAAGATTGAGCATTCGGATGCACACATATATTTAACTATCGTGGGTATACATAAAAAAATGAGTTGGGTGATCTTGTTATATTAATTTTATAATGTATTGTTTAATGATTCATAACAGAGCAAACTAATGTGTACTATCATACATGGATGTGTAAACATACACACTCCATTGCTCGGATTCGGTACACAATTAACACACCATACACATTTTGTACAAATGCAATCGCAAGTTAGCAATATGATTATGTATTGAGTTTACCATACTATTATTATCATATCTATTCATTGCATGAGACGTCAACCTGTTGTTCGACGCCACCTAGCAACCTTTTTAAAAAAATCATCCGGGAAAAAGTTGCATCTTTTTTTTTTCGTTTATTTTGCATATTGCGATGCACCAATATTGTCTACGTATAAATGCATCATGTCAAAAGAATGATGATTAAAATTTTAATAATTCGACTGGTTAACAAACATTTCGGAATTTTGTTTTCAAATGAAACTTTGCCTGCCATTGTCTGTTCAGGTGTTCAGCCATAAAAATATTATGTCGACAAAGAAATTGAGTAGAGGCTACTGAAACAACATTGCTTTATTGTTAAATTACCGTTTTTGGGGTCAACTTTATAATTCATGCAACAGAAAATAGAGATTTTTTTTAATCTTATTCTCTGACCCATTTGTTAGATTTTAACCTCACTTGGTTTGAAAGTGCCTTATGGAGAGCAGACAACCTCAACTGATTGTGTATGTGCTATGTTAAAAGTCACATCACAGTAATTGACGTCATTCGATACACCATATAGTTAATGCATTATATCTTTTGATATATAAAAAGACGATGTGGTATGATTGCCAATGAGACAACTCTCCTCAAGAGACCAAATGAGCCAGGAATTAAGAACTATTGGTCACCGTACGGTCTTCAACAATGAACAAAGCTTACACCGCATAGTCAACTTTATAATGCCCCGACATGATATACGCTATTCGCTAAACGTAGCTTGAAAAAGAATATTTTGGTTTTGTGCATAAAATTCCCCAACGACAATTTTGGACAGACAAGTATGTCTTTCCAATGATCATTTATCACTGGTCGGATAAAATTATCATAAAAGTACACTCTAACAGATAACTAATTTCTGCTTACACATCAATTCAGGACTACACATAAGTAGTGATTCCGTCAAATATGCTTTAGTCATAGTCAAGGATTGATGTTATGGGAAGTATTTGAAGGGGAATTGTTCCTTTCATTTTTTTTTATATATCCTAGTTACCATTTCATCAACAATATCAAATTCAAGAAACTGATGGGCATGATGATATTAGCAAGACCACACTGTATGATTGTCTTAATTCAATTACATTTAATTTATTTCATGATAATTTATAAAAAGACTAAAAATTTTTCGATGATTTCATTCAGTTAATCTTTCTTCGAAACAAAAACGACGCTGCACGTATCAATCGTCACTCTGAGTATGGAAAGTCGCAACATTGGTTTTCATGCTCAAAATAAATTTACGTTTAACAAAGTAAACCATTATAGGTTAAAGTACGGCCTTCAACACGGATCATTGGCTCACACCGAACAACAAGCTATAAAGAGCCCCGAAATTACTAGTGTTAAACCATCAAACGGGAACACCAACGGTCTAATCTATATAAACAAAACGAGAAACGAGAAACACGTATATATTACATAAACAAACGACAACTACTGTACATCAGATTATACATATACTAGTACTATGGTGTCATTGATTGATTTATTGTCACTTTTATCTGGAATTTGTCCTTTTATTTTTTGATAACAAATTAAGACAACAGTAATAGTTTTATATAAGCCATCTTCACAAAAAGATGAAACGAATAGCATACAAGAAAAAAATAAAACAAATATCAATATAAAAAAAAAAATATTGATTGAATGAAATGTATAGAACATCGCGATGACATAGCAAGTCGACGGTTATAAAATAATTTTAAGACGTCGTTTTGTGATTAATGATGTCACATTGACGTCGAAAAAGATGACAAATTGTACTGGTTTGAGAACTCGTTATCAATTATGCAAGCCCGATATTGAGGAACGGATGTCGATTTGAGAATAGACGTACGATTTAGAGTACGTCGATCTGAGTCTAACATATATGTACTTATTTAAATGAGATCTATATGCATTGTTCTTGTAATTTAAATGATTTGGGTATTTATTATTATCTATATAAAAAATTAAAAGGGAACCCATCACAAAACAATAATAAAATGAACAAATATATTTTCAGAAAATATTCCTAATCTATAATCACGATGTAGATAATAATCAATCTGTTCTGATTATGTAAATTTTGGCGATTTATCTTGAGAGCATGTTATCAAGTTTGAATATAAAATTACATATCGTAAATATTGTATATAATGAAGTAAGTTATCAATGTACAATAGAAAAAGTGTATACAATTGTTTGATATTAATCAATGTTTACAATATAATCAATTCCACAAGCAGATACATGTGTTCGAATGCGTTACGACTTATAGTCTAAATATATACGTTACCAATGTATGTTTCATTTAAAGCATCTAGTGATTAGCATGTGCTTATTTATTTTGGCATAATTTGTCACACACTTTATGTGTTGAAAACTTCCATGAATGAAAAACGTCATTTTATTCGCAACTTCTTATAAAAAAGACTGTCTTACGTGGCTTATGTCTGGTCAATATGTTTATCAATTAATCCACATAATTGCGCTTATATATATACATAATGTACAGTAATATCTGATCTCATGTGTTCGAATCTTGTACGAGTAATTGTCTGAATACAACGTTACCAATGTTATGTTTATATAAGCTCTTTTCATAGAAATGCTTATTTGTGTTTTATTGCACAATTGTCACTAATCTCTTTCTTTTTTCAAAACTACCTACAAGAGAAAACTCATTTTATTCGTAATTTCTTATATAATACTGTTTTACGTGCTACTTGTTTAGGTCAATATTTATATCAAATGTAAACATATAACAGTGTGCCGTTATATAAGATAGCATAAATGACAGTAAATATCTTGATTTGATGTAATGCTGTTTTTCAAACAGTCAAGTCGAAATTCATGTCTGAAAAGTCGCCGAAATTTTTGCTGTTATTGTTATCAGATTTTTTGACAAGTTTTCAAATTCTAGTAAAATTAATAGTAGCAAATAGTCAATGATTGTATATTAAAGAAATATTACACAGTGATCACTAAATTTGTTAAAGTTCATAAAGTCTTTTTTTACAAAAATAATCAGTTAGCTCAAATGTAGACATCTGTGTTCGAATGCGTGTACGAGTTGTTTTCTGAAAACCAACGTTACCAGTGTTATGTTTATTATAAACATCTTTTGATAGAAATGCTTATTTGTGTTTTATTGCACAATTGTCACTAAGTTTTTCTTTTTGAAAACTCTCTAAACAATAGAAAAACGTCATTGTATTCGTTATTTCTTATGAATAATACTGTTTTGCGTGGCTACATTTTTGGGTTAATATGTTTATCAAAATTAAACCATATTACAGTGTGCCGTTATATAAGATAACATAAATGTCCAGTTAAATATCTTGATCTTGATGTAATGCTGTTTTTCTAACAGTCAGTCGAATATTCATTTCTGAAAAAGACGCCGAAATTTTTGCAACTTATTTTTTAGGAGTATTCTTCAAGTTTTGAAATTGTAGTGAAATTCATAATTACAAATCGTTAATAATTGTATATGAATGAAGTAAGTTATCAATGTACAATAGAAAACAGTGTATACTAAATTTTTTTGAGATCAGTCATATGTTTACAAAAATAATCAATATCCACAAATGCAGATACATGTGTTCGAATGTGTTTACGACTAATTGTCTAAAATATTACGTTACCAATTGTATAGATATAGGAAGATTTGGTGTGAGTGCCAATGAGACAACTCTCCATCCAAATAACAATTTAAAAAGTAAACAATTATAGGTTAAAGTACGGCCTTCAACACGGAGCCTTGGCTCACACCGAACAACAAGCTATAAAGGGCCCTTTGTATGTTTCTTTAAGGCATCTATTGATAGAAGTGCCTATATTTCTTTTGGCATAATTTGTTACCAGCTTTGATGTGTTGAAAACTTCCCATGCAACTGAAAAACTTTATTTTTTCGCATTTTCTTATAAATAAGACTGTCTTACGTGGCTTAATGTCTGGGTCAATATGTTTATCAAAATTAAACCACATTACACTGGGCCGTTATGTATGATGACATAACAGTACAGTTAGATATCTTGATCTTGATGTAATGCTGTTTTTCTAACAGTCAGTTGAATCTTCATGTCTGAAAAGTCGCCGAAATGTTTGCTGTTAATGTTATTAGATTTTTTGACAAGTTTTCAAATTCTAGTAAAATTAATAGTAGCAAATAGTGAATGATTGTATATTACAGAAATATTACACAGTGATCACTAAATGTGTTAAAGTTCATAAAGTCTTTTTTTTACAAAAATAATCAGTTAGCTCAAATGTAGACATCAGTTTTCGAATGCGTGTACGAGTTGTTTTCTGAAAACCAATGTTACCAATTTTATGTTTATTATAAACATCTTTTTATAGAAATGCTTATTTGTGTTTTATTGCACAAGTGTCACTAAGTTTTTCTTTTTTAAAACTTCCAAAAAAAGAAAAAAAATCATTTTTAAAATTGTTTAATTTTCCCCTTTTAAAAAATAAAAATTTTTCTTTCTATTTTTAAAGGTTTTAAAAAGTTTTCAAAAATTAAAACCCCCTTTTAAAATGTTGGGGCCCCCCATATAAAAACATAAAAGTCCCCCTTTAAAAAACCTTTAATTTTTTTAAAGCTGTTTTTTTTTAAAAAATCATCGAATATTCATGCCCCCAAAAATCGCCCAAATTTTTTGGGCTTATTTTTTTTGAGTATTCTTTAATTTTTTTTAAAATTCCCCCTAAATTAATAATTTAAAAAAAAACGTAAATAATTGTTATTTTGAAAAAATTTTTTTAAATGAAAAAGAAAAAAAAGTGTAAAAATAAATTTTTTTGAGATCAATCCGTTTTTAAAAAATAAAAAAAATATCCGCGAATGGATTAAAAAGTGGGCAAAAATTTTTTTTCCCCCCCAATTTTTTTAAAAATTTTCGTTTCCCAATTTTTTGTTCCCTTTTTTCACCCTTTTAAAAACGTTCCTATAAAATTTTTTTGGGTTTAAATTTTTCCCCCCCTTTGATTTTTTTGAAAATTTTTCCCCCGCAATTGAAAAAGGGTTTTTTTTTGCATTTTCTTAAAAAAAAGGGCGTCCTTTTGTGGCTTTTTAAAAATTGGGGCAATAAGTTTTCAAAAATTTAAAACCCCATTTCACTGGCCGTTATGTATGATGACATAAAAGAAAAATTTAAAAATTTTATTTGATTTTAATGCGTTTTTCTAACATCAGGGTTTTAATTTTTCCCCCCTCTGAAAATCGCCCAAATTTTTTATGTTAATTTTTTTGGGTTTTTTTACAAGTTTTTAAATTCTAGTAAAATTTAAAATACAAATATCAATAATTTTTTTATTAAAAAAAAATTAAAAAAAATTAAAAAAATAAATTTGTTTTTTGTTATTAAAAAAACCTTTTTTTTTAAAAAAAAAACCCCTACTCAAATGTAGGAAACGGGGTTTGAATGCGGTACGAGTAATTTTCTGAAAAACGAGTTACCCCAAATTTTTTGGTTTTAAAATTTTTAAAAAATTTTTTTTTAGAAATGCCCCTTTTTTTTGGGGTTTTTTTCACCCCAAATTGGCCCCCCGGTTTTTTTTTTTTTTAAAACCCCCTCCAAAAAATAAAAAAAGTCATTTTTTTGGGTTTTTTCTTTTGAATAAACTGTTTTTTCTTTTGGGACTTTTTAGGTTAAAATTTTTTCCCAAAAAAAAAACCCTAAAATGTGCCCCCCATAAAAAAATAAATAAAAGTCCCCCTTTAAAAAAACTTTATCTTGGAAATTAAATTTTTTTCTAAAATTTTTTCGAATATTCCCCCCTGAAAATCGCCGAAAATTTTTTGGGCCCCTTAAAATTTTTGAGTATTCTTTTTTTTTTTAAAATTTTAGTGAAATTTAATAAAAAAAAAACGAAATAATTTTTAAAATTTAAAAAAAATAAGTTTTCAAAGTTAAAAAAAAAACATTTTTTAAAATAAAAATTTTTTTTTAGATCAATCACATGGGGTTTTTTAAAAAAAAACTATCCGCCCAATGCCCCCTACAAGTGTTCGAATGTGTTTAAAAAATTGGCTAAAAAATTTCGTTCCCCCAAATTTTTTTTTCCTTTTTAAAAAAACCCTTGATAGCATGTATATTTTTTTGGCATAATTTGTCACCGCTTTGATGTTTGAAAATTTTCCCCCCCAAAAATTTTTAAAAAATTATTTTTCGCATTTTCCCTTTTAAAAAAAACTTTTTACGGGGGCTTAATGTTTTGGGGCAAATTTTTAACAAAATTTAAAAAACCAAAAATTTCACTTGGGGGCCCTTTTTGTTTGAAACATAAAAAAAAAAAGTTTGATACTTGGGTTTTTGATGTAAAATGTTTTTTTAAAAAGTCGTTGAATATTCATGTCCCCCAAAAAGGGGGGCCCCCAAAATTTTTTTTTTTTAAAATTTTTTTAAAATTTTTTTTTAAGTTTAAAATTTTTGTAAAAATTAAAAGAAAAATTGTCCCAAAAAATTTGGGTTTTTTTAAAAAAAATTTTTAAAAGTGATCACAAATTTGTTAAAATTTAAAAAATCTTTTTTTTTAAAAAAAAAAAGTTTGCCCCCAAAAGAGGAAAACTTTTTTTGAATTCGTTTTACAGTAAATTTTTCCCGAAAAACCAAAGACCAATGTTTTTATTATAAACAAAATTTTTTTGGAAAAGCTTTTTTGGGGTTTTTTTTGCAAAAAATTGTTTACCCCCCAAAAGGTTTTTTCTTTTTTAAAAATCCTCCAAACAATAAAAGAAACTTTATTTTATTCGTTTTTTTCTTATGAATAAAACTGTTTTCGGGCTACTTTTTTGGTTAAAATTTTATTTAAAATTAAACCATAAAAACAGTTGCCGTTAAAAGATAACATAAATGTTCCCCCTTTTAAAAAAACCTTTTATCCCTTTATGTTAAAGTTATTTTTAACATCAGCCCAAAATTCCTGTCTGGAAAAAAACCCCCCGAAATTTTTGCGTCTTATTTTTTAAAAGTATTTTCAATTTTTTTTAAAATTTAAGGGAAAATTTTAAAAATTAAAAAACGTAAATAATTGTAAATTAAGAAAAAGTTATCAATTTTTAAAAAAAAAAACAGGTTTTACTAAAATTTTTTTGAGACAATCAATGTTTTTTCAAAAAAAATCAATATCCCCAAAAAGCAAAATACAATGTTTCGAATGTGTTTACGATAATTGTCCCAAAATAATTTCGTTTTTAATTGTATGTTTTCCCTTTAAAATTTTTATTTATAAACATGCCTAATTTTTTTTTTTTGGATAATTTGTTTCCCCCACTTTGATGTGTTGAAAACTTTCCCCTGCAATTGAAAAAAAGTTATTTTTTCGCATTTTTTTTAAAAATAAGACGTCCTTAAAGTGGGTTTTAATTGTCTGGGTCAATATGTTTAAACAAAATTAAACCACATTAAAACTGGGGGCCCTTTTTGTTTGAACAAAAAGTACCGTTTTGGATATCTTTACTTTGATTAATGCTGTTTTTTTCTAACCCCGTCATTGAAATTCATGTCTAAAAGGCGCCGAAATTTTTTTTTAATGTATTAATTTTTTGACAAGGTTTTTCCCCCCCCCCAAAAATTTTAAATAAAATTTAAAAGTAAAAAATAGTCAATATTGTATATTAAAAAATATTTTCACAAATGATCACTTTTTAAAAAGTAAAGGGGGCCAAAAAAAATTACCTGAAAATTTTAACAAGATTTTTTGCCAAAAATTTTTTTTATTTCCTTTTTAATTAAACTTTTTTTTAAAAACTTTTAAATTTTAAAAAAGGAAAAATAGAGGTTTTTCAAGAAAAAACCCCCTTAAAAAATTTTTACAAAAAAACCAATTTTTCCCCATAAAAAACAAAATGATTAAAATTTTGCATTAAATTTGCTAAATAAAAATTTTGTTGGGGTTTTCCTTTTTTTTTTTCTTTAAATTTGAAAGGGAATTAAAAATTTTAAAGAAAAATTTTAAAAGTAAGTGGACCCCAAGACAAAAAAACCTTTATAAATTTTTTTTAGATTTCCCCTGTTTTTAAAAAAAGCTTTCCAAAAAAGTAAATTTTTTGTTTGTTTCTTCTTTGCCTTTTGACCAAAAGTTTTCCAAAACCAGATACGTGAAAATTTTCATAAAATTTTTGTTTTTTTCCCCTTTGTTGGTTTTTTGTGAAAAAAAAAGAAAATTTTTTGAAACGGGTTTTTGTGAAATTAAACCCCTTTTTAAAAAACCTTAAAGTTTAACAAAAAAATTTTAAAATTATCTTGAATTAAAGCCTTTTTTTTAAACAAAATTATTTTGGGGCCAAATTTTTTAAAAAGTTTTTAAAAAAGTTTTTTTTTGGGGCCCAAAATTTAAGTTTTTAAAATTCCCCTATCCTTTTGGTTTAAAGGGTTTAAAAAGTCTTTTTTTTTAAAAAAAAAAAAAAAAATAGCTCAAATGTATAATTGTGTTCGAAAACGTGTACGGTAAATTTTTGAAAAAACGACTTACCAATGAAAATTTTTTTTAAAAAACCCTTTTTTTTAAAAGAAAGGCTTTTTTTTGTGTTTTTTTGCACAATTCCCCTAGGTTTTTCTTTTTTTAAAAAATCTCCAAAAAAAATATAAAAAAAAAGTCATTTTTTTTTCCCTTAAAATTTTTTTAAATAATACGTTTTAAAATGGCTACTTTTTAAAGGGTTAAAAATGGGTTTAAACAAAATTAAACCATATAACGGTGTCCGTTTAATAAATAAAAAAAATTTCCGTTAAATATCTTATCTTTATGTTAAAGCTGTTTTTCTAACGTCAATTTGAATATTCATGTCCGAAAAGTCGCCGAAATTTTTGCTCAAATTTTTAAAAATATTCTTCAATTTTTTTTAAATTTAGTGAAAATTTAAAAAATTTCAAAACGTAAAAAAATTTGTTTTATTAAAGAAGTAAAAATTATCAAAGTTTAAATTTGAAAAAAGGTAAAACAAATTTTTTTGAGTCAATCAATGTTTTTCCAAAAAAAATCAATATCCCAAACAGATACATGGTTTTGAAGGGGTTTACACTAATTTTCTAAAATATTACTTCCAATTGTATTTCCTTTAAAGGAAACTATTTTAAAGCATTGGGGGGGGGCCCAATTTTTTTTTTTTGGGATAATTTTTTCACCAGCTTTGATGTGTTTTAAAACTTCCCCTGCAATTTAAAAACGGGTTTTTTTTTCGCATTTTCCCTTTAAAAAAAAAGAATGCCCTTTCGTTTGGGTTAATTCTGGGTCAATAAATTTTTTTAAAAAAATTTAAAACCCCATTACACTGGGGCCCTTTTTTTTGATACATAAAAGTACAGGGGAAAAATTTTTTGATCTTGAAAGTAATGCTGTTTTTTTTAAAAAGTCAGTTGAATATTCATGTCTGAAAAATCGCCGAAATTTTTGAAGGTTTAAAGTTATTAGATTTTTTGACAATTTTTTAATTCTAGTAAGATTTAAAAGTAGCAAAAAATCAATAAATTTTAAATTAAAAAATATTACCCCAAGGAAACACTAAAGGAAAGGGGGCAAAAAAGGCCCCTTTTTTTTCAAAAAAAAATTTTCTCAAATTAAAAGTTTCAAATAATATTTTTTTAAAAATTACCTTTTTTTAAAAACATTTTTAAACTTTTTAAAGGAAAAGGAAATAAGAAAAAACCCCCTTAAAAAAAAAATGTTACAAAACGAACAAGGGTTCCATAGCAACCCAAAATTAAAAAATTTTAATTTTTAAGATAATTTGGCCTTTAAAAATTTTGGTTTTTTTTCCTTTTTTTTCATCAAAATTTGGAAAAATAAAATTTTTTGGGTTTAAAAAGTTTTTTTGTTTGGGAACTTAAAAAATAATTTAAAGAAAAAATTTGGTATTTGAATAAGGGTTTTAAAAAAACTTCTGTAAAAAATTTTGAGGTTTTGTTTTTCTTTGGCTGCGACATGTTTCAAAACGGGAAATTTAAGTTTAAAAAACGTTTAAAATTGGTTTTTTTTTTCCCTCTTTTTGTGAAAATAATTTTACCCCTTTATTTTTAAAATTTTTGTTTAAAAGTTTTTTATTTTTTAAAAAAAAATTTTTCTTAATTTGGGTTTTTTTTCAAAATTTAAATATTCCCTTGGGGCCCAAAAAAAGCATTTTTCTTAACAAATTAAAGTGCCAATTTGAAATTTTGTTAAAACCCCAAATTTTTATTTTTTTTTGGGGCCAAAAAAAAATTTTGGGCTTTTAAATTGCCCCAAATAAATTTGTTAAAGTTCAAAAAGTCTTTTTTTAAAAAAAAAAATTATTTAGCTCAAATGTAGGCATCTGTGTTCAATGCGTGACGAGTAAATTTTCCCAAAAACGACTTTTCCAATTTAATTTTATTAAAAAATCTTTTTTTAGAAATGCCAATTTTTTTTTTTTTTGGGGACAATTGTCACTAGGTTTTTCCTTTTTTTTAAAACTCTCCAAACAAAAAAAAACGTCATTTTTTTTCGTTAAATTTTTTTATAAAAATACGTTTTACTTTGGGTACTTTTTTAGGTTAAAATGTTTTTCAAATTAAAAAACCCTATAACATGTGCCCCTTATAAAAAAATAAAATAAAGTCCCGTTAAATACTTGAACTTGATTTTTTAAAAGGGTTTTTTTCCCAAATCAGTTTGAATATTTAAGTCTGAAAAGTTTGCCGAAATTTTTTCTTTTTATCTTTAAGAGTATTCTTAAATTTGAAATTCTAGTGAAATTTAATAAAACAAATCTTTAAAAAATTGTTTTAATAAGTAATTACAATGTAAAAAAAAACAGGGATACTAAATTTTTTTGAATCAAAAACATGTTTACAAAAATAATCAATTCCCAAAAGCAGAACATGTGTTTCGAATGGTTTAAAGACTAAAGTTCCCAAAAAATTACTTCCCAAATTTTATGTTCCTTTAAAGGGATCTATTGATAAACATGGGCCCAAAATTTATTTTTGGGGAAAAAAATTTGTTTACCAAATTTTTGTTTTAAAACTTCCCCCTGCAATTTAAAAAAAATTATTTTTCGCCTTTCTTTTTAAAAAAAAAGACTGTTTTTTAAAGTGCCCTTTAAAGTCGGGGGCAATAAGTTTTTTCAAATTAAACCAAAATTTTCACTGGCCGTTATGTATGATTACATAAAATACATTAGAAATCTTGGGTCTGGGTGTAAAGCGTTTTTTTCTAACAGTCCAATTTAATAATTTAGGGGTGAAAAATCGCCGAAATTTTGCTGTTAAATTTTAAATTTTTTACAAGTTTTCAAAAATTTTAGTAAATTTAAAAGTAGCAAAAAAGTCAATAAATTTTATATTAAAAAAAATTAAAACAGTGATCACTAAAATTTGGGGTTTAAGTTCATAAAGTCTTTTTTTAAAAAAAAAAAGCAGGGTCAAATTTTAAGGATCTTGTTTTGAATGCGTTTTGGGACAGTAATTTCTGAAATACGACGTTACCAAAAGTTTTTGTTTATTATAAACAAACTTTTTAAAATTTAGAAAGCAAACTTGTGTTTTAATTTCACCAATTTTAAGGATTTTTTTGTTTTAAAACTTTTTTCCCAAACAATTAAGAAAAGACGGTTTTTTAAAAAATTTTATCGGGATTTTTATTAATAATTAACCCCTTTTTAGAAAAGGCTTTTCTTAAAAAATTTTTTAAGGTTTTATTAATTTTTAAATTTCCCCAAAATTTAAACCATAAAATTTAAAAGGCCTTTTTAAAAAAGGGTTTTAAATAAATGTCCCAGTTAAAAATAAAAACCTTTTTTTTTTTTTTGATGTTTATTTTTTTCGTTTTTTTAAATTTTAGTTTTTTAATTTTTTTTTTCAGGGTTTTTAAAAGTCGGCCCGGAAAATTTTTCTTTTTTATCTTTTTTAAGGTAAATTTTCCCTTTTTTTAAATTTATAAAATTTTTTTAATTAACCCCCATCAAATAATTAATTAAATTTTTTTTAAAGTAATTTTTTCTGTTTAAAGAAAACGTAAATTTTAAAATTTTTTGAGATCCTTAAAAGTTTAAAAAATTAAAAATACCGCCGAATGGCAAAAACCATTTTTGTTTCGAAAATTTTGGGTTTTAAAAGACTTTAAAAATTTTTTCTAAAAAATTATTTAATTTTATTTAAATTTTAAACATTTTATTTTTAATAAAACATCCATTTTTTTTTGGCCCAAATTTTTGCAAAACGGTTTTATTGTGTTAAAAACTTTATTAAATTGGAAAAATTATTTTTTTTGCATTTTTTTAAATAAGAATGGCTTAAAAAAAGGTTAATTGGGGGGGGCCCAATTATTTTTTAAAAAAAATTTTAAACCAAAAAAAACTGGGGTTTGTTTTTGATTACTTAAAAGGGGTCATTTTTTTGGTATTTAATCAGAGAATGGGGGTTTTCCTTATTAAAAACATTTAGTAAAAAATTTTTTATTTTTTAAAAATTTTAAAGTTTAATGTAATTTTTTGTTTACAAGTTTTGTTAAAATTCCTAAAAGAAAAGTTCAAATGGGGCAATTAATTGTTTTTTTACTAAAAGAAAATTTTCCCCAAATTTAAAAAAGTTAAAATTTTTTTTAAGGGTTTTTTATCCCTTTTTTTTAAAAAAAAAAAAAATTTCCCAAAGGTTGTAAATAATTTTGTGTTTTTTAAAGGTTTTACGAAGGTTTATTTTTTTTTTGAAATTTTCCACGTTAACCAAATTTTTTTATTTTAATTTTTTAAAAAAACATTTTTTAATTTAGAAAAATTTCCCATTTGGGTTTTTAAATTATTATTAACAATTTCCCCTTATTTATTTTTCTTTTTTTAAACCTTTTCCAAAACCCAAAAAATTAAACGGGCAAAATTTAAAACGTTTTTTTCTTAAGGGAAAATTTTCGTTTTAATTGGGGCCTTTTTTTTAGGTTTAAAAGGTTTTTTCAAAATTTAAACCAAAAACATTTTCCCGTTAATTTTTAAAATAAACAAAATGGGCCCAGGGAAAATCTGATCCCCTTTTTTGCCCGTTTTTTAAAAAGGCCCCGGAAAAAAAATCTAAAGTTGGAAAAAATCGCCAAATTTTTGCCGTTTATTTTTTTAAGAGTTTTTTTTTTTCATTTTTTAAATTCCTTTTTTGGTTTTTTAAATGAATAATAACCAAATCCCAAAAAATTTGGATATTTTAATTTAAAATTTAATTAGCCCCAAAGTTGAAAATTGAAAACAAAAATTTTTTTTAACCTTTAAAAATTTTGGTTTTGGGTTTTAATTTTTTTTACATGTTTTTTTAAAAAATTTTTTAATTAAAATATTTTTTTCCGGGCCCCAAAAGCAGATACATGGTTTTTTTAAATTTTTTAAACCGGGGCTAATTTTTTAAATAATTCCCCCCCCCCTTTTTAATTTTTTTAAAAGGAATTTCCCAGGGATTTTAAACAATTCCCCAAAAATTTTTTTGGGAAAATTTTTTAAACCCTTTGAAGTTGTTTAAAACTTTTTCCCAAAGGGAATTGAAAAAACGTTAAAAATTTTTATTTTTTAAAATTTAAGGGGTTTTTCTGTTTAATGTTTTCAATTTTTGTTTATCAAAATTTAAAACAAAAAAGGGGGGTTATTATGATGAAATTTAAAAAACAGTTTAATATTAAAATTTGGAAACTTGAAAAAGTAATTGCTTTTTTTTCTAAAAGCAAGTTAATTTTAAAAACGTCGTTTAAAATGGAAATTTTTTGATTGTTAATTGGTTTTTAGTTTTTTGAAAAATTTTAAAAATTCCCTAAATAATTGTTGGCAAATAGCAATAAAATTTTAAAAAAAAAAAAACAAAAAAAACAAAAAAAAAAATTTTAAACCCAAAAACTTTTTTTTAAAAAAACAAAAAAACCAAAGTATTTAATTTTGTTTCGGGAAGCCGGTTACCAGGTAATTTGGGCTTTGGGGAAATTACCCTTGGTTAAAACCCCCAAAATTTAATGTTTAAATTAATAAAAATCTTTTTTATTAAGGGGGTTATTTTTCTATTTGTTGGTTTTTATTTTTTTTTCACAATTGTTCCCCCCTAGGGTTTTTTTTTTTTAAAATTCCCCCAAAAATAAAAAAACGGGGGCCCCTTTTTAAAATTGTTTTTTTTTAAAAGAAAATTTAAAACTTTTTTTTACGTTTTTCCTACCCCCTTTTTGGTTAATATGGGTTTTTCAAAATTTAAAAAAAAATATTAATTGCGTTTTCTAAGATTAAATAAAAAAAGCCCCAGTTTAAATTTTTCTTGAACTTAAATTTAATGCCTGGGTTTTTTAAAAAAAAAATCAAATATACATTCGAAAAAATCGGGCCAAATTTTTTTTATTTTTAAAATTTTTTTAATTTTTAAATTCGTAAATTAAATTTAAATTCTAATTTGTTTTTTAAATTTGGGTATTTTTTTTTAAAACGTTTAAATGGGCAATAAAAACAGGTTTTTTTAAATTTTTTAGGGGTTTTTTTGGTTTTCCTTTTTAAAAAATTTTCCCCAAACAAATTTTTTGAAAGGCGTTTAGGACTTTTGTTTAAAAAAAATACGTAACCTTTATTTTTTTAAAGGGGTCTATTGGTTTAATTCCCTAAAAAAATTTTTTTGGCCAATTAAAATTTGTTTTTCCCAAAATTTGTTAAAAAGTTTTTTTTGAAATGGGCCCATTTCAATTAAAAAAGTTCCTTTTTCCAAATTTTTTTAAAAAAAAGATTTTTCAGGTTTTGGGTTTAATTTTCTTCAATTTTAAATTTTTTCAAAATTTTTTTAACCACATTTTTTTCAAAAAAACCGGCCCGGGGTTTTTGGTTGGGGAAGACTAAAGTTTCAGGGGTAGATTCTTGAATTCCTTTATGTTAAACTGTTTTTACATTTAATTGTATTCTGGTTTTCTGAAAAGTTTAAAAAATTTTTTTGAAAAAGTTTTTTAAAGTTTATTGGGGTTTTATTTACCCAAGTTTTTAATTTTAGAAAAATTAATTTTTTAGCCCAAAAAGTTAATTTTGTTTATTAAAGAAATTTTTTAAACACGTTTTAATTTAACAAATTTTTTAAATTTTTAATTAAAATTTTGTTTTTTTAAAAAATTTTTAATTTTTCAAACAAATTTAGGGCCCCTTCCCCTTTTTTCTGGGTTTTTAAAAAGAAAAATTTCCCGAAATAAAATTTTTTTACCAAAAAAGTTTTGTTTTTATAAAAATCTTTTTTTAGAAAAGCTTATTTGTTTTTATTTCCCCAATTGTCCCCTAAGGGTTTTATCTTTTTTTAAAAATCCTTTTAAAAAAATAGAAAAACGTCCATTTTTTCGTTATTTCTTATTTAATAATACTGGTTTTTTAAATTGGGTACTTTTTATTTAAAATGTTTATAAAATTAAACCATATAAAATGTGGGCCCTTAAATAAGATAACATAAATGTCCCGTTAAATATCTTTATCTTGAAAAGTTAAAGCTGTTTTTTTTAAAAGTCAGTCCCAATATTCAGTTCCCGAAAATGCCGAAATTTTTGCGTCAATTTTTTTAAAAGGGATTTTTTTTTGAATTTTTAGTGAAAATTAATAATTACAAAACTAAATAATTGTTTTATTAAGAAGTAAGTTTAAATGGAAAAAAGAAAACAGTGTTTTTCAAAATTTTTTTTTTAAAATTAATCCTGTTTTCAAAAATAACAAATATCCCGAATGCAGAATTCATTGTTCGAATGGTTTAAAGACTTTTGTCTAAAAAAATTTCGGGTTCCCCCTTTTATGGGTTTCCTTTTTAAAACATCTATTGTATGCAGTGCCTATATTTTTTTTGGGATAAAATTTTTTACCAGCTTTGATTTTTTTGAAAATTTTCCCCCTGCAATTGAAAAAAAAGTTTTTTTTTTTGAATTTTTTTTAAAAATAAGAATTTCTTAAAGTGGGTTAAGCTGGGGGCAATAGTTTTATCAAAATTAAACCCCATTACACTGGGCCGTTTTTGTTTTATGACATAAAAGTACAGGGATATCTTATCTTTATTAATGCTGTTTTTCTAAATCGTTGAATATTCAAAGTCTGAAAAAATTGCCGAAATTTTTGTGTTAATGTTATTAGATTTTTTTGGGCAAGTTTTCAAAAATTTTAGTAAAATTAATATTTGCAAATAGTCAATGATTTTTTAAAAATTTAAAGAAAATTACACATTGATCCCCTAAAATTTTTTAAATTCATAAAATCTTTTTTTTACAAAAAAAATCATTAGCCCCAAATGTAGACATCTGTTTTGAAAAGCGTGACAGTAGTTTTTTGAAAACCCAAAGTTACCAAAAGTTTTGTTTTATTATAAAATTATCAAAAGAAAAGCAAATTTGTTTTTAAAAAAAATTTTTTTTTTTGAAAAAAGATTTTTCTTTTTTTAAAACTAAAATTCCCAAAAAATAAAGGGAAAAACCAAAAATTTTAATTGTCTTTTCAAAAGAAATTTTTTTAAGGCCAACCCTTTTTTTTTCTAATAGATCCAAAAAAACCTTTTTAACCCCCTTTTGGGATAAATGATAACAAAACCGTTAAAATATCCCGGGCTTTTAAAAGCTTTTTTTTAAAGTTGTTCCAATTTCCCTTTTAAAAGTCGCCGATTTTAAAATTTTTGGGGGTTTTTAAATTTTTTAAAAATTCCAATTTTGAAAATTTCTGTGGAAAAAAAATTCTTCGAAAAATTTTTATTAATGAGTTAAAAGTTATTCCAATGGGTTTTTTGAAAAAATTTTTTACAAAATTTGTTTTAGCCAAAACCCAAGTTTCAAAAAAACAATTCCGGTTTTCCGAAACAAATTTTTTTTCAAAATTTTTTAAAAGAAATTTCTAAAAATTACCCTTACCCCCCTTTTTTGGCCTTTAACCCCAATTGATAATTCCAATATTTTTTGGCCCAAATTTTGGGCCCGAGCTTTTGTTTTTTTTCCCAATGCCCTTAAAAAGTTATTTTTTTGAAAATTTTTTTAAAAAAAGATTTTGGGTTATTGTTTTTGGGGGCAATTATTTCTCCAAAAATTTAAACCCCAAAACAGGGCTTTATTTTTGGAAAGGAAAAAAATAACCCGGTTTAGAAATCCCTTGGAAAACAAGATGTTTTTTTCCGTTTTTTACAATAAAACCGGGGAAAAATTCCCTTGTCCTGAAAAAGCCAAAAATTTTTAAAAGGGGGTTAAAGTTATTAAAAATTTTTTAGCCGTTTTTAAAATAAAAAAATTACTTTGCAAAAATTTTTTTAAAAAAGAAAAATAAAAACCGTAATTTTTTTTGTTAAAGTCAAAAAGTCTTTTTTAAAAAAAAATAAAAAGTTCCTAAATTAAATTTTAAAAAAAATTTAAGGGAAAAATTTTTTAAAAACAAAATGTTTGGGTTTTCATAAAATTTTTTTAAAAACTCTTTTTTTTTTATTGGAAATTTTCCTTTTTTTTTTTTTAAAATTCCAAAAAAAAAAAAACGTCATTTTATTTGTTTTTTTTTTTTATAAAAAAAACGGGTTTACTTGGGTACTTTTTTGGGGTTAAAATTTTAACAAAATTAAACCAAAACAGGGGGTGCCTTATATAAGATAACTAAATGCCCTTAAATAACTTGATCTTGATGTTAAAGGGGGGTTTTTTTAAAAGTCATCGAATAAACATGGGCTGAAAAGGTCGCCCCCCAAATTTTTTCTCTTAATTTTTTAAAAGTATTCTTTTAATTTTGAAATTCTAGTGAAAAATTAAAAAATTTCAAAAAATAAATAAAAATTTTTTAAATTTAAAGAAAGGGGGGTTTTCAATTTTTAAAAGAAAACATTTAAAAACTAAAAATTTTTTTTAAATCAATTTAAAATTTTTACCCCAAAAATTAAACAATATCCACAATGCAGAAACATTTTTTTGAATGGTTTTCGACTAATTCTAAAATATTACTTAACCCCTTTTAAAGTTTTTTAAAGCATCTATTGTTAGCCCGTGCCCATATTTTTGGGGATAATTTTTCACCATTTAAAATTGTAGAAAACTTTCCCCCCAATTGAAAAAAAAACCCCCTTTCTTTAAAAAAGGGTTTTTTTTATTGGGGGGAAAAAATTTTTAACAAAAATTTTAAAAACATTTTTAAAGGGCCTTATTAAAAAAGAATAAAGTCCCGTTAAAAAATTTTTTAAAAATTGATGTTTTTTTCTGTTTTAAAACAGTTATTTTAATATTCCGTTTTAAAAAATTTTTCCCCAAAAATTTGCCTTAAATTTAAATTTTTTTACAATTTTAAAATTTCCCCCTAAAAAATTTTTTAAAAATATACAAAAAATTTTGAAATAATTTTAAAAAAATTTAAAAAGTGACAACAAAAATTTTAAAAAACAAAATTTTTTTTCAAAAAAAAGTTCCCCGTCAAAGTAATTTAGTGTTTTAAGCTTTTGTCGAAATTGTTAAAATTTTTTCCGTTAAAAATTTTTTTTTAAAATTTTTTTAAAAAAAACTTATTTTTTTAAAAATTTTTCAATTGCACAGTTTTTTTTTTAAAAACTTTTTAAAACAAAAAAAAAGCCCTTTTTTCCTTTTTTAAATAAAAAAACTGTTTTACGTGGGGGCATTTTTAGGTTTTTAAAAAATTTTTTAAAATTTTAAAACCCCCAAAAAAAAGGGGCCCTTTATAAAAAAACCCCAAAAAAACCCCCGGGGGGAAAATCTTAAAACTTATGTTTTGCTTTTTTTAAAATTGCAAAAATTTTTGTCCCAAAAAAAATCCCCCCAAATTTTTGCTGTAAAAAAATTTTTTTAAAAAGTAAAATTTTTAAAATTTTTTTATTTCTAAATAAATTAATAATAACAATCGGTTTTTAAAATTTAAAAATTTTTAAAATGAAGTTTTAAAATTTTTAAAAAACTTTTTTTTAAAAAAAGTTAAAATTTTTTTTTTAAATTTTTTTCTTTTTGTTTTTTTTTAAAATTTTAAAATTTTTTTTTTAAATTTTTCAATTTTTTTTAAAAAAAGCTTTAAAGGGGCTTTTTGTCTTAAAAAAAAATTAAAAACCCCCAAAAAAAATTTTTCCTTTTAAAAAAATTTTAAAAAAATGAAAAAACATTTTTTTCCCTTTTTTTTTTTGGAATTTTTATTTAACAAAAAAAAGGCCCCCCGATTTTTAAATTTTTATCAAAAATTTGGAAAAAAACCCGTTATTTTTTGGGGATTTTTTAAAATAAAACTTCTTTTTTTTGGAAAAAAAAGGTCCCGGGAAAATTTTTTTTAAAATTTAAAAAACCCCCCTTTTTTTTAGACCAAAAAATTTTTTTTTTTTTATAAAAAAATTAAAAATTTTAGTAAAAGGTTTTTCTAAATATTTTTTTAAAAAAATTCTGAAAAGTTTTTTTGGAAATAAAAATTTCTGTTAATTGGGGATTAGTTTTTTAACCCCAAAAATTTTTTCCCAAATGCCCCAGAAAATTTTTTTAAAAGGGCAAATTATTTTTAAAAAATTGTATAAAAAAAAGAAAAATTTTAACACGTTAAATAAATTTAATAAAATGTTTTTAACATTAAACCCAATTTTTAAACAGTTTTATTTTATATTAAAAAACAAAAAAAGAAAATTAAATTCTTTTCCTTTAAATGGTTTTTTTAAAAAAAGCAAAAGCCTAAAATCCCGGGAAAAATTTTTCGTCTTTTTTTTTTTTAGGATTTCTTTTTAAAATTTTGAATTCCCCCCCTGGAATTTTAAAATAGTAACAAAAGAAAAATTGTTTTATTGATTTTTTAAATAAGTTATCAATGTTCCAAAGAAAACGAAAATTTTAAAAATTTTTTTTGAAAATTAATTTTAATTTTTTTTACCAATTTTTGAAAATTTTTAATTTCCACGAATGGGGTTTTTTTTTTCAAATTGGGGGTTTGCGTTTTAACTTTCCCCCCAAAATTTTTTTTACGTTTTAAAAACCAAATTTTTTGAACCCCAAAAAAAAAATCCAAAAGTTAAAAAGTTTTTGGCCCCTTTTCCCCTTTTTTCCCCAAAAATTTTAAAATTTGGAAAAAGTGAAAAACTTTTGTAAAATTTAAATAAACGAAATTTTATTTCCCCAAAATTTAAATTAAAAAATTTTTGAAATATTTTTTACCCCAAAACAAAACTTACAAAGGCGGCCGTTTATTTTTTAAAGGAAGAAAATTGTTTTTTCCAAAAAAATTTTTTAATGGGGTTTTTTCCCTTGGTTTAATAACATTATTTGGGTTTTAACCCTTTACAAAAGGTTATTAAAAATCCTTCTAAAATTTTTGGAAAACCTTTTAAACCCCAAATTTTAAAAAATTCCTTAAAAAAAAAATAAAAAAAAACCCCTATTTTTAAAAAATTTTTTTCAGTAAATTATAATGAAAAAAAATTTAAACAATTTTAAAACAAAAATTTAAATTCATTTTTTTTTACAAAAAAAAAAGTTTTTTTCAGATTTTAAAAATTATAATGGGTTTTACGACTGTTTTTCCCCCAAAAAATTTTAAAAATTTTTAAATTTTTTTTTAAAAACTTTTTATAAAACTTAAAATTTTTTTTTTATTGCACACTTGTCATTTTTTTTGTCTTTTCAAAACCCTCCCCAATACCCTGTAACAGTAAAAAAAGTCATTTTTTCGCAATTTTTTATAAATAAGACTCTATAACGTGGCTACTTTTTTTTATCAATATGTTTCCCAACATTTAACCACATTATACTCTGCCGTTATATAAGATAACATAAATGTACAGTGAAATACCTTGATCTTGGTGTTAAGCTTTTTTTCTTACAGTCATTCGACTATCCCTGTCTGGAAAAGTTGCCGCAACGTTTGCGTCAAATCTAATGAGAGTATTCCTTAAGTATTAAAATTCTTGTAAAATTAATTATTACAAATCGTCAACAATTGTATATTAATGAAGCAAGTTATCAAAATACAATAGAAACCCGTATATACTAAATTTGTTTCAGATCAATAACTGTTTTACAAAAAAAATCAATATCCACGAATGCAGATACATGTGTTCGGATGCGTTAACGACTAATTGTCTGAAATTTTACGTTACCAATTGTATGTTCATTTAAAGTATCTATTAATAGCATTGCCTATCTATCTTTTTGGCATAATTTGTCACCAGCTCAGATGTGTTGAAGACTTCCCATGCAATTGAAAAACGTCATATTATTTGTAATTACTCATAAAATAAGCTTTTGTAAATATAACGGAATTTGACGAGACTGTCACCAAAGTCAGAGGGTTACCGCTATGAAACCAGGTTTAATTCACCATTTTCTAAATTTGAAAATGCCTGTACCAAGTCAGGAATATGAGTTCTTGTCCATTCGTTTTTGATGCGTTTTGGTATTATGTTTTGCCATGTGATTATGGACTTTCCAAATTGATTTTCCTCAAAGTTAAGTATTTTTTTGTTATTTTACTTTTAACGTTTAGTAAATATTATTCACAAACCTGAACTACATACAAGATCGCCGTTATAATAGGAAGACTAAATGTGCAGTTGGTTGTCTTGATAGCGGTGTTTTGCATGTTTATTAACAGTTATTTGAATACCTCTTTACAAAAATTTGTCCAAGATGTATGCTTCTGATTTGAAGAAACTATTCCAAGAAATCAAAAAGTATCCTAAAAATAGAAAAAAAAATTGTCAATATTTGTATATTTATGTAGTAAGTTATAATTGTACAAAAGAAACAGTGTACACTAAAAACAATAAAGTTCTTTTTTTATATAGGGGGGGGGGGGATTATCAGTTACCTTGGGTGCAGATATATGTGTTCGAATGTTTTTACGACTATTTGCCTGAACTCTTAAATTACCAATGTTATTCCTATTAAAAGCATTTTTTTATTTAACAGTTCATATTTGTGGTTCATTGCACACTATGTCACTAGCTTCGTACTTCAAAAAACTCTTCTTACAATAGCAAATCGTCATTCTGTTTTCAATTTATTATAAATAAGTCTGTCTTACGTAGCTACGTGGTTTGGTCAAACTGTTTATCAAAATTAAACCACATGACACTGTGCCGTTATATGAAATAACATAGTGTACAGTTAGATATCTTGATCTTCATGTTTTTCTTTTTTCTAACAGTAAGTCGAGTTTCTATCCCCAAGTTAAGAAATTGCAGTTAAATTAAGTTCCTAAAAAAAAATTTGTACAAAAATATTCAGATGCAGATATATGTTATTGAATGCGTTTACGACTAATTGTCTGTAAAATGACGTTTCCAACACAATGTTCATTAAAAGCATCTTTTCATAAGAGTGCCTATTTTGTTTTTATTGCACATTTGTCATAAGCTTTGTCTTTTTCAAAATTAATCCGTCAGCTCCAATGTAGGCATCTATCTTCGAATGCGTGTACGAGTAATTGTCTGAAAAACGACGTCACCAATGTTATGTTTATTATAAACATCTTTTTTACAGCAATGCTTATTTGTGTTTTATTGCACAATTACAACTGGCTTTTTCTTTTTTAAAACTCTCCAAACAATAGAAAAACGTCATTTTTTTCGTAATTTCTTATAAATGATATTGTTTTAGTTGGCTACTTTTTTAGGTTCATATGTTTATCAAAATTATCAATATCCGCGAATGCAGATACATGTGTTCGAATGTGTTTACGACTAATTGTCTAAAATATTACGTTGCCAATGGTATGTACCTTTAAAGCATCTATTGATAGCAGTGCCTATATTTTTTTAGGCATAATTTGTCACCAGCTTTGATGTGTTGAAAACTTCCCATGCAATTGAAAAACGTTATTTTGTCGCATTTTCTTAAAAAGACTGTCTTACGTGGCTTAATGTCTGGATCAATATGTTTATCAAAATTAAACCACATTACACTGGGCCGTTATATAAGATAACATAAATGTCCAGTTAAATATCTTGATCTTGATGTTATGCTGTTTTTCTAACAGTCAGTTGAATATTCATGTCTGAAAAGTCGCCGAAATTTTTGCGTCTTATCTTTTAAGAGTATTCTTCATTTTTTGAAATTCTAGTGAAATTAATAATTACAAATCGTAAATAATTGTATATTAATGAAGTAAGTTATCAATGTTTAATAGAAAACAGTGTATACTAAATTTGTTTGAGATCAATCACATGTTTACAAAAATAATCAATATCCGCGAATGCAGATACATGTGTTCGAATGTGTTTACGACTAATTGTCTAAAATATTACGTTGCCAATTGTATGTTCCTTTAAAGCATCTATTGATAGCAGTGCCTATATTTTTTTGGGCATAATTTATCACCAGCTTTGATGTGTTGAAAACTTCCCATGCAATTGAAAAACGTTATTTTTTCGCATTTTCTTATAAATAAGACTGTCTTATGTGGCTTAATGTCTGGGTCAATATGTTTATCAAAATTAAACCACATTACACTGGGCCGTTATGTATGATGACATACAATTACAGTTAGATATCTTGATCTTGATGTAATGCTGTTTTTCTAACAGTCAGTTGAATATTCATGTCTGAAAAAGATGCTGAAATTTTTTATGTTAATGTTATTAGATTTTTTTGACAAGTTGTCAAACTCTAGTAAGAGTAATAGTAACAAAAGTCAATAATTGTATATTAAAGAAATATTACACAGTGATTACTAAATTTGTTGAAGTTCATAAAGTTTTTTTTTATAAAAAAAAAACAGCTAGCTCAAAAAAAGATATCTGTGTTCGAATGCGTGTACGAGTAGTTTTCTGAAATACGACGTTACCAATGTTATTTTTATTATAAACATTCTTTTATAGAAATGCGTATTTGTGTTTTATTGCACAATTGTCACTAGGTTTTTCTTTTTTAAAAACTCTCCAAACAATAGAAAAACGTCATTTTATTCGTTATTTCTTATGAATAATACTGTTTTACTTGGCTACTTTTTTAGGTTAATATGTTTATCAAAATTAAACCATATAACAGTGTGCCGTTATATCAGATAACATAAATGTCCAGTCAAATATCTTGATCTTGATGTTATGCTGTTTTTCTAACAGTCAGTCGAATATTCATGTCTGAAAAGTCGCCGACATTTTTGCGTCTTATCTTTTAAGAGTATTCTTCATTTTTTGTAAAAACACTAGTGAAATTAATAATTACAAATCGTAAATAATTGTATATTAATGAAGTAAGTTTCAATGTTTAATAGAAAACAGTGTATACTAAATTTGTTTGAGATCAATCACATTTTACAAAAATAATCAACATCCGCGAATGCAGATACATGTGTTCGAATGTGTTTACGACTAATTGTCTAAAATATTACGTTGCCAATTGTATGTTCCTTTAAAGCATCTATTGATAGCAGTGCCTATTTTTTTTTTTTTTGATATAATTTGTCACCAGCTTTGATGTGTTGAAAACTTCCCATGCAATTGAAAAACGTTATTTTTTCGCATTTTCTTAAAAATAATACTGTCTTACGTGGCTTAATGTCTGGGTCAATATGTTTATCAAATTAAACCACATTACACTGGGCCGTTATGTATGATGACATAAAAGTACAGTTAGATATCTTGATCTTGATGTAATGCTGTTTTTCTAACAGTCAGTTGAATATTCATGTCTCAAAAGTCGCCGAAATTTTTGCTATTAATGTTATTACAAATCGTAAATAATTGTATATGAATGAAGTAAGTTATCAATGTACAATAGAAAACAGTGTATACTAAAATTTTTTTAGATCAATCATATGTTTACAAAAATAATCAATATCCACAAATGCAGATACATGTGTTCGAATGTGTTTACGACTAATTGTCTAATATATTACGTTACCAATTGTATGTTCCTTTAAGGCATCTATTGATAGCAGTGCCTATATTTATTTTGGCATAATTTGTCACCAGCTTTGATGTGTTGAAAACTTCCCATGCAATTGAAAAACGTTATTTTGTCGCATTTTCTTAAAAATAAGACTGTCTTACGTGGCTTAATGTCTGGGTCAATATGTTTATCAAAATTAAACCACATTACACTGGGCCGTTATGTATGATAACATAAAAGTACAGTTAGATATCTTGATCTTGATGTAATGCTGTTTTTCTAACAGTCAGTTGAATATTCATGTCTGAAAAGTCGCCGAAATTTTTGATGTTAATATTATTAGATTTTTTGACAAGATGTCAAATTCTAGTAAGAGTAATAGTAGCAAATAGTCAATAATTGTATATTAAAGAAATATTACACAGTGATCACTAAATTTGTTGAAGTTCATAAAGTCTTTTTTTTATAAAAAAAAACAGCTAGCTCAAATGTAGATATCTGTGTTCGAATGCGTGTACGAGTAGTTTTTCTGAAATGCAACGTTACCAATGTTATGTTTATTATAAACATCTTTTTATAGAAATGCTTATTTGTGTTTTATTGCACAATTTTCACTAAGTATTCTTTTTTAAAACTCTCCAAACAATAGAAAAACGTCATTTTATTCGTTATTTCTTATGAATAATACTGTTTTACGTGGCTATATTTTTGGGTTAATATGTTTATCAAAATTAAACCATATTACAGTGTGCCGTTATATAAGATAACATAAATGTCCAGTTAAATATCTTGATCTTAATGTAATGCTGTTTTTCTAACAGTCAGTCGAATATTCATGTCTGAAAAGTCGCCGAAATTTTTGCGTCTTAATTTTTAAGAGTATTCTTTAAGTTTTGAAATTCTAGTGAAATTAATAATTACTGATCGTAAATAATTGTATATTAATGAAGTAAGTTATAAATGAACAATAGAAAACAGTGTATACTAAATTTGTTTGAGGTTTATCTCGTGTTTACAAAAAAATAATCAATATCCGCGAATGCAGATTCATGTGTTCGAATGCGTTTACGACTTATTGTCTAAAAAATTACGCTACCAATTGTATGTTCCTTTATAGCATCTATTGATAGCAGTGCCTATATTTTTTTTTGGCATAATTTGTCACCAGCTTTGATGTGTTGAAAACTTCCCATGCAATTGAAAAACGTTATTTTTTTGCATTTCTTATAAATAATACTGTCTTACGTGGCTTAATGTCTGGGTCAATATATTTATCAAAATTAAACCACATTACACTGTGCCGATATGTTTGATGACATAAACGTACAGTTAGATATCTTGATCTTGATGTAATGCTGTTTTTCTAACAGTCAGTTGAATATTCATGTCTGAAAAGTCGCCAAAATTTTTGATGTTAATGTTATTAGATTTTTTGACAAGTTTTCAAATTCTAGTAAAATTATTAGTAGCAAATAGTCAATAATTGTATATTAAAGAAATATAAGACAGTGATCACTAAATTTGTTAAAGTTCAAAAAGTCTTTGTTTACAAAAATAATTAGTCAGCTCAAATGTAGGCATCTGTGTTCGAATGCGTGTACGAGTAATTGTCTGAAATACGACGTTACCAATGTTATGTTAATTATAAATATCTTTTTTATAGAAATGCTTATTTGTGTTTTATTGCACAATTGTCACTAGGTTTTTCTTTTTTAAAACTCTCCAAACAATAGAAAAACGTCATTTTATTCGTTATTTCTTATGAATAATACTGTTTTACTTGGCTACTTTTTTAGGTTCATATGTTTATCAAAATTAAACCATATAACAGTGTGCCGTTTATAAGATAACATAAATGTCCAGTTAAATATCTTGATCTTGATGTTATGCTGTTTTTCTAACAGTCAGTCGAATATTCATGTCTGAAAAGTCGCCGAAATTTTTGCGTCTTATTTTTTAAGAGTATTCTTTAAGTTTTGAAACTTAGTGAAATTAATAATTACTAATCGTAAATAATTGTATATTAATGAAGAAAGTTATAAATGAACAATAGAAAACAGTGTATACTAAATTTGTTTGAGGTTTATCTCGTGTTTACAAAAATAATCAATATCCGCGAATGCAGATCCATGTGTTCGAATGCGTTAACGACTTATTGTCTAAAAGATTACGCTACCAATTGTATGTTCCTTTATAGCATCTATTGATAGCAGTGCCAATATTTTTTTTGGCATAATTTGTCACCAGCTTTGATGTGTTGAAATTTTCCCATGCAATTGAAAAACGTTATTTTTTGGCATTTTCTTAGAAATAAGACTGGCTTACGTGGCAAAAATTCTGGGTCAATATGTTTATCAAAATAAACCACATTACACTGTGCCGTTATGTATGATGACATAAACGTACAGTTAGATATCTTGATCTTGATGTAATGCTGTTTTTCTAACAGTCAGTTGAATATTCATGTTTGAAAAGTCGCCGAAATATTTGCTGTTAATGTTATTAGATTTTTTGACAAGTTTTAAAATTCTAGTAAAATTAATAGTAGCAAATAGTCAATAATTGAATATTAAAGAAATATAACACAGTGATCACTAAATTTGTTAAAGTTCATAAAGTCTTTGTTTACAAAAATAATTAGTCAGCTCAAATGTAGGCATCTGTGTTCGAATGCGTGTACGTACGAGTAATTGTCTGAAATACGACGTTACCAATGTTATGTTTATTATAAATATCTTTTTATAGAAATGCTTATTTGTGTTTTATTGCACAATTGTCACTAGGTTTTTCTTTTTTAAAACTCTCAAAACAATAGAAAAACGTCATTTTGTTCGTTATTTCTTATGAATAGTACTGTTTTACGTGGCTACATTTTTGGGTTAATATGTTTATCAAAATTAAACCATATTACAGTGTGCCGTTATATAAGATAACATAAATGTCCAGTTAAATATCTTGATCTTAATGTAATGCTGTTTTTTTAACAGTCAGTCGAATATTCATGTCTGAAAAGTCGCCGAAATTTTTGCGTCTTATTTTTTAAGAGTATTCTTTAAGTTTTGAAATTCTAGTGAAATTAATAATTACTAATCGTAAATAATTGTATATTAATGAAGTAAGTTATAAATGAACAATAGAAAACAGTGTATTCTTAATTTGTTTGAGGTTTATCTCGTGTTTACAAAAATAATCAATATCCGCGAATGCAGATTCATGTGTTCGAATGCGTTTACGACTTATTGTCTAAAATATTACGCTACCAATTGTATGTTCCTGTAAAGCATCTATTGATAGCAGTGCCTATATTTTTTTGGGCATAATTTGTCACCAGCTTTGATGTGTTGAAAACTTCCCATGCAATTGAAAAACGTTATTTTTTTCGAACTTTCTTATAAATAAGACTGTCTTACGTGGCTTAATGTCTGGGTCAATATGTTTATCGAAATTAAACCACATTACACTGGGCCGTTATGTTTGATGACATAAAAGTACAGTTAGATATCTTGATCTTGATGTAATGCTGTTTTTCTAATAGTCAGTTGAATATTCATGTCTGAAAAGTCGCCGAAATTTTTGCTGTTAATGTTATTAGATTTTTGACAAGTTTTCAAATTCTAGTAAAATTAATAGTAGCAAATAGTCAATGATTGTATATTAAAGAAATATTACCCAGTGATCACTAAATGTGTTAAAGTTCATAAAGTCTTTTTTTTACAAAAATAATCAGTTAGCTCAAATGTAGACATCTGTGTTCGAATGCGTGTACGAGTAGTTTTCTGAAAACAAACGTTACCAAGGTTATGTTTATTATAAACATCTTTTTATAGAAATGCTTATTTGTGTTTTATTGCACAATTGTCACTAAGTTTTTCTTTTTTAAAACTCTTTAAACAATAGAAAAACGTCATTTTATTCGTAATTTCTTATGAATAATACTGTTTTACGTGGCTACTGGTTTAGTTTAATATGTTTATCAACATTAAACCATATAACAGTGTGCCATTATATAAGATAACATAAATGTACAGTTTAATATCTTGATCTTGATGTAATGCTGTTTTTCTAACAGTCAGTCGAATATTCATGTCTGAAAAGTCGCCGAAATTTTTGCGTCTTATCTTTTGAGAGTGTTCTTCAAGTTTTGAAATTCTAATGGAATTAATAATTACAAATAGTAAATAATTGTTTATTGATGAAGTAAGTTATCAATGTACAATAGAAAACAGTGTATACTAAAAAATTTTGAAATCAATCATATTTTTACCAAAGTAATCAATATCTACGAATGCAGATACATGTGTTCGAATGCCTTTGCGACTAATTGTCTAAAATATTACGTTACCAATTGTATGATCATTTAAAGCATCTATTGTTAGCAGTGCCTATCTTTTTTTGGCATAATTTGTCACCAGCTTTGATTAGTTGAAAACTTCCCATGCAATTGAAAAACGTCATTTTATTCGCAATTTCTTATAAATAAGCCTGTCTTATTCGGCCTAATGTCTGGGTCAATATGTTTATCATAATCAAACCACATTACACTGGTCCGTTATATAAGATAACAGAAACGTACAGTTAAATATCTTGATCTCGATGTTTTGCTTTTTTTCTTACAGTCAGTCGAATATTCATGTCTAAAAAAGTTCATAAAGTCTTTGTCTACAAAAATAATCAGTCAGCTCAAATATAGGCATCCGTGTTCGAATGCGTGTACGAGTAATTGTCTGAAATGCGACGATACCAATGTTATGTTTATTATAGATATCTTTTGATATACATGTTTATTTGTGTTTTATTGAACAATTGTCACTAGCTTTTTTCTTTTTTAAAACTCTCCAAACAATAGAAAAACGTCATTGTTTCGTAATTTCTTTTAAATAATACTGTTTTACGTAGCTACTTTTCTTACGTTTATATGTTTATCAAAATTAAACCATATAACAGTTCGCCGTTATATAAGATAACATAAATGTACAGTTAAATATCTTCATCTTGATGTAATGCTGTTTTTTTAACAGTCAGTCGAATATTCATGGCTGAAATAGTCGCCGAAATTTTTGCGTCTTATCATTTGAGAGTATTCTTCAAGTTTTCAAATTCTAGTGGAATTAATAATTACAAATCGTAAATAATTGTTTATTGATGAAGTAAGTTATCAATGTATAATAGAAAACAGCGTATACTAAATTTGTTTGAGATCAATCATATGTTTACAAAAAAATCAATATCCACCAATGCAGATACATGTGTTCGAATGCGTTTACGACTAATTGTCTAAAATATTACGTTACCAATTGTATGATCATTTAAAGCATCTGTTGTTAGCAGTGCCTATCTTGTTTTTGGCATAATTTGTCACCAGCTTTGATTAGTTGAAAACTTCCCATGCAATTGAAAAACGTCATTTTATCCGCAATTTTTTTTATAAATAAGACTGTCTTTCGTTCTAAATGTTTTGGTCAATATGTTTATCATAATCAAACCACATTACATAGATCCGTTATATAAGATAACAGAAATGAACAGTTAAATATCTTGATCTCGATGTTATGCTTTTTTCTAACAGTGAATCAAATATTCCTGTCTAAAAAAGTCGCCGAAATGTTTTTTGTTGATGTTATGAGACTATTTGACAAGTTTTCAAATTCTAGTAAAATTAATATTAGCAAATAGTCAATAATTGTATATTAAAGAAATCATACACAGTGATCACTTAATTTGTTAAAGTTAATAAAGTCTTTGTTTACAAAAATACTCAGTCAGCTCAAATGTAGACATCTGTGTTCGAATGCGTGTACGAGTAATTGTCTGAAATAAGACGTCACCAATGTTATATTTATTATAGATATCTTTTGATATAAATGTTTATTTGTGTTTTGGTGAACAATTGTCACTAGCTTTTTCTTTTTTCTTTCTTAAAACTCTCCAAACAATAGAAAAACGACATTTTTTTCGTATTTTCTTATAAATAATACTGTTTTACGTGGCTACTTTTCACAGGTTAATATGTTTATCAAAATTAAACCATAAAACAGTTCGCCGTTATATAAGATAACATAAATGTACAGTTAAATATCTTGATCTTGATGTAATGCTGTTTTTTTAACAGACAGTCGAATATTCATGGCTGAAAAAGTCGCCGACATTTTTGCGTCTTTTATTTTGAGAGTATTCTTCAAGTTTTGACATTCTAGTAGAATTAATATTTACAAATCGTAAATAATTGTTTTTTGATGAAGTAAGTTATCAATGTACAATAGAAAACTGTGTATACTAAATTTGTTTGGGTTCAATCATATGTTTACAAAAAAAATCAATATCCACAAATGCAGATACATGTGTTCGAATGCTTTTGCGACTAATTATCTAAAATATTTCGTTACCAATTGTATGTTCATTTAAAGCATCTATTGATAGCAGTGCCTATCTATTTTTTGGGATAATTTGTCACCAGCTTTGATTAGTTGGAAACTTTCCATGCAATTGAAAAACGTCATTTTATTCGCAATTTTTTATAAATAAGACAGTCTTATGTGGCCTAATGTCTGGGTTAATATGTTTATCATAATCAAACCACATTACACTGGTCCGTTATATAAGATAACAGAAATGTACATTTAAATATCTTGATCTCGATGTTATGCTTTTTTTCTAACAGTCAGTCGAATATTCCTGTCGACAAAAGTCGCCGAAATGTTTGTTGTTAATGTTCTGGGACTATTTGACAAGTTTTCAAATTCTAGTAAAATTAATAGTAGCAAATAGTCAATAATTGTATATTAAAGAAATATTTCACAGTGATCACTAAATTTGTTAAAGTTCATAAAGTCTTTGTTTACAAAAATAATCAGTCAGCTCAAATGTAGGCATCTGTGTTCGAATGCGTGTACGAGTAATTGTCTGAAATACGACGATACCAATGTTATGTTTATTATAGATATCTTTTGATAAAAATGTTTATTTGTGTTTTATTGCACAATTGTCACTTGCTTTTTTCTTTTTTAAAACTCTCCAAACAATAGAAAAACGTCATTTTATTCGTAATTTCTTATAAATAATACTGTTTTAGTTGGCTACTTTTTTTAGGTTAATATGTTTATAAAAATTAAACCATATAACACATTGCCATCATATAAGATAACATAAATGTACAGTTAAATATCTAGATTTTGATGTAATGCTGTTTTTCTAACAGTCAGTCGAATATTCATGTCTGAAAAAGCGTCAAAATTTTTGCGTCTTATCTTTTGAGAGTATTCTTCAATTTTTCAAATTCTTGTAAAAATAAATAATTACAAATCGTAAATAATTGTTTATTGATGAAGAAGGTTATTAATGTACAATAAAAAGCAGTGTATACTAAATTTGTTTGAGATCAATCATATGTTTACAAAAAAAATCAATATCCATGAATGCAGATACATGTGTTCGAATGCGTTTACGACTAATTGTCTAAAATATTACGTTATCAAGTGTATGTTCATTAAAAGCATCTATTGATAGCAGTGCCTAATTATTTTTGGCATAATTTCTCACCAAACAGTACGAGTAATTGTCTGAAATACGACGTTACCAATGTTATGTTTATTATAAACATCTTTTTATAGAAATGCTTATTTGTGTTTTATTGCACAATAGTCTTTAGATTTTTCTTTTTAAAACTCTCCAAACAATCGAAAAACGTCATTTTATTTGTTATTTCTTATAAATAATACTATTTTACCTGACTACTTTTAAAGATTTATGTATTCATCAAAATTAAACCATATAACAGTGTGACATTATATAAGATACATAAATGTACAGTTAAATATCTTGATCTATATGTAATGCTGCTTATCTAACAGTCATTTGAATGTTACCGTCTGAAAAAGTCGCCGACATTTTTGTGTTTTATCTTGTGAGAGTATTTCGCAAGTTTTGAAATTATAGTGACAGTAATGGTTACAAATCGTCAGTAATTGTATATTAATGAAGTTATTTATCAATGTACAATATAATTTCGTGTATGCTAAATTTGTGTACGTTCAAATAATTTAATTTTAGATGTAACGCGTCTTCTCATTGGCTGACGTTATTTTGTTATGATCCCATAGACATAATTTAGTCATGTGTCCGTAACGTCTTCAACGTTTTTTCATGTGTTTCTAAGGTTTAAAATGGAATTTTGAATGAAATTATAAAAAATGACTGTAATATTTGTTCTGTCTATTCGAAATAACATAAAAATGTGGAACACACTGTTAAATAACCCGCTACGCGCGTTATTCATTATACACCAAATTTTTTTATGTTATTTCTTCATAGAGAGAAAAAAATATTCCTTAAATATATTTTTTCCAAAATAATCAATATCCACGAATGCAAATACATGTATTCGAATACGTTTACGACTAATTGCCTAAAATATTACGTTACCAACTGTATGTTCATTTAAAGCATCTATTGATAGCAGTGCCTATCTATTTTTTGGCATAATTTGTCACCAGCTTTGATTAGTTGAAAACTTTCCATGCAATTGAAAAACGACATTTTATTTGCAATAAATTATTTTTAGGAAATATTATTTACAAAACTAAACTACATACAAGTGCGCCGTTATCAAAGGAAGAATAATTGTCCAGTTAAGGAGGCTCGCGGGTATAAGATTTTCAGAAAAAAATTAAACTTTTATTTTTCATTATAAATTTTATTAATTACATTTAGTAGTTGTTACTTTATTTGAGGGTACACAAATCATTCCAAAAATATTTTCGTGTTGGCCACAGGTGACTTTTAAAAAGTAGATTTCATTGGAAAAGCTCCAAATTATCTCCCTTTGGTGCACAAATGCCATTTTTTGGCTTTAAAATTGAAATATCTTTTTTAACTCATCGGTGACCTATATTTTTTATGGTTGTTTTCGAATAACCTGTACATAAACTAAATAATTGTAAAATTTCAGCGATTTCTGTAATAAGGTTCTTTTTTTATTTCGATATTACCGATTTTTCTCCTATTAGTTCAACAGAAAAAAAGAAGATTAACAAAAATGTATGCTTCTTTCCAAGGCAGATTGTGAGCGTAAATGAACGGTGACCCCATTTTTTTATTTCATTTTTCTATAAAGTATAAGATAAAGTTCATTTATACAAAAATATGGTGAAATCCTATATCAAATAAAAAATTGGATTTAGACCCGCGAGCCCCCTTAAGTGTTTTATCGTGGTGTTTTGCATGTTTAATAACAGTTATTTGAATATACCTGTTTACAAAAGTTCATCCAAAAGATATGCTTCTGATTTGAAGAAACTATTCTACACAATCGGATAATCTCCTGAAAATATAAATACAAAATAGTCATTACTTGAATATTTATGCAGTAACTAATAATTGTACAAATTAAACAGTGTACATAGCAAAAATTAAGTTCATTTTTTTACGGAAATAATGAGTTACCCTGGGTGCAGATGTATATGTTCAAATGTTTTCATGACTGATTGTCTGAATTGTTAATTTACCCTTGTTATTTGTTTTGAACGCATCTTCTTATATAAAAGAGCTTATTTGTGTTAGATTGCCTCTTAAATAATACTGTCTTAC
>CM034349.1:96067992-96171916 GCA_019925275.1 Mytilus edulis | reverse complement strand
GCTGTAGCTATTTGTTGTATTTCGTTTTACATTGTTTATTTCTGACATAAAACCCCCTTAAAAAAATACAATTTGAAACTAGAAACACTTATCCTAAAAATTGCATTTTAATATTAAAACCAAAGAGAATGAAGAAAGAACACTATCGAGTGTACCTTAATATGATTCTAAAAAATAGTCATTACATTGAATGCTTATAATTATAATGAGATATGGTATGATTGCCACTGAGATTTATATCCACCAGAGTTCAAATATTGTGCATTCAATTTGTAGGTCACCTTTTAACCTTCAACAATGAGCAAAATCCATAGCCTATAGTAAGCTTTAAAAGGCTCTAACATGGCAAAAAAACTTTGTTAATCTAACTGATATTTCTAAATTACTGAATGTTCAATTGTTATGATGGAGAAAATAAGTGGCATTACAGTTTATCATGTCTATGTCATGGACACAAAGACCATCTAGGAGTTTTGCAAATGCCTACTTTGGACAGTCAAACGACAAGTAGGAATAAAAAAATCTACTTTAATGTTGAATATATTAAATTGAGAATAGATATGGGGAATGTGTCAAAGAGACAATTAAGTAGAAGAAAAAGGACACCAATGCTTCTCATCACAGCGAAGAAAATCCAGCTCCCTCAGGCAGGCTTTAGCTGAACTCTAAAACAAAATGTATACTAGTTCAGTGAAAATAGATGTCATACAAAACTTCAAAACATAAATGAACTAAAATTGAAAATCCTACAAGGCTATATAACATGTATAAAAATAAGAAGATGAGTATAAAAAAGATGTGGTATAATTTCCAATGAGACAACTCTCCACAAGATACCAAATGATGCAGAAATTAAACAACTATAGGTTACTGTACAGTCTTCAACAATGAGCAAAACCCATACAATGTAATACCAATATACAGTTGTATAAAGATGAAGGAAAAACAAACGACAACCACTGAATTACAGGCTCCTGACTTGGGACAGACATATACATACAGAATGTGGTTGGGTAAAACATGTTAGCGGTATCCCAACCCGCCCCCCCATACCTAGGACAGTGGTGTAACAGTACAACATAAGAACGAACTATAAAAAATCAGTTGAAAAAGGCTACAGTCATCAGATGGATACAAATAGAAATACTACATAGAGTGGATGTGGCCGGGTACTTGTATATCCCAACAACAAAGGTACATGTACATTTGAGTATGATTGCCAATGAGACAACTCAATCAAAGTTCAAATCAAGTGGATGTTAGTAATTATAGGCAACTGTACAGTCTTCAACAATGAGTAAAACCCATATATAGTCTGCTGTTAAAGGCCCAGACATAAATTATATAAACAATTCAAATGAGAAACTGACGGCCTAATTTATTACAAAACAACAAAAATATCGAAAATTAAAAATGACATGCATGAACCAACAACAACCACTGAACTAAAGCTTAAGGCATAACACTACAGGGTTAAATAATACTATTAATTTGAAAGCATGCCTTTTATGGCTTTATTTGTAAATACCCAGCTATCTATCTAATTGCCAACCGCGGAAATTGTAATATTTCATAAAAGGCTATCAGGAACTATGATACTGAAAATATATGGTTTTTGGTAGGGTTTGTGTTGCTTTCTTTAGTTTTTGTTGTTGTGTTGTGTCCTTCTTTATGACTATAAATAATAGGAAAAAGAAATAACCTAGTAAACTGAATTAGTAAGTCTTTCAAGCCTCTAATCCTTGTTGTTGGAGTAAATTAAGAAAATAAAATTGCAATGAATAACAATACAGTAGAAAGTAGGTCAACAAACACAATCTCGATGTGGCTATATATGTATGTAGATTTACGTTAAATTGAAGAGCATGTAAATAAAATAATCAGATTTCCTGTTCTTTTAGTTAAAACCATTCACAGCCTAAAATATCTGGTGAAATTCTGTTGATTGATGTGCAACTCAGTATATTATATAAAGGCATACGACTACAATTCACACATATGCACAGTACATAAAATCATGAGTTACTAAATCCTGCAAAAATCCATAGAAGAATATTGACAGCAATCGATCAATGCAATACTGCTTTGCTCTACAAAATAAAACAAATTTATTATACATTAAATATTGAATCACCCGAGTAAAAAATTGTCTATAATAATAGTCTGAGGTCTGACACAATCAAATAAGACCTTGTACAGCTGTTGTTTACTTGCAGTGTTTTATTCATATTATAAACATTTACCAGGGTAACACAGAAATACAATATTAAAGACTTCAAATCAAAGAGGACTGGCAGAAGACCAAATAAGGTACACAAGCTCCATACAAATTTATAAAGGAATGTTTAGAGAGGGAAGGCAATTACAGAAAAAAACATGCCTAGTCCTATATTTTTTGCATCAAAGCAAAAATATAAAATAGTCTTTCAAAGTGTCAAAATTATTTGGACTATTGTACTTCATGTTGGGAAGAACCCTCCAAATGAGGGCAAGGGGTCATTTCACTGTTGAAGAAAAGAAAAAAAAAAAGATTTTTAACTTAAAAGGGGAAAAATTCATTATGTTTGAAACAGCTTTTTCAAAAAGAGGCCTAGGGTCCCATTACTTTTAATAATTAAAACAAAAGATATAAATCCAAGCCTATTATAAAACTCAGTCCCAGGCGGATCCAGAGGGGGGGGGGTCCGGGGGTTGGACCCCCTCTTTTTTGGCCGATCAATGCATTTGAATGGGAGCATATAGTTGGTTCCCCCCCTTTACTCTGGGTTGGGAACCCCCCCTTTTTGAAATGGCTGGATCCGCGCCTGAAACTCTTGGACATGTTTTGAACTTACGATACCAGATAGATGTAAATAGTTCTTTCAATGCCAATGGGAAACATTTCTTCAAATAATATAAATATATGTTCATTTGACATAAATTTTGTACTAAAAAGTGGCTTTTACAACAAAAACAAAATTAATCACTTGAAATGTATTACTCATAAAGGGATAGTCATGCAATTGAGGGGTTGTTCCGAACCTGTTGGAGGCAATGTCTTTTTAGTACAATAATTAAATTAAAATTATTTTGAAACTCAGATCACAGGGGTTTGTTTCAAAGCCTGTGCTCAGATGTTCAACTGTTCAAATTATAAATTTATGTTGCGCGACTTTACTGTTTTTGCTTAAACCTATCAACTATAACCACAGGCACTTGTTTCTATCCATACGAAGGTCGACTATCCATATAAATAGAAGAAGGTGGCTAACGAATTTTTTTTTAGGTCACGACAGTCTCCGCTTGGGACGCTTTTTCTACCCTTCAACTTAATGCTAAAAATCCCTACCTTATATGAATCGATTCAGTGAATATTTTCCTTTAACACTAAACTAATTTCATAATCCCCACAGTGTTCCTCTTCACGGTAATCTACTCTCAATTCACTAAACCATGTCCAAAAGTTCAACTACCATCTTTCCAATGTATCTACTTCCGGTTGTGGGCAGAATGCTATCTTTTTAAAAACGAAATGATTCTGTAAAATTACCAGTTTATTATTTTCATTATCAATATATTTTTAAAGATGAAATTTCACCGAAATAAGTACATTTATTGTTGTTATTAAAAAAATCAGAAAGTCAGAAACTAATTTGAATGAATTCGATAATACTAGAGAATTCCGAATGTATATGGTAACTCTAAAGAATTTCATCGATCTTTTATTTTGGAGGTAAAAAACGTATCAGAATTAGGGGAAAGAAACTGAGTCAATGAAAACAAAATAAATTTACTGCGATGTCAACCGGAAGTAGATACATTGGAAAGATGGTAGTTGAACTTTTGGACATGGTTTAGTGAATTGAGAGTAGATTACCGTGAAGAGGAACACTGTGGGGATTATGAAATTAGTTTAGTGTTAAAGGAAAATATTCACTGAATCGATTCATATAAGGTAGGGATTTTTAGCATTAAGTTGAAGGGTAGAAAAAGCGTCCCAAGCGGAGACTGTCGTGACCTAAAAAAAAATTCGTTAGCCACCTTCTTCTATTTATATGGATAGTCGACCTTCGTATGGATAGAAACAAGTGCCTGTGACTATAACCTACAATTCACCTACTGCCTTTTGACAACACATTAATTACACCATGACCCTTTAACACGTATATGCTAGCTGCATGTTGATGTTCTTTGGTTGAAGTCGATAAAAAAAACAAGCACTCATGGAGGCTGCCATTTTGGATGTTGTGGGTCAAAATATCATTTCGGATACTATCGTTACTTTTCATAGGGTCTACGATTAATCCAAAATGTTCCGAGTCTCTGACAGAAATCTGACATAAGAATTTTTACCATTGCGAAAACCCAGACGTTTGATTTGTAAAATTCAAGCGTCTGGGTAATCGAGACTAAAGAACAACCGATCGTATGATAGATTACAATGAAAAACAAATAAGCCAATCAGAGCGTTCTCCATATCATGGCTTTTAGATCGCGTTTATCTACCTGTAAACTACGATTATACTACTATAATATACAATACAGAGACTCTCTGTATCCTGTCTTCTTTTTTCTAAAATATTTACTATCTAAGGGGTCATACCAGTTGCATATATATATATTGAAATAAGTAAAACATGTGGAAACAAGAATGTGTCCATAGTATACGGATTTCACATCGGCACTATCATTTACTATGTTTAGTGGACCGTGAAATGGGGTATTATCTCTCATAGGGAACATATTTACTAAGTTTTTAGTTGGTTGGACTTCAACTTCATCAAAAACTACCTCGACAAAAACTTTATACTGAAGCGGGACAGACGAACGGACGAACGAACGAACGGACGAACAGACTAGAAAACATAATTCCCATAAATGGGGCATACAAATTTATTGTTGAAAGTGAAAGTAGTGATTTGGCCAAAATGAAAGTAGATATTAGAGGGAGGCAGGACTTATAAGGGACGTCGGGATCGGCTGTTTTAAGCTCGGGATTTCGGAATTGATCTTTACGAGATGCGGGAATATTGTTTTTTTAATTTCGGGATGCCGGGATATGAATTTCGTTAAATACGCACCTCAGGATTTCATGTTTTTAAGCCTAGGATTTCAGGATCAGGGCCCCTCAGACCACCCCTTTAATGAGTCTTAGTCATTTACACGAGATTCAAATCCTACCATTGGCATGTAAATAGGAAATACACTGATGGATAGAAGCACATTTTATAAGAATAGTAATGGTCTATAAGCAGTTTCATTTATTTCATGTTTGAAGCGGTGCAAATGTTTAATTCAATTTGAATTTTACCAAAAAATGCATTGTAGCAAAGGGGAAGAATAATTGTGGTATAAGGCCAGAAACACGAAAATTAATTGAATGTAACAGAAAGAAACATATAACAGACTTTGGAAAAAAGGAAAAAGGCTTTTGATACCTTATATCACTGGCGTCAACGTGATGATCGTAACTGCAATTACGATCATCCCAAAATGGCAGACACAAATATAGGGATATTTTAGAAGGCTGATTTCTCCCTTTAACAGCTTATTTTCAGATTTGTTTTCTATCAGGAAAAATCTTAATAAGCATTGCCATTGAATGTGTTTTTCATAAATTATAGAAAAACAACCCGAAGAACGAAAATCGAGATTAAAAAAATCACGATGATGATCGTAACTTCGTCTATAGATGATCGTAACTTTGACTTGTTTTTATAAAAAGATGATCGTAACTCAAAATTTATGAATGTTTTGTTTTCACTAAATGAACACCCTATTTAGCAGTCACGAAAAAAAAATATATCATGATTTTAAAATTAAACAAAGAATAAATGAAAACCGCTTAGAGGGAGGGTCAAGGTGCTCGCATCACCATTTTTGTGGGGAAAATTTGGTTGATTGTATAGGGAATAAATGCAGCATGACTGTAGCGGGCCTATTCTTAGGCAGCCAGTCCCCCATCCCTGGACTACTGTTACCTATATTTACCATGGGTTGGCTATTTATATAAAGAAGAAAAAGTTGAAATAGATGGTATACACGTTCATATTAGATTTTTCAAGCTACAAATCCTTACATTTCTACGGTATATGACATGTATTATTGAAGTTGGTCGAAGAAGTTGTATTAAGCCAAACATATCAATAAGGTATCTACCATTTGATTTTTAAAAGGGGTGATGAAATTTAGCCGAAAAGGCAGGACAGGAGATTGGAGTAAAAAAAGGCCGGATGAACATCTTGGCCAAACAAAAAGGCAGGATGACAATTTACGTTAAAAAAAATCAGGATGAAAAAAAACAGGACCGACTAGAGTAAAAATAAAAACGCAGGATAGAGATTTCAACATAAATAATGCAAGACAAAATAATTCATCCTAGCCCCTCCCTCAAATAAAAATCAAATAGTAGCTCCCTTTATTGACGGTTTCATTGGGTTTTTTTCTTCATTCAACAGATATGATTGAACTTCTTAATGCTTTTTTTTCAACCTCTCCTTTAAAAATCGCAAATCTGTTAATAAAAGAAACTATAAAGTCTGAATTCCCCAAAAATACCAGATCCTCGAAAGGTGCTATTGTCCCTATAAAGTGTAGGGGGGAAAGCGGGGGGGGGGGGGGGGGGGGGGGTGAAAAAAAATTCTCCTTTTTTAACAAACTGATCATTAATATGAACTGTCCAATATCTTATTTATATAAAACATATGAAATCAATATAAAGTTGTAAACCCCCAATGCATTTTAATATTGAACTAGATAAAAAATAAATACGAAATCTCGAGAAGTCATAACCATTTGTGCACTTACCAATAGGACGTTACCCTCCCTCAGAGTTCGTTCCTCATTATTATCACAATATCAGCTGATAACGTACATTTTCTCGCATACTAGACAGCTTTATTTGTCAGAAAATGCTTCGTTGGAACAGACAGTTACGATCATCTTAAGTAGAAGTTACGGTCATCGTTTATAAGAATAAACAAGAGTTACGATCATCATCGTGATTTTTTGTATCTCGATTTTCATTCTTCTTGTTGCTTTTCCATCCGGTCCGAAAAAATATTTCAATGGCAATGCTTATAACGATGTTTCTTGACATGATACAAATCTGAAAATAAGCTATTAAAGTGGAGAAATCAGCCTTATAAAATTTCCCTATATTTGTGTCCGCCATATTGGGATGATCGTAACTGCAGTTACGATCATCACGTTGACACCGGTGTTATATGAAATTCTCCAGTCATAATATCTTTTACAAAATTACATCCTATTTACCTATTTACAAGCTGTATATGCCCGCGTTTTCGCGGGTGTGTTCTAGTCTGTTTTAAAATACCGAATGTTAACGTTCAAAAACGCATTGATGATCGTGACGTTACAAGCGTTCAGTCAAAAGAGTATTTTTTGGCAAATACCACGGCAGAGAGGGTAAAAAAGGCATTTCCTTTTTACATATACCCGGCGGCGTTAAAAAATGAACGATATTCATTCGATAATAGTAAATTGGTGAAAAATACACTGGCTATCAACCAATCAAAATCCAGGATTCCTACATAAAGTGTAATTTATACTAAAAATACCCTGGTTTTCTTAGCATACTATGAAGCGCATTCATCCTCACTTTTTAATGCCTACTCATAGATAATTTAAATTTGGCCCAAAAAGGTCTAAATATATTTTTCTTTCACCAAAAGTTTCATTTCCGCAAATTTGTAAATTCATAGAATAATAAATATGTGCGAGCACAACAGCAATATGCTACGGAAGCGTATTAGCGCCACACATTTTTTTATTTTTAAGGTCTTTCCTTTTTCAAAAGGGAAAGACCTTACTGTATTTCTTCTGTTTATTATTATTATTCTTCCGCCAAACTTTGACGAAGTAAGCAGCCTTAACCGTAAGACGTGTCGCTTTCATGTTCACACTTTGTATCCGGCGGTGTCATGAATACCTATCCGGAACTCACCCTGTGAGTCGAAATATTTTGTCGGTACGGAGTAATCCCTCCGAAACCCAAAAACCTTGTTATCAGCAACCTTAATACTTTCAGAAGTGTTGTATAGTGGAAAATGTTTGGGTCATTAATGCGCTACTTTGTTACATTTTGACCAAAGAGATTTGACCTTTCTGTAAGGGTTATAACCCCTGTTTTAGGTTTCTGAAAATAGAAAATCAGCTTTTACTATATAACCAAAGGTCCTAGACCCATGGGGTCTTCAGCAATGACATTGGGGACGAATGACCTTGACAAAGGTCAAGGTCGTGTCCCATATAGCGAATTGTGTGTTTTTGACCTTATTTAAAGGATTTTCAGTGTGTTTTAAAGCTTTTTAAGGTCGACCTTGATCTTTGACCTTACAACTTTTTAGTCGATATCTCAAAAACGATTGTACTCACAGAAATAGTAAATAGTGAAAAACGTTGAGGTGGATGAGGTGCAACTTTTTTACATTTGACCGAAGAGATTTGACCTTTCTGTAAGGGGCATAACCTGTGTAAGAACTTTTCAATACATTCTATGTCTATTGGAACATGTATTTTACATTACAAAAGGAAAGACCTCTCAATTGTTCAAGAACAATTGACATTTCAATTATTTTTATTTTTCTTCTGATCTTTGCGTTTTAACGCAAACAATTTTTTTTATCTAATTTCTAATTTAAGATTCAAAGGAAACAGCCGTTATTAATTGAGGAGGCTGTATATATTAAAATTGATCACCTTTGTAGTAATTGTAAAGTAAAATGCTTGAATAATTAGAACATATCATTGACTAATAATGAGCAGAACAATATAATAAGATGTGGTACGAGTGCCAATAAGAAAACTCTCCATCTAAGTCACTATTCGTAAAATTAAATCATCACAGGCCAAAGTACGGTCTGCAACACGATGCATTGGCTCACACCGAACAGCAAACTATAAAGGCCCCCGAAAAATATATCCATGTTACTACTAGTATATATATATTACAAAGAAAATTGAGTAAATGAAGGTTATACCGAAGAAAATTATCAACCCTGCTAATATAGCTATAACCGAATATAAATATACTTCCAAAGTAAGCTCTCGTTTGAGAACTGTGTAATGTTGGTTAGATTCATACACGCTTCCCTTTGGCAATGAATGTATAGAATGAAGATGTTTTATTAATAAAATTATGTTATCTTCATTCAAATTGCTACCCAAACATCTTAAAAATACTTCACTATATTTAAATGGTAATTCAAGGTTTTCTCCCCTTTTGTATTTGAAATCGGTATTTCTCCACAACCAAACAAGTAATTGATCTGGGTTCTTTTGATTTGAGATCACCGACCTATGACCTTGAAGTCGAGGTCAAGGTCAAAGGTCAATTTGACGTTCTTAATTTTGACCTTTGCTAAAAATCCTTTCTTGTTCATTATAAGACAATTAAGTCATCTGCATATACCTATTAATCTTATTTTTTTATATCAGTTTGAAGTACCAAACTACATCAACAAGGAGTGACATTTTCTAACATCGTTTTTTTTTTAATTTCATTCTTATTATTTAGGTGGAAAGACCTTCAATTGTTCTCTGAAGAATTGGGTTTTAATTTCTATAGATAGTAAAGTCCATCTTGTCAGTAATCTTTCAAACTTGTAAATGGGTGGACAATTGGTGAGTACAGCTAGCTCAATCATTAACATGTGTATGTAAGATGATCGATAAAATAGTTCAAATTAATTATAATTTTTTTTTATAAATATAAAGATTAATTTTTCATATGTTTTTGTATAAATACGCCCAAATGTAGTAACTTTTCAACAGGTAAATTACGCGCAAACGTAATGCGTATTGTCGCAAAAATGTGTAATTTTTTTCTCTCGCGCAAATGTAGGACCAATCCACGCAAACGTAACGCGTCGAAGTCTACATGTAACAAGTATCTTAGTTATTAGTTAAATTGAGAGTTGTCCGAGTCATTCGCATTCATACCACATCTTCCAATATCTCTTTGCAAATTTTGTATCAATGGATGTGTTCAACTATTTACTCTGCGTATAACATTAATTATTTAATCAGAAAATATTCAACAATTAGCATCGTTTTTCAGGTAAATAAAAGTGATTAATGAATTATAAAACACAAGCTCTTTAATTAAAAAGTTGAATGTTCATTTGAACTGTAATCAGTAGACATTTAATTAATCAACTGAGCAGAAGTGTTCATCTCAACTGATCATTTGATTAACTCAAAGCCATACCTCAGAACTAAATGTAAATATATAAACCTGCATTTTAGGGGTTAGTTATCAATTCCTAAATTCTGAATTTAAGACAATCTTATAGAAAAAATATCTATATTAAGGAATATAATTCAGAATTGACAAAGAAATACAAGATGCAAGAAAAGGTGAGTTTTATTATATGATTTTAAGCTAATCTAACGTGTTGTTCTTCGGAGTTCTTCGTGCACACTTTATACAGTGTATTATTTTTATAAATAGCAATGCATTTCTGTGAAAAGAAATAAAAACAAACTAAAAGTTACTTTTTTGAAGAATATTTATGAATCTTGTATGTAACAATGATTGTACTTATTGTTTAGATAACTTAGTTAATGCACTTGGTGTTTGTTTATTGGGTTTCATCCTTAAAAAAATCGTCTTTATTTAAACGATACATAAACGAAATTTTTATATTTCCATAGGTTCTTCAAGTGAATTTCCAGAGTGAAGTGTCGGAAGAAACGACAGTGCTGCCTTCTCTTAACAACAAATCGTCACAACTTACTATAGATATACCTAGAGACCCATTACAGGACAACTTCCTGTCCTTACACCAGATCATGCCTTCATTTTCAACAAATCAGTTCACGGGACAAATGATGAGCCAGAACCTGATATACCCAATGGTACAGACAACAACCGATGAATGTGCGCAAAATATTTCGTCAACACAGCAGATGTGCAATGTACAAAAAATAGAAGGAAACACTAGTTCATCGGAGGAAGACTCTGACAGATCGTATGGTAAGACTATATTTTATTTGTAAAATCTGCTTATTGCTCTGAGGATATCAATCCAGGTCTAGTTTATTCCCCTCTAATTTAGAATCTAAAATATAAATAATAGAGAATAAAGGAGACTGATAAGGATAAAGAATAGAGAAAATGGCCTAAAATTTAATAATAAGTTACAGAAATAAAGGAACTCCATTCAGACCCTTATTATTCAGCACCTCATTTTTGTCTATTCTTTATTTTTTGTCCATTTTTGTCTATTCCTTATTTTTCTGTCCATTATTCTCTATTCTGTTAATCCCCATCCATAACCTCATGTGTGGGAAGGATTTTCGTAAGCAAATGTCAATTCCTTTATTTCAATTTGTTTTCTTTATGATTAAATACTCTCAGTTTATGATAAAAATTATCATAATTTGTATAATTCTTTTTTGTCACATTCAATCAAGCTTATCTTATTTTTTTTTTCTTTTACTGTGCTTATCCAGTGACCTTTGAGGTAACACAATAGCAATGGCTCAAACAGTTTACCAAATTGCAGTTAGATTTCTTCTCCAACTAACTGATCAACTGGTGAAATATTTTAGCAGATTGCTCAAGTGAAATGTTGTTAGTATGAAGTGAGTGCTGTTAAATCAAAAGCAATACTTACCATCCAGATCCAGTTAGTTGATATCTTTGTCATTTGTTTCAAACACAAAAAATGACTTACTATAATATGAGTCACTGAATAAGAAGGTCTAATTTTGACATGGAAACTTCTATCATAAATAGATTTTATAAATAAATAGTTGAAAACATTGTTTTGTAAGTCTATAATTAATAGCCCCGTTTTCCAACAACAAGTTAGTGCATAATTGTAATTTGGATTTTTTTTTCTAAAGCAATTACTTATCTGCTACCATTAAAGGGAAATAATTTACATTACTGAAAATCAGCAAAATGTTGTCACAATTTTTGTCTGACAAATATCTACTTTCCTCATTTAATTTGTTTGTAACATTACTTTTATGATTATTAAACTTTTATCCTCTGTTTTGAAAAGAAACAATGAAATTTATTTTTAAGATGATCAAAATTTTGAAAAAAATTGTAGGCAAAATCAGAAGCCAGGTATCATTGATTAATTTTTTAGTGTACAATAACTCAATAAAAATTATTTCCCTTTAATGCCAGCAGATCAGTAAGTTGTATAGAAAATATTATACGAATCATAATTACACAATAACTTTGTCTTAGAAGACAAAGCTATAAAATATACATCTACAAAACAATGGTTTGAACTATTTTTTTTATAAAATCTATTTATGATAGAAGTTTCCATGTCAAAATTAGACCTTCTTATTCAGTGACTCATACTATAGTAAGTCATTTTTGTGTTTGAAACAAATGACAAAGATATCAACTAACTGGATTTGGTTGGTAAGTATTACTTTTGATTTCACAGCACTCACTTCATACTTACAACATTTCACTTGAGTAATCTGCTAAAACATTTTACCAGTTGATCAGTTAGTTGGAGAAGAAATCTAACTGCAATTTGGTAAACTGTTTGAGCCATTGCTATTGTGATACCCCAAAGGTCACTGGATAAGCACTGTAAATAAGATTGCATGTGTTTTTCTTTGAAAAGTCTAACAGTAAAACAACTTTAATGTTTTAATAATTAAGAGATTTTTTATTCAATGAAAAAATGCATATATATTTAATATTATTTTATTTTTTCTGTAGACAATGAAATGAACCGACAGGTGCCACGAGAAGGCGGAAGTGAACTTGAACTGTCCTCGGCATCTGATTGCCTAAATACTAGAGACACTTATTCGATCAACAGTTCATCAACAAATAAACCGACTTCCCAGTCTACAGACAGCAGAAAACAAAAGAAAAATAGAACAACTTACACACCAAGCCAAGTACAAATGTTAGAGAGGTCCTTCTACGAAAATCCGTATCCGGACTCTGCTAAGATTGAAACTATGGCATTAGATCTAAAAGTAGCCGAACCAAATGTCAAAGTAAGAATTCACTTATTTATGTATCTGTTTTTTTTTTATTATAATGTTTTAAAGATTTGATATTTCGTTTTTTTTTCTTTTACCTTGTAGCTGTATATACACAAATTCACTGTAACATATATATAACGATTTTTATTTATTAAAAAATGTTTACACTAAAAATTGGATTTCAAATGAACGCGGTATTTTAGTCAACAAAAGGAATTACGAATACAAGTAAATTAACATTTTATTCACATGCTTTACATGTCTCTTTATATTTTCTTCTCCAGATTTGGTTTCAGAATAAACGGGCTAGGTGTCGTAAACGCGCCCAAGAGAAGCCACAGCAGAATGCAATGCCACACATGTCGCCGATGATGCCACAAATGGGACCGTATGGAATGTTGCCACCTCATCACCCCATGTTACACGGATCCCCGGCTAATATTATGCCACGTCCGTTTTTCTATCCGGGACCACCCATGGGAATGCATCCTCACATTCCTGCTTCGGCCTTCACGTCAACTATGAATCAACATCAGTGGCCAGGTATTCAACTAGATGATCGATTTTCAAGTTCACCAACTTCGTCAACACCATCGCCAAGGTCGTCGACGTCCTCATCGCCAAATTCGTCTGACAGTCAAAGTCCCGAAACAACAAGACAAATATCACACGTGCAGCCCAATATGCTACACTTGAAGCAATACATGCCGTTGTCTTATCCATATGGAATGTGTCCGCCATTTTATTACGGAGGATGTTGAAATGAACTACCTTAAGCAATATAGTGCCAAAGCATGCCGTATTTCATATTTGTAAAATAGAATGCACATGTATATATGATAAATAAATTATTATTCGTATTGATCTCTAGTTTAATATATATGTATACAAAGAACAGAATTTCTGTGGGTTTTTTTTCTATAAGTTAAATCCTAGCAATTTTACCACTCTATGATTGTGACTGATCTTATTTATAACCCTTCTAACATCGCGGGTTCAGTAACATACAATGAGATGACAAGTCAGCAACACAACGAAAAATATATCTTAATCATTCAGGCTGGGTCTTTAAGAGATTTTAATTATTCACCAGAATCACAGTCAAAGAAAGATCTGCCATTAACATACATTTTTTTCTAAAAACAATAAAAACACTCAAATAGGCCATATGACAACTACTAACGAGGTTCCTGACTCAAGACATGCACATGGAAATGTTGTGGCTTAAATTTGTTTTCGAAGATCTAAACCCAATGCCCTGACCACTGAATCACGGGTAGCTACATTCAACGTATCTAAAATAAGTTACAGTACAAGCGTATGCAGCACTGATCCGCAATGTTGAATGTTTCTTCAACTGATCAAATGTTGTTTGACGAGTGTCGAAGGAAGAAGGGCTGTTATATATACATGTCAGTTTTCTAAGTTTGGAAATAAGTCACATATTGATAAAAAAAAAAAAAAAGTGGAAATAAGCATGTACATACAAAATCTAATAATTTAAAAACTTTCAATTTTATGAGTGTTCAACATAGTTCTTAGCATGTTATAATTCCTCAAAATATACAAGAGGCACTTGTCTTAGAAAAAAACCCTATTACCCTTAATATAACACAAGGTACTGAACTTGCATTTAAGAAAAGGCTTACTCGAATAATTCAAGCCCTTACCATCTCCGGTTTTCTCCACCGTTCGAGGCAAAATGATACAATAAATGTATTTTTCAAAAGTTTTTAGCATAATTAGGAAGTCACTTTACATATTTTGACTTTTCTGAACAGTGTTCGTTATGTTTAAAATGGTTTTTTTATCGTTAATATGAAAATATATTATACTGTTGTTTTTCTCCTTTGTCGAGTCATATGATAGAAAGATTTTATATCGTATGTAATTACATTTGGTGACATCCGTTTTTGGATTCCTACTTGAGAAAGGATCAATTATAATATCATGTCAAGCTGTTATTTTCTCCATTGTTGAAGCATAGGATAAAAAGATCATAACATGTCATTTTTCATATCAGATGTATTATCAGCCCTTGAGCCTTCGGCATTTTGCGCATTTCTTAAATTTGAAAATTATAAAGTTAATAAACAAAGACGGACATCAAAACATGAGAAATTTTATTTTACAAGAAGCATATTTGTTAATCTGCAAATTCGTCAATTCTGTCATCTCAAAGATTTTTGCAAGCGATTGAGAACTTTAGACAGTTGGTAATTTAAAAGGCAGGGTTTTGTTTAAATCATTCGCCACTTAGGAGATAACTGTATTGTATTTTAAGCTCCGACGGCATCAATTGGGGATTTGATGGTCGCAAATTAAGTTTACTGGCGACGCGTTAATTCCACGTGGCCAAATATATCTTGATAATTGGAAAAAAAGTGAACTTCCTTTGGTAAAATATGTTTCATCTAAACTTTAAATAGTCATGTATCAAATATACATTAATATCATTAAAAGTGTCACTTTCTTTGCATCATGAATTATAGATAAATGAAATAGATGCAATAGGTTCATGTTTATGAATTGTTAACATAACTCACGGTTTTCTATTTGAGAAAAAAAAAACCTGACACATCATTGCTTCTATAGATCAATGCAGTGACATATTTTACGCAGTTTATGTTCTATAATGCATTTTGAGAAAAAAAAACCTTACACATCATTGCTTCTATGGATCAATACAGTGACATATTTTACGCAGTTTATGTTCTTTAATGCATTTTGAGCTGTTTCCATATAATTTATTTATTCGACTGACGTCACCTTCTACATTATATTTAGAACCGTTTTTGTTACAACTTAAAGTTGCTTCGAACATACCATCTCGAAGTTCCGTATTGATACTTATTCTGTGTTTTGAATGCGTTACATCTCTTGACAGTAACTTCACAGATGATACTAATGACTTTAAATTTAATTTTAAACAAATGTTTTCGTGATTTTTCAACAATGTATTTAGATGAAAAATGAAAAATGACGCTAAATGATTTTTCATTGTACTATTATCTATAGCAAATAAATGATAACTGCACGTGCAACAGTGAGGAGGTATTTCAACATCCACACATGGCCTCTCGCGTGGTATCTCGAGTCGTGAAACAACGATATTCCATATTTATGTTTTCGTTTATAATCCTGGGGTGGTGTTCTCGAATCTATCTTGGGACTAGGACGTGTCCTAAGTCCATCTTATGACAGGTATTTATCCTAAGTCGTGTTATCGAAGCTCTCTTAATTTACGATATATTGCAGTTTTTGTCCTAACTTTAGGACACCTAATTAGGTGTCTTAGGATCATCCTGTCTTCATCCTAACATAATAAAGTTTGGATTTCGCTTTTTGTTAATTTTTTACATGAAGATTAACATGAAAATGAAACGCACCATCGGTATTGACTCGTATATAAAGAAATAAGGCATGATTTTAAACTTTGAACTTCGTTTTTACGATTACACTACCAACTCAATTCTCATTTCTAAACAAGTTGTTTTCCAGTTTAAATTACAATCCTTTTTGATATAATTTTAGTATTACATTTAAAATCATGGATTTAATTCTTTAATTGTAATATAAAATTCGTAAACAATTTTATTAATTGGTTTAGTCATTTATAAATGTTTTATCAAAAAATAAAATTGACGATTTAAAATTTCGACTTAGGATATGTTTATGACGTCCTAACATAAGATACGTCTGAGATAGCTTCGAGTTACAACTTAAGAGTGTCCTAAATTGATCCTAAGTCCATCCTAAAATTGGTCTTATCTATGACCTAGGACGAATCTTAGGATACTTTCGAGAACACCACCCCTGATCTAACAAATGAAGCAAAGTCGAAAACATATCAAAATGAGTAGTGATGCGCCTAGCATTTCTTTCAAGATTAATAATTAAATTAATGTACTTAGTTTTAAACCATTTTGGAACATATATAAACATCATAGGCAGCCTTTCCTCCATTTGTATGATAACTGTCGTCCTTACATTTCCAAAGAATGTTAGAAATATATTGTTTAGCAAATCATTCTCATATGATTTTCTAAATGTGTTTTATGTAATTATATTCAAATTTCTAAGACCTTCTAGATCGTCGTGAGACATTTTTACCTGTTGTGAAAAGGAAAAATAATATTTATTCCTCAAGTTATATCATGCTAGGTAATACATTCTCTGGTGAAGTGTTTCAGACGAAGACCTACCATGGATGCAAATATCCCTGTCCGTAAAACCTTTCTCGTTGGCTTTATGGATTGGTCTGTCATAGTAATCCGTTGGTTGTCGTTTAAAGCCTTTTAAAGGATAATGGAACAGTCCTATAGAAGGCCAATCTTCTGCAAAGTGAGTCCAATATCCAGCTTATGAATAGTTATCACAAATGAAGGAACAATTGTCCACTCCTTGTTTACTGTCTAAGCATGATTGATTTTCATAGAATCACCTCCAAGTAACGGCATCATGTTTGGCATAGTATTGTCTCTTACTTTTTTACTTACAATAGCTCTTAATGTGTCTTTGGTAAATGTCGCAACGAATTAACTCGGGAATCTGCATCAACCATGACAAGTAAAACATTCAAACGATCTTTTATATCAAAAAGACTATTTTGTTTCGACAAAACAGTTGACTGTGCATTAGTTTTTCTATTATTTATAGTTGTGTCTCTACCTTCTGGTTGTTTTTCTCTGCTATTTGTCTCAAGGTCGTTTTTCACCTTATTGATGAAATGCATATGAAAATTTTCAGAAATAACATCTCCAGAAAAGTTGTAACATTCAATTTACAAACTCATCCTTTCTATCAATAAAGCGACAACATGGTTTGCTTCGTTTCCCAAATTCATAACTATCTTTCTTTCTGTCAATTGGTTTTAATCGACAGTAGGATAAACTTTTAGGCTTTCTAGTCTGATTCAATAACAATGTGTTTCCTCGGATATATATTATTTCTTTCCTATCGTAACACGTATTAGCTTCTTTGTTTAACTTTAAGAGATGCTTCGTGTCTATATGAAACGGATCCACATTAAGAATTTTACATTTTTCAAAATCGAATAGAAATTTCCGTTTTACGGGACCAATTTAAAAAAAAAACATTTTCAGCAACCCCTGCCGCTGTGAATATTTTACTGCTCCCATTAACTGAGATATGTCTGTTCTTATCAAAATGGTAAAGATTGCAGTAAATATAGTAATAAGATACCAGTATAAAAGACAGACAAAACACAAATACTAGTTTTTTAACGCGTTTTAACATCCTCAAAAATGACTCTCTAAACATATGGAGTTTTTGCATACAATAAACAGTCCTTTCTAATTTACTTCAGACTTGTAAAAACTGACTGAAATCGGACCTTTTGTTCTGTACCGTAGGTTGTTATGTTAAACACAGTATCAACGTTGATATCTGAAGACATCTATGTAAGGGTCATGTTCAGTGACCTTTCAGCAGCAAATCAAATGTCAACAATACAAAAGTTCTGTTTTTTTCGTATACTGTAGTCTATCAGAGATATTGTCGGGTAAATTACAAATTATTTCCGAATATAGTCTGGAATCTCTGCTCAAACCATTTAAATTTAAGAAGTAGTTCTGGGGTTGAAGTCATAAAACTTTGCTCAGTGCTTGGAACACAAAAATCATGCTCGTCACATGGAATCCAGCATTTTGATTGGTTGATTTTCGAGTACGAGTACAAAAAACTGACTCGAAAGTTTTATGACCGCAAGGCCAGATCGTATGCACAAACCAGAGTGTAAACATTCCTCAACATAGGAAAACAATAATGTTTCCTCGTTTTATTCATTTTTATAAATACCTTATCATCAGAACAATGATGAAATCTGTTTATCTTTGATGCTGTGAAAATTTTAACGACCATGAAAAACAAATCCAACGGAGCAAACTGGCAAATCTGACTTTAATCAGTCTGAGAGGTCAAGATATGTAACTGATGTTTTCGTGATTTCAAGTTCGAAAGAATTGATTTATTGATTGCTTAATGTCCAGTGGCAAATATATATTTCATGCAAGTTCAAGACGACCGGAGGAATAGACGTGACTATCATAGTTACCAAACAAAAGTTAGAGGATAATGGTAGCTCATTTTCTTTTATCTTGAGAAACATTATTATACATATCCATCAAATGAGATTATTATTTTTCAGTGTATCAGTACTCTATACCAAATATTACACGTACTGTTATAAACTGCTGAAACCTTAAACTGAAATTCGTAGGACATACAAATGATAAGGGCGACAAGGGTCCTGTTTGGGCCCCCTCTAAATATTATTTTATATGTCATGTTGTAACTCTATACCACAGATCTTCTGAAAATGGTGGCATGTTGGGTTTATCTCGCATATTCTGTTACCTAGCAACAGGTAGAATGGTAGAGATAAACTCATTGAAGATCTTCATTATAAAAAGCAACAAACTGCACGGAAAATGTCAAAGAAAAATCAATCTGAAATATCAACAACAAACAAATAAGTGTAAATTATCACAAGCCCTTTTCCATATTGGCCCTGGTATCATCCCGAGATTCCAATATCGGCCTCGAGGCTTTAGGTCTTTATAAGTGGCGCTCAGATAAAAACAAAGCTAGAAAGCCAAAGACAAGCACAAAGTTGAAGAGCATTGAGGACCCAAAATTCCAAAAAGTTGTGCCAAATACGACTAAGGTAATATATGTCTGGGATAACAAAATGTTTAGTATTTCGAAAAATCTTATATAATTTTGCAAACAGTATTTATAGAAATGACCATATAATTGATATTCATGTCAATAACGAAGTGTTGACTACTGGGCTGGTGAAACCCCCGGGAACGAAACGTCCACCAGCAGTGGCATCGACCCAGTAGTGTAAATAGTTATCAAAGGTATCAGGTTTATAATTTGATACTTTCAATGTATAAATAGTTATCAAAGATACCAGGCTTATAATTTGATACGCCAGGTGAGTAAAAGTTAAAGTATTGTTCGTTTTGAAAAACTATTCCATTTTTATCAAAAGGCAAAAAAAAAAAACTGATTTGAATAAAAAAAATGTTTACTAGTAACACAATAATACGAACCCCTTACAGAAAGAAAGAAACAAACAAACAAACAAACAAACACACACACACACAAATTAATCATTCAATGGGGGAAAGACCGTTTACAATTGCTTTTTTTATTTTTAAAACAATTGATTTATATTGTAAAACGGCGTTGTTAACCATTCGTATGTACCGTTTTTATTAAAAAAAAATGTCCCCCTGGGACCTCCTTCCCCCCCCTTTTTTATCCTCCACTGTCAACTGTTGAATGAAGCTGTGTGCTATCTATCCTTTCAACGGAGAAGAACGACAACTCTTTTTTTTTCTCTTTGAAATTGTATTTACATAGATCTCTTCTGAAAAAAATTTCTACATGCTTGTTATCTGATATACTCTGTCGAATCGACCTCAAAATTTGCAGTCAGCAGGGCATACATGTATTAAAACTTCACAAAACAATGTGGTGCAGCTACCTCCCACGAATTTCCGTAGAGAAAAGAAATTGCAATGACGTAAACATCGTTTGCTAGATCCGTAAATCTAAATGAAATCCTACAATAAAATGTCTGCTCCTATATTATAATAAAGTCTGTGTTACAAGCTGCTGTTGAGAAATGTACATTGTAAGAAAATAATCAATAATCGTGTTTTAAAGTTACACAGGATAAATTAAATCCAAAGCATGCACTGCTCGTGAACTGTGATCGAAACGTCAATTTCCTACAACGACAAAAGAAAAACATCGTGTGTATTCCCTCGTTATATACATGTTGTCTTTCTAACGTCAAAAAGAAAGAAATATACTAAGTTTTCGCTATTATAAAGCCTCGTCACGTGACGCCACAACCTAGCGCGACAAAAGTCGCGCGCGGGACCTGAAATAAAATAAAAACTTTCCTAACTAAATATAAGACTTAACCATGCCAAGAGCCTTCGTTAAAATTCTACAAGTATCCCACAGAGCAAATTACATGGATGATTAATATTGACCATTTGGTATATGGCCGTGTTCTAAGCGACACGTACATAAAGGTCATAAATTAACTTGTTGAATGAAATCAAATCTGTATCTACTAATGGGTGCCGTAGGACGTCCACCGGAATTTTTAGCTAGGATTTCTTGGCATGATATTTTGATACATGGAAAATATCCCTTATTTGCGAAACTATTTCATATTTGGTGGTAGTGCCCAACGTAATGAATATATGACCAACTATCTTAGTTTAAGTCGTACTTTAATCGCTTACACTTAATCTTAGCGAAAACATATTGTTACCTAGTCCTAGGATAAAATTATGTGGCAACATTAGACCTCCCCTTTATATGCATATAATGCAAAATATTTTTAATGAAGATATTTAGCGCGTCAAAAATCATCTTAAAATTGTACATTTTGTCTTTATAAGCATGATGGTGTCGATAAAAAAAAACAATTGCTGTCAGAGCCAGACAATGTGTGCATAGTGTTATATTGTTTTTTTCTTATATATGTTTTTGTATAACAAAGTAGGCTTTGTCCCTCGCATTAATCTGATATTTGTATCTACGTCGTCTTTTTTATCAACAAAATTTGACCTTTATATTATTTCAATGTGTCTTTGTGTACCAGTCGGTGTATTAATCCTGAAAGAGGCAATTCCCTAAAAGTTGTAAACGAAGGCGACCATAGATTACCGCTGTTCAAATCTCGTAAATCTATTAGACCTGCAAGAATAAAAAAAAAAGAAAACAGGGAGAACAAGTGAGTTGACACGTTGAAAAATAAAATCACAAAAATACTGAACTTCGAGGTAAATTCAAAAAGGAAAGTCCCAAATCAAATGCCAAATTTGAAAGCTGACACACATCAAACAAATGGATAACAACTATCATATTCCTGACTTGGTACTGGCATATTCTTATGTAGAAAATCGTGGTTTAAACTTGTTTTTTTTAAGCTAGCTAATAAAACCTCACACCTGTATGACAGTCGCACCAAATTCCATTATATTGACAACGATATGTGAACAAAACAAACGGACATATTGGGTAAACAAGAACAAGGTGGAATTTAGACCAAGCATATTAGCAAAAAATATAAAAAAAGAATAGACAAATGTACCATAGTACAATAACACAATGACGGGACATATATGTTTTAAAGAAACATGAAAAAGCATATAGACAAAGCACAATATCAAAAATAAAAGACAAGCATATAAAATGTTTCACAATAGCAAAATAGTACAGAGCCACGTCATATGTTTCAAGGAAACACCAAAAGGCACATAGACAAAGCACATTAGCGAAAATGAAAGAGAAGAAGTAATATTAAAAAAGACGAATAAAAGAATAGTATAACAAGCGTCTCCTGCTATGCAAACATTACCAATCCGAATTCACACACGATCAAAATGTCTTCATAATAAATAGACACAATCGATAACCTTACAAATTAGGCGAATATATTGATATCTAATGATCAAAAACACAAAACGCACGTTGCTAGTGAGTTGTGATACGAACACACCTTATCGCTCAAACAATAACTCAAGATGGTGACTATAAAACTTGTGAAGTGTCGATAAGTGGTAAATTGTTCTTTTTTTAACTCTGTTGGAGAACATTTTATTTAAGGAGCATGTCCTAGGGGTTTATGAAGTCCGTTTAGTGTGAATTTGTACTAACACAACGTATTAAATAAGATATGTAAACGCAATATGATGGAGCTACGCATTTAAAATGAAAGATGACAAGTTGTCACGTTAGTCATAGATTGTAGTTTTAAGGGCATACGATACAGTTTTGATCCTGTATTTATAGTTTGATGAAAATTTCCATATCGGCTAGTTTTTGCCAGCTTAAATCAAATATGTAATAAAAAAATATACCTTCAGGTGCTACTTTTTGAGTTAAATGAGGTCGAAATTTTGTATATTTGCTCACAAATTCGGATTTGTGACCGTATTTTCCCTTTCGAAAGAAAGCCCATAACTTTTTTGTTCTAAAAGATAAACACAAATTGTTTTTTGTTAGATAATTTGTAATTTTTGTATTTTATAAGTATCATAAAAAATTAAGCATTTTTTATTCAGAAATAACTCATATTTATCAAATGGTCATGAATTAAGAAAAAATCGTATGTATTTGCTGTATATTTATCAAAATTAAAAAAATTCCTCTATTTACAGTTTTATAAAATTTGGTCCACATGATCTCCCTGCAAAATGAAACAAAATGTCGTTTTAAAAAATAGGGGTCCATGCACTCGTTTTCAAATTAAATCAGTTTGAATGATAAAAAATAGTCGAAAATGCATTTTTACCCGATATGTCATAGTTTGACGTCGCGAAAATAACATTTTACGTTACCTTCCCTGTAACTGTATCGTATGCCCTTAAAGTCGTCCTGTCAACGTTAATGTGTACCACCTAACAGATGTTCCACTAGAAACTTTGTTACAAACAATGTCATAATCTTATTGGAACAAACATTCTGTACCATTTCTTCCCTTAATACTGTAGTATTAATTCCAGTGGAAATAATATTCCAGAATAATTTTTCCATTGGAACTTATATTATGAAGGAACTTTTATTTCTTGACAGTCAAACTTGGGCAATTGATAAATATATGAAGCATACCTCCTACTGTCGGAGGTAACTTCAATCTCAGCTTCATTGTGATAAGTAAATTTTTTTTAGCACTCATTGCATTGTGGATTGTTGAGTGACAGAACATCATCAATATATATGAAAATAAAACTATAATACTTTGCAAGATGGTCTTTATTTTTGTCTTTTAGATAGTTATGTGTATTAAAAAAAACATGTCGGCTAGTAGCTGTGGAAAAGTAGTAACCATTAGAATATCGAGCGACTACTGAAATATAAACTCACTCAAATCAAGAAATATGTTGCCAATCAGAAATTCAGCATATCAATGATGTATTTGGTGTGTATTTGATTTAGGTATCAGTTTTGTTCTTTACAGAGTCAGATCTTTCTACAAGGAACTTACTTTAGATCTACGGTTTTCATACTTTATGCTCTGTAAATGAGGTAACGAAACCTTCTATCAATAGAGATAGGAGGAAAGATGGGTAACGCATAGAAAGATTAATGCAAAAATGGAACGGATGTATAGTAGATTGCCAAATAGGACTCTTAATGGTCAATTTGTTCAAATTTGGTTAAAAATAACAATTATTTTTTTTTTTAACATAACGTTTAAAAAGATGATTCCGTGTCATTGCATATGACAATGTTGAAGATATACTAGTACTTTAACAAATATATAAGAAATAAAATCACATGTAATTTTGGTGATTAAAGGGGCACTAGCTACGAGATATACAAAAAACTAAATTAGGATTTTTTTTGTTGAATCATTTATGAAAGTGAAATAGTAAAATGCTAATTCGCTTTTAGCAGCAACTGAAGTATGGCTCAATTTTGACAAAATAAGCTAAGAAATATTGAAGATTAATTATTAACTTGCAAGTGAATCCTCATAGAATCCTATTCATGTGAACTTCAATTTAATCCCTTAGCTAGAGATGGATTACGCATAAATCGTGCGTGATCAGTCTTTTAAAGGAACAGAATGTCAACATTGAAAATGAAACAAAGGTAAATCATTTGATTGACTAATTCGATCGACAAAAAATATTCTTATACAGGTAAAAAATATGATTAACATATATTTTTAATCTATGATATCAAATTAAATAGACCTAATAAAATCCAATTGCACGATTTCGCTTAATCTATTTATATCTATATTTGTTTATATACCTTATATGGTCATCGGAGGTTTTACGAGGTCAACTCGATAGTTAACTAGATGGCGTCTAGACTAAAATACACAGGAAACGAAGCTACAAATTATCGATCACATGCTCTGTAAATTATTTATTTTAGACTTTTGATAATTTTGATAAATGTTTTACATTGATATCAATCAAATGTGAAAATTTGAGTCAAATCAGTGAACATGAAATTGACAGCTAGTGCCCCTTTAATACCAGTGTTACAAAAATGAAACTTTATATTTAAACAATGACAAACCTTACATTATTATAATTATGTTAATTACACAGGTAAATGACAATATTTTTCGATTGATTGGTTCCTTCTTCAGGGAGTCAAACAACATCATGTAGAACAATTCTGAGGTCAAGTTCTTTCAATACTGTTACTTTATTGACATAATATATTTAACTTAAGAGAGCAGGTTCTATTCTGATTCAAGTTGGTTCATTAAGGCTGGCCTTTTAATACAAATACTATCTCGTCTGTACCATGTTTGTTTGTGGCTATACATTTGTAGTGCCCATTGTGTTCTCTTTCAAAGCTTATCACAGTTAATCCAGTTTTCGTTGGTTCAACATTGTGGTATGTGGTCTGAAAAAATTAAAAGTATTTTACGAAATAATTTAGGCATGTAAATATATTACAAAATTAAGAATACAAAGAACATGACTGTGTATGTCCCATTTCTGGATTCTCGTCAGGTGTTTTTCATTAACGTGTGTGTCAATTAAAGATTTCAAAGTTTGACATATATTGTAATAGATCTATACTATAAGAATTTGGTCTTTTCATGCAGGGCTTAAACAGTTGTTTCATCAATTGTGTATTGTTGACCTCTATATTTCTTTTGTGTTTTTGTGTTGGATTGCTGTCTCATGTACATTCCACAACTCCCTTTACGAATATGATAAAAGTTCAGTTGCAAAACTTTTAATGATACATTTTGACTTAATTTAAGGTTCAACATGATTTTTTTTATAAAAGCTATAGTATATTTTATTCCTACCGTAGTCACCATACTAATTATTGGATATGGATTTCCTATAACTATACAGGTAACATTAACTCTCTGATTGTAAGTTATTATTTCTGGTGCAGCATAATTCAAAACTTTGGGTGCAAATTCAACTGAAATAAAAATCAAAACGTGATAGTACTATTAGCATGATAAGCTTCCGTTTTCAGTAAAGGATTGCAATTGAATCTTTTGTCTTATTATTTTCTGATATTCGATACAATTGTGATGGAAATATCCATGTTATTTGCTACACTTTTTCTTATTTGAAAGAGGACATTATTTATCATACAGAAAGAAAAAAATAATTCACAAATACAGAAACACTTGTTTATGCTGATTATTTAAAAATAAAATACCTTTGATAATTATCTGGTAGATAAATATGTATTTTGATAAGAAGCAAAGTTAAAAAGGCAATACACAAATATCGAAAAAAAAAACAATAAGGGATGAAAAAAATATGGTTTCTCATTTCTTATTTTTTACTTTTAGAAATAATTTACTAAAAGCAGAGACATATAATACAATGTATTAAATATCACTGCTAAAATCTATCTTTTCATTTTATTTTATAGATTTTATCGTTCTATGTAGGGTCTCAAATATCCTTTCACTAGAAACCAACCAAATGGTGGAATGGGTATGATATGTTAGTAGATGTTATACAAGACCATATATTTACAATTTCTTTAATAAAATTAAATTCCATATGTTACATAGTATATTACATGTTCAAGGGTTTAGAAAAAAAAATATGCTCCCATACTACCATAAAACAGCTTTTTACTATAAAAAAAAATATCATGATATGTCAAACTTCAATCAATTCAAGCCTCGACACAGTGTTTATGTAGAGTTAACATTGAATTATTCGCTGACTGTACAGTTTCTCGAGAATCTTATTCATAAAAAAGTTATCTCCTTTTTTTAATATTGAATGATAGAATCCCATCCCCAATAATTTTAGACTTGCCTTACCTGTACCAGTGTACAAAATATCCCAGTTGTTGTCTTTTTGTATCTTGTCAAGATTTCTAGTAGGATCAAGGTTATGTTTCCAGCACATTTGTAATACTTTGTTATAGCTAATCGATGCACAAGTATTGTCAGAATGACATAAACATGCACATCTTATTCTCGTTCCTTCAAAAGGTCCCTCAGCATCTACAGACTGGTCATACTTAACAGTAGCAATTGAATTGTAATAATTTGAATGCATGTCTAATGAATTAGTTAATAAATATTGCATCTTAAGTAAAATCAAGTTCATGTTAATAATCCTACAAAAACTTATGTGTAATTTCATTGTTATTTTGTTTTTTTTTAGTATCAGTACTTGAATGTGAAACTGATACCTTCCAGAAGACTAATATATGTTTGGAGCATTCTCCCATAATGCAGTTCATTTTCATAATTAGTTCATTGATAAAAGTCTTCTGACGTCTATTTATCTAATGGTTTCACATATGATTTATTAAGTTTGTGTTGTTTTAATTAAGATACTTTTATACAAATAAGATTTGAGTTTGACAGCTGACAACTAGAATATTTGTAAACATTATTCGATAGGTAATCCTGCACGTCCTTAGTTAAGGGTTAAAATATGAAGTCGAATAATAGGGTTGTACATACATACAAAATTATTAATGATTGGGAAGTATAAACCTCATTCAAAAAAATCAAAATGAAAAAGTTAGTCTGAAAAGTAGAGCAATGTTGCTTCTCTACTGGCGCCAACTTTTCTGCTTATGTTTTAGAAATTAAATGTTATCATTTATCAAGGGGTACTACAATCAGTTTGTAACATGAAATAAGATATGAAAATGAAACAATGAAAAATTACCCAGTCACAATATATCGTCCGCACTAGACGTTAAACACATTACAATCATTCTATCAAATGTTTATAAGTTTTATCAAAGGTGAGATTTCGTGCTCCCACCTTCAATGCTGTGTTTTTACGTATTTTTCATATACGGTAGTTTTATTGGTTAAACATTTTACAATATAATTTCATTCTACGGTTGAGCTCTACTAATTTGGCAGATTTATGACATGTTTCAAGTTTTCTAGTTTTATTGAACAAATCTAAGACAAAACTGTGTAATATGTGGCACCATGAAACACACATATAAATGAATACAAAAATAAAACACAAGGTACCTAAGTTGTTAATATACGATTCTTCAAATTAGGAAAGGTTAATGTGCGCAATAAATTAAGTTTTGTTTTCAATAAGTTTTGAATATCTTATTTATGAAGATATGAACCTCATATGCTAGTGTTTACTTAAGGATTTACTCACAAATAATGGATATCTAAATCAAAGCAAGATAACTTTGAACAGATGGCACACTGGTAATTTGATTTATTTTTAATTTATTGTAAACACGGTTTGTACGAAACTTAACAAATTGTTGATGAACCTATAGCAAGAAGTGTATAACTAGGACTTTTTCTAAACGTCAATATAGGCAATTTCAAGGTGAAGATATTTTGATTGGTAATTATAATTTAGTGTACTTTCGCAAATATAAACTGAAACAATTACGTTCCATCAATAAGAGCATTACAACAAACATGACCAAAATGACTCAAAACAAACATAGTAAAATGCAATTTTTGTCCATAATATTGAAAACCGCTATATATATATATATATATATATATCGGCCTTTGTTAGTCTTGTATGATTTTTAATTTTAGTTTCTTGTGTATAATTCGGAGTTTAGTATGACGTCCATTATCACTGAAATAGTATACATATTTTTTAAGGGACCAGCTGAAGGACGCCTCCGGTTACGGAAGTTTCTCGCTACATTGAAGACCCATTGGTGGCCTTCGGCTGTTGTTTTCTCTATGGGGTTGTTGTCGCTTTGACACATTCCCCATTTCCTTCCTCAATTTTATATAGAATTTCACAGGGAAACACTTTACCAGATTGAGACATAACCCCCGTTTCCATTCTCAATTTTATTTTGTCATTTTAATATGTTCAATTGACCTTTTTATCGCTTATCATACTGTATGTTTTTTGTTCAATTATTGATATCCGTATAGTGACCTATCGTTGTTCACATCATTTTCATTTTGTTTTGAATTGATGAGGAGTGTGTTATTGACAAACATTCTATTTTTAATATGTACCACCTTTGACGAGTATTTACTATGACGATATATTTTCAATTCAGTTCTCGTACTATGAACAACACAATTTATTTCCGTATCCTATGTGCTCCTTACTACAAAATTATTGTATTTACCCGTGTATGTTATTTTATTTAATGCCATTTCGTCTAACGTTATAGTTTTCTTTCTGATATCTCCCATTTTTATTAATATTGCATTTATATTGAGTCATAAAGCAAATTTATTCGTTCAGTGGTTGTTTTGTGTTTCTTAATATGTTTATTTGATTGAGTTATAAAAAAAAAAGGAAGATGTGGTATGATTGCCAATCAGACAACTTTCCACAAGAGCCCAACATGACACAGAAATTAACAACTTTAGGTCACCGTACGGCCTTTGATAATGAACAAAGCCCATACCGCATAAGCCATTTCAATTGATATTTCATAGTGTGTCTTTCTATGTTGTAATGTGACACTACTACTAAAGGTAATGGTGCAGGTTGGTGCCTGTTAAAACGTTTAAACCAGCTGGGTAGTTTGTTTGTACCTGTCCTAGGTCGGAAACCTGTTGTTCAGTTGTTGTTATTTGTTGATGTGGTTCATATAAGTTTCTCGTTTTTATAAAGATGAGACCTTTGGTTTTCCTGTTAGAATTGCTTTACACTAGTCACGTTGGGGCCCTTCATACCTTGCCGCCCGGTGTGAGCCAAAACTCCGTGTTGAAGGCCATACTTTGACCTATATTTTTACACATTGTGACATGGATGGAGGGTTGTCTCATTGGCACTCATTCCACATTGTCTTATTTCTATTCATGATATATGTCCATACTTTGACTCCCCCTTCTGACAGTAAACCTTTAAAACCCTTGCTTTAATAATGTCACATTCGTTTAGAATTTCGGGTGTATAAACACCTAGCTACAGCCTATCTAAATGTGGGCGTTTCCAAAATTTCTGGTGCGTGCGATGCTCTATTAACACTTAAACAACTCATTGAGTGGTCGTATGTGGCATGCTCTAGGGAAAATGTGTTCCCCTTTTAAACATAAAATCACTTTCCAGTTGCAGTCCATAATAACATCGCCTCTTCATCCTGGTCGATGTTCTAGTTAAACCTATATGTATTGTTAAATGTAAATTTGCTTTTGTTCCAAAATACATTTAACATTTGCTACTGAGCGTTAAGCAAGCAAGCAAAAATTAATCAATCCTTTAGTTTGTTGTGATCGTATGTGATGAAAAACAATTTGTTCAAATGAATTTAATACTATTTAGAACAATTTTAAACAATCAATAAAATACTAGCACTTGTTTTAACCTTTAATGTTTTCTAAATTTTAAACAGTTCTTTAGACATATTAGTGAAGTAAATATTATCAACCCAGTTCTGTAACTTTGTTTTACATGCTTATAAAAATTATTTTCAAAAAATCAGAATTGTACATATATAAAAATAAAGATGCGCTATGAGTGCCAATAAGACAACTCTCCATCCAAGTCACAATTTGTTAATAGTAATGGCTTACACCAAACAGCAAGCTATAAAGGACCTAAAAGGATCTATGTACCTTTTACTTTTCTGTTACAAGAATTCGAAAAATTATGAATGAAGTTAAAAATTAATTAAATGTAAAATGGTCAGTTTAAGAGTAAAAATGTCTTCATTATACAGAGAAGCATAAGATAATTCTATGTTAATTTGAGTGTCTGTTTATCACATGATTAATCAATTTGTCCATAAGGAACAGATGTAGTTGCTGGACCTTTTGATGTTATTATTTCCTCATTGACTTTGCTGAACATGACTCGATCCACCACACTGTTCCGTCGGACATATTTGCCTGCTTTAGCTAAAATAAACAATAGAGAAATTTTGTCAGTAGTATCTTATGTTTAAAATTACATACGAATGAATGTAGATTTCTATAACTGACAAAACTCACAATAAAGGCGCATTTATTAGTGTATAAATTTGTAATAATGCGATGGTATATAGTGAAGTATGGTGGTGGAAAAAAACTAGGTACGATGACTATTGTGGTATTTCAGTGTACAATTCACAACACTTCAGAATGTAAAGGCTCTTTAATATACATAAAGGTTGTTTTTTTCTTTTGTGTGCAATTTTCGAATCATAAAAATTGTTCAAGCAAATTTTGTATCAAACGTTATCTAAAGATATGGAAAATGATCTTTCAATACAACCGTATTTAATAAGATGTTTACAGATGTAAATGTCTGGGTTAACGGAAGGTGTTTAGTCAATAGTGGAAATGTCTTCTAGTTCCAACATATTTTATGTTCATAGAAACTACTCTTGTGTAATACAGTTAGATGTATGCTGATTTATTAAGTGGTAATTCAGAAAAACATTTAGATGCTAAATGAAAAATTGAAAAAAAGTACTTGAAATAACAGAACTTGTTAGATATTTTTTAGGACTTGTACAAGTTGTTTTTCTTTATAAAAAATCATTTAAAATTTGAAAGTGTAATTGTTAACAAAACTTCATTTGTACAAATATAAATGTTCACTAACTGTTTCCAAGAGCTTTCTGAATATTTTTTCCATAAAACCTCCAAGCAATAAACACAATAAGAGCTGTCAGTATTATAACAGCCAGAACAAGTCCAACTACAAGACCTGTATTATCTCTCCTGAAAAATTCAAGTTGTTTATATTTATTGACTGAAAACAATGGAATAGCAGTTAATATTGCAAAATGATTGAATATGAACCAGTTGAATACCGTGCGGTGACCAATAGCTGTTGATTTCTGTGTCATTCGATCTCTTGTGGAGAATTTTCTCGTTGGCAATCGTACCACATCTTCTTTTTTATATCTAGTACTCGTTGTCAGTGTCAAAGCTAGGGCTGGGACTTGGAAATATTCAAATATTCACACTTCTTTTTTATATATAGATTTCAGTTTTACTTGAGTATCAATAGATCGCCATCCTCCTCTTGTATATCTACACCAAAAGGAAAACGAACATCTCTTTTTTCCTAGGTTAGAAATAGAGGGGTGTTTAAGGAATACAGGATGCATTTCACTGTTAATGGCATACGATACAGTTTTGATCCCGTATTACAGTTTGATGAAAATTTTCATGTAGGCTATTTTTTGCCTGATTAATTCAAATATGTAATAAAAAATATACCTTCATGTGCTACTTTTTTAGTTAAATGAGGTGGAAATTTTGTATATTTGCTGAAAATTCGGATTTGTGGCCGTATTTTCCCTTTCGAAAGAAAGACATAACTTTAATTTCTGTATTTTACAAGTATCCTAAATATTATGCATTTTTTATGCAGAAATAACTCATATTTATCAAATGGTCATGAATTGAGAAAAAAACGTTATTTTTTTGCTGTATATTTATCAAAATTTTAAAAATGCACTATTTACTGTTTTATAAAATTTGGTCCACATAATCTCCCTGCAAAATAAAATAAAATCTAGTTTCAAAACATAGCGGTCCATGCACTCGTTTTCAAATTAAATCAGTTTGAATGATAAAAATCAGTCGAAAAATGCATTTTTTCCCGATAACTCACAGGTTTGACGTCGCGAAAATAACATTTTACATTAGCAACGTCATTACCTCCCCTGTAACTGTATCGTATGCCCTTAAATGATGTATTCCAAATAAGGATGTTTCATATCAAAAAAATAATCTTAAAATGGCTACAACAACAACCTATTTCCGAGAGTTTTATATAAACATGTACATAAACTGGATAACTGAAAGAATATATTTAAACGTTTAGTACATATAATACCGTTAACTCTACGAATTTTAGCGTCAAAGACATTCCGTATAGTCTAATTAGAGGCATAGTCCTCAACACAGTTCATCAACAGTCTGATCCTAACTACTTTACTATTTCAGGAGCATGTTGCTTTATTCTGTATATTGATCAACTCGTAACGACAATAATGATTTTTGATAATGCAAAAATCACTTCTAATAACATATGCTACATGTATATATTTTTACAGTAAGTTATGCAAATTTAATCAAGAAATTGGCGACTATATCTTACATATATTGTTAAACGACAGGAGCTGTTACTAATGACAGTCACTTTTGTTCCAAATAAGGTTTATTGGAGAGTCGATATAAAGATAAGACATTTGGATTAATATGAATATTTTCATTACAAATCATGGTATAATAAATTATAACACACATACACCTAGATACATACCCTGATTTGGTGTCTTTTACTATTTTCAGGGTGGGTGCAACGACCAATGTTGAATAACCAGCCACTGATGTTCCTAAGGGTGTTGACGATTTAGTTGACCCAATCTTTTTGGTTGGAACTGGTGGTATCTTGTGTGTATGTATTGGTTTTGGTGGTACCTTATGTGTATGACTAGGTATTGAATTGGTAGAAATGCCTGTTAAGTTAGTTTTCTTGGAAGGTATGTTTGGCATTTTGGTGGGTAAGTTTGGCATCTTCGATGATAAGTTTGGCTTCTTTGTGGGGCCATTTGGTTTTTTGGTGGGTAAGTTATGTTTTTTGGTTGGTACGATTAGTTTCTTGGTAGGTGTTGTTTGTGTAGCTGTTGTTGTTACTTCGTCATATACGCATAATGGGAATTGAAGAGTTGCCTCCCATTTACAATGTACCAAGGTGTTACATTTGTTCTCCTCCTCTCTACAAAAATACAAAGCATAATATCACTTAAAACATATATAATATTTTCGTATTTTCTAACCTTCTATGATATACTCTTGCATACATTCTATTGTTTTTCTATCTCCCTCGACAATATACATTTTTAAAGTGTTTTTAATTTAGTGTTTGCTTTTCTAGTAAATTATTTTTCAATAATTTACTGGTATGTAGGCATTTTCGTTGTTTTTTCGTTTGAATTGTTACCACTTTGTCATGTCGGGCATTTTATAGCGAAATGATTTTTGCTCATTGTTGAAGGTGCTATAATTGCTTGAACCAACATTATTTGCCTCATTGTTAGATAGTTTTCTCAATAACATTATACATTATATCTGTTTTATATTATTAACTAAGATTCATAAATATGAGATATATTTGTGTATTGTTTTCTCTTCTTTTCTCTTTATTATTTACTATATGCTATTGTATTGAATAGTAGAAGGAGACTTTCAAACAAACAAAAAACAATAATGACACAAATTGTGCTAAATATTGTAACAATTAACCCTATTATGTTTAACAATGTTACTTCAGATTTATTATATTTGACTCACATTGCTTGGCATGGTACTTTACAGGGAAGTACAGGTGTTAATTGTTTGACTTCTGTTAGTTTTCTAAATAATGGTTCATCTAAAGAGAAAATATTTTTGCAATTTATTGATGTCATCGTATTCGTAGCCCTGAGTAAGTAAGAAAATTACTCTGAGTTTATCATTTGAAAACAATATGTCTTTTTTTTAAGATCCAGTGTCACCTATTAAAGGCCCATTCGCACCGTTCTCTGACATCATAATTATGAATAATAATCTAAAATATCACATACTATTTTATTCACTTATGTTTGCACTTTTGTGTGTATCTGAATGACACTACATCTATGTGACAGTTGTTGTTCATTCGCTTGATGGGTTTTATCATTTGATTTCGCCATTTGATTAGGGACTTTCCGTTTTGAATTTTCCTCAGAGTTCAGTATTTTTGTGATTTTACTTCTTACTTTATCAGTAGCTGCTCGAGCAAATAGAAAATATCAGGAAGGTCAGATGATCAAGAGTCTTCCCTCGTGATAGTATGAACAAAACTCATTGAATTTCTAGCGAACTGAAAACAACACTCCCTCTTAATTAGTTGGATATACAGACATAACATTGTTGAGTAGCACCATTTTTAAGCATTTAGATGTATGCATTTAGTGATTCGGTAGATGCCTGTATTTTAAAAATTTGGTTTCCGATTTTCAAGTTTTGTAAGAAAAAAAAGAAAATATGATAGTAAAACCAAACACCAGTGAATGTAATCACTCCATATCAAAATTAGCATAAAGCTAAATGAATGTATTTTGGCACACCACGTTTACTACATATATAAAATTAACACGTACAGTAGCATGCTGAATGAGGGAAGTTTGTAGAGTTGGTATCATCAAACTGACTTGAGCACTGATCAAAATCTACTTCACAGTAACACGGACATTGACATGAAAGCTTGTCCCCATTAATACACTGGCTACATTTAGCATATGTAATGCCACACGAATCACATACCTGTAGAAAATTAAACATACATTTAAAGTGTAAAAAACGAAATAGTCATTTGTAAAGAAGCAGCTGAAGATAATAGTTATTCTTAAAGGGTTTCCTGTTCGTCTGATTTTTTTTTTTTTTTGTATTTTCTCCTTTTATTTCCATTGTTATGCAATATTATTTTGATTGCCAAATGCCCAATTTAAGATCATAAAACACCAATGAGACAACAAAAATCACAATTAAAAAAAGTCAACAGCACAATGGTCAAAAATCAATTGTGTGCTAAACGAACACTAGATACCAACACAATATAGCAAAACTCAAAAAATAAATTTTAAAGGGAGAAGTCCATAATACTGAGATATTTAAACGTTATCAAAAAACGGAACGAGTTAAACACGACTCCTATTTCTGACTTTTTACAAGCATTCGCTGAGGAAAACGGTTGGTTGCATCTGGTTCTATAGCTATCTTAACTTTATTTTTATGGCAGTCGTTATGAGTTCTGTTATAAAGACATAATAACAAAAACAGGTCAAAAAGATAGGTTCATGTGATTATAATTTGGACCAAAAACTGTGTAAAAATACATCACAGACATGACACACAACAGACTAATGAAAGCAAATATACATACAAATACGTCTAAAAAAGACGCAACAGTTTTGTAGCAGAGAGACAAATTTAAGACGCGAAATTGAAAGTTCACAATAAGAAGTTGAACTTATTTCTTTTGTATGAAAATTAAGTTCTTAATCGATATATTGCCAATTTCTTACGCAAGCCAAGATATATGAGATATACTGAATGTCTGTTGCATCCTACATTTTAGTACGATGATAAAACACTTTGATGATGCGGTTGATGAGTGTTTCTCGTTCTCGTTTTTAATATAGATTAGACTGTTAGTTTTCCCGTATGAATTGTTTTACACTAGTAACATTTTAATGCCTTTATATCTTGCTGTTATGTGTGTACCAAGGCTCCGTGTTGAAGACCGTACCTTGAACAATAATGGTTTACTTAATAGATTGTGAGTTTGATGGAGAATTGTCTCATAGGCACCACATACCTATATCTATCTAAAAAGTGTACAACTGAATTGATAAAGTGTTCATAAATTAAAAGATCTATGGCGATAAGAATAAAGATGAAATGGTGAAATAATGATATTATTAATACAAATAATTAAAGAAGATATCAGAGGGGAAATCAAAATTCAGATGTTGAAGAAAGATTGAAAACACCATGCCCTACAGAAAACAACGAACAGACAAACAACAGTCTACAAAACACCATGCCCTACAGAAAACAACGAACAGACAAACAAAAGTCTACAATACTAAGTACTCAATTAATATACAAAAGCAAAAATTAAGTATACAAACAGTAAGAAGAAATCGAGTGTTCCTGAAGGAAAAACAGTTAATGTTAATACCAAACAGTTAAAAGCCCACATCAACAATTTCATAAACCACCATTCAATGAATTTAATGTGTTGTATCACAATAAAGCGCACCAGTCAGTGCTTAGGTAAACTATGATTAACAAAACGGATTTTTTCAGTACCACTCTATTTCATTGATAAATTATAAAGAAACTAAGGGTCTTACTTTCAGGCGCAGTTGTCCTCTGATTATTTATTCTCTTACGTCCCTTATGGTCTCTTCGCGACTCTGTGTTTATACAGCGTGTCTTTCATATGATTGGGATTGAGAGTTCTTGATGTTTTCGCTTGTCGGTTCTTCCTCGACTAACAATTGTATTGTCTCCTTGACATTTCTAACTATTTCAAGTTTTTTTACATTTAATATTGTGTATTTCGTCATTTTAATCTCGTATTTTTTATTATAGTAAAACGTTTAAATACCTCTGTTTGATGTTTTGATTCCGTACATTTATTTTCACCACGCCCATTGACAACTAATATAAACAAGTTTGTCCCATTTACTGCTCCGATCACATATTGTCTACATACATCGGCAGCTGTCACATCATGTTCTATTACTGGTATTTGTAACGAGTAAGATAACTCATGGTTACCTTCTGACATACTTGTACACCAAACTTGCTAAAATATACGAATAAAAAGTGAAATGTGATATACACCAATGTACGTGTATCAAACAGTTACTCAACCAAAAATAAGATACCTATAGATATTTCGCTATTTTAGGTCCTTTTATTGTCATATACTAAGTAGTTCATCGCGTGTTTAGGTCTTGTTGTTCGTTGGCTCTTAAAGGTTTTTGGTTTGGGTTAAAGTGTTCCCGGTTAAAGAAAATCAAAATATACGCCTCCGATGCACGAAATATTACTATTATTTTCAAATATAGTAATACAATCTTGATATACTGGTACATCATACTCAATATATCTGATCATAGTTAAGTGATATTTTCATTTGCGTACATTTGAATTTACTTATTCGAATAAACTAGCAAATTTGCAAATATTAACAATATATGAATCAAATTTTTTTTATACCTTTTTACTCAAATTTAGTTTTACTCAAGAGATTATTCACCCAAGCACTGTTGAAACCCATGGCCATGTTGTACATAGATTGAAACCTGAACAAGAATTGATGGTTCTATGTTCCAAACTAGAAGGCCTTTGTGATCTAATTTTATTTCAGACTAAAATTCATCTAGCACATATACCAATGATTAAACAGATTTTGTAATGTTTCCCATTGATCATTAAAAATCATGCTTTACGACGATGTACTTACAAATCTACACTGATATTTTTTTACAAATATAAAATTTTCATAAAACATTTACTGTGACGCTATCTTTTTTTTATGATACGATTTGACCATATAATGCTAGTATCACGCGTTAACATCAACCTCAAATTTCCTTGAATATAATACCTTAAGAAGTTTTTTTCTAATAAGCTGTGAAGCTAACCAAGGAAATTTGTGTGTCAGATGGGAGGTATATTTTCCATTTTGTCTCTCTGTTCCAAAGGTTAGAAAATATCTACAATTCATTATAATATTTTTTAAATGCATACAATTTTAAATGTTAATAAAAGCAATAAATGATTAGAGTACTTTAAAATTATTCCAGCAAGGGCTTATTATAAGTTTAAGCGTTCTGTAGCTTATAAACAAAATTCTGTACTAAGTCAAGAATTTTACTGTTGTTATTCATTCGTTTGATGTGTTTGAGCTTTTTGACTAAGGACTTTCCGTTTTGGATTTTCCTCGGCTTTCGGTATTTTTGTGATTTTACATTTTAATAGATGTTCGTGTTTTGCCACAACTTTAAGAGTATTAAATATGGAAAAACTGGGAAATGACAGTTGATACCCATTCGTATGATGTGTTTAAGCTTTTGATTTTTTCTATTTGATTTGGGAAAAAGTAAAATCACAAAAATACCGAACTCAGATAAAAATCCAATCGGAAAGTTCATAATCACATGGCAAAATCAAATGACAAAACACATCAATAACGAATAGACAAGAACTGTAATATTCCTGACATGAACCTTCAAATGCAGAAAATGGTGGATTAAACCTAGTTTCATGTTATATTTGTTATTCTCGTGGTGTTTTGTCTGATGCTTGGTCCGTTTCTGTGTGTGTTACGTTTCGGTGTTATGTCGTTGTTTTCCTCTTATATTTAATGTGTTTCCCTCGGTTTTAGTTTGTTACCCCGATTTTGTTTTTTGTCCATTGATTTATGAGTTTTGAACAGCGGTATACTACCGTTGCCTTTATATATAGCGCTAAACCTCTAACTTTGTCGACAGTCTCATCAAATTCCGTAATATTTACAATGATGCGTGAACTAAACAGACATAATAAATAAATAGTCAAAATATGGGTACAGCAGTCATCATCGTGTAACAATTTTAAACGGACTTTCCGTTTTAAATTTTCTTCGGAGCTCTGTTTTTTTGTTACTTAACTTTAGTCCGTTGCTGATTGTCTTGTGATCCATGTTATTGGTTTGCTTTTTCGTAGCATTAAAGCTTTATTTCCCTTTGTTTTTAAATTCAAAGTATTTTCTAAAAGATTTTAAATAGAGCACATTTTAACGCATAAAATAAATACAAGTATTGTAGGTTTGAATAAAGGAAACTTCTTAATATACTTCACTTTTTTAAAATGATATTGTTTATTTACCCATTGTTATCCATAATATGACACTCTAAACCTTTCATTGTACAATCTTCTACCTACAAAAATAAGGCAAATGTCCAAAAAAAAAATCGATAATTTTTACTGACATATTTAATAATACTTTTTATATAAGTATGTTATATAGTATAAATAATACTGCTTATACTGATGTGTCACCAATGTTGTCTTTATTGGAATAGAAAATGAAATGTTAAGAAACTATATATAAATATCCTAATTACAAATCATATTGCTATGGGTAAAGATGCGATAAATTTCTCTATAAAATGCCATACGTTTCCCTATACATACATACGTTATTTATTAACATAGCTGTTAGTTGACTATGTGTTAAAGTAGCTCCAACAACTCCCTGTAATGATGAAGCAGCACCTGTGTCTTTTCTATCACTGAAACAAATGTAACATTTACTGACAATACACCAACTTGAGAATGAGAATTAGAGATAAAATATTGGAACGTGTTATTTGAGTTCAAATTCGATCTACTAAGAAAGTCTTTAACACCCCTCATACCACAGACAAATAATACATGCTATTCATTCAAAAACTACAGCACTATCATTTATATTTCCACTTGTTGCAACTTGCCAGAATAGAAAAATAAAATGATAAGTTTATCTAACAATATTAACAGTCGTGATAATATCGTTGTAGCTTAGTTGTCTCGATTTTGGGAATTCGTATGTTTTTATCACCGACCTCGTCAGTCCAAAGACTTGAACAGTGGTGTTTGCTTCTTCACCGCAAACCACGCCGCATTATGAACAGAGACCAGGGACTGATCGACTCGAGTTAGCAAAGTGTGTCTGGTTAGGTTGACATGTTTACCTAAGAACTATTATTTTGTAAATTGCCACACTAAAATTCAGTTCATCGTCGTGTCTAGTTGTAGGGTGAATATCCATATTAATTAACGTTATATAATCACCCTGAATTTGCATTTAACTTGCCACTATACTTTAAACAGACTTGGTGCATCCTTTTAGCAATAGTAATTTGTATCTGCATAGGAACCTTTGAAGAAGAAAGCCTACACCAAACACTTGTCATTTATAGTCTTACATATTTTCAGAAAGAGCTCTGCTTAATATCATAACATCTTTTGTAGTAAATTCACTGATTTTTCCAGATGTAAACACAATGTCTTGATATCTTGCTACACTTTTCTTGTACCTGAAAATATATTTCTTTCGCATATAATTTTTTTTTATATATGTATCTGACGAAAGAAAAGTATACGTTGAATTCTATAATGTAAGCTAGATAGAATCATAATTGTCCTACAATCACTACAATTTCATTTTCATCAAATAATTATTTTGTTTTAAACTCAGTTGTGAATTTTGTTTATGTTTTGGTTGATATATTATTTGCTATACTTCTACCATGTATCTTCTGTTGATTTAATCAAATGAACGTTTCGGTTCCGTGAAATATTATTTTTTCAAGATATTTCTGAATTCGTTAATAAATGTATATTTAAATTAAATCAAAGATGACAGAAATACAATTAATAAGCCAGTGACTATGATGGTTCAATAGACTATATTCATATTACATACATTAAAATCCGGAGTTTATAATTGTTTGACAGGTTACCTTTTATGGTAGGAAATTCTGGTAGTCGGACAAGTGAGACCTACTAAGAGAAGTTAAATAAGGCTAACAATCGGTGCAATTTGGAGGGAAAACAACTGTTTTATCTGTTTTAGTTTTTTTTATACTCGACTTAATTATCGGAAAACAGTGTATTTTCCTTTAAATAGTCGATTTGCCAATTACCGATTTGATTCTGTTATTACACACTTTTTAAACAAATTACTTCCCTTTGTCAATCGTAGACTGGTTCCATACCGGACAAAATTGGCTTTTGCCAATGCAAAGTATGTAGAATTGAAAGTGATGTATCGGCGGTTTAACTAATTTTTCATAAAAAAAATAATTTCTGATGTCAAAAGTATTTAGATTAACAACAAATGTATGTAATTAAAAGATTTGAAAGTTTTAGATATTACTCACATTACGCAAAGGTAAAATTGCTCGTTCTGCAAGCTTAACATTATAAATGAAAATTAATGTTCCTCATAAGGGAGACAACTGAAAGAGGGATCTTTAATATACAGGGTCAATTACGGGAACTGGCAAATAGCCTATTGCAACCATCGTAAGCTTGATTCTACTTTTTTAGTTGCTCTTACTTGACCGAGTACCAGACTGTCCTACCATAGAGAAGGCAACATGTCGATAAATTATATTCTCTGTTGTCAAAAGGCGGTAATGCAATCTTTACCAGTTAAATTAAATCGAAAAATTCCTATTGGGCGTTTATAAAATTTTCAATATCTGAATGATTGATTACCATGTGTATTGAATGTGGTCAAATGTGTTGCTTAAGGCTTCCCCTGGATACATTCTGAAGACTCCAGATGGTGAGCCGAAAAATCTGAAAAGTATATTATTACAATATAAGATGAGGGAATAAAAAACTAAGTCGGTTTTTAAATTTCACGAAGAAAATTGTGACAAAATGTAGCAATTCAATATGTATTTGCAAAAATCAATAAATTCACGTGAAAATCAACCTTATAAATAGTCTATGTCCAAGAGCTGTATCACCGAAACTTCAAAGCGAACGCTCGCAGTCGAATGAATCAGAACGACCAAGAACTAAATACATATTAAATATTGTCTTCAAAGTAAAAGGGACTTTAAATTTCTAAACCCTACTGCCAGAGGTTAATTTTGCTGAGAAAATTGCCATATTAAGCTAAAGAAATGTGGCATGATGGCCAATGAGAGATCTGTCTACCGAAATTCCAAAGAACAACCTGTTTGTACAATCATTGCTGAAAATGTTTCAAAATATAAATCATATAACATGATTAATGCCAAACCGCAACATATAAGGGACTATTTTCTCTGACACTAATAATAAATCGACAACCAGGGACGTCAAACTAAAGTAAATAGTTAAGAATCGGCTGCGTTTGAAATCCGTTTAATAGCTTGGTTTTGATATTCAGTATAAGCTATTTACCTTTCTATAACTTTATTTCTAGAATCTTTCCAGTAGTCTGTCAAACTTTGGGTTTCAATCAAAGAATGCCATATCTCTGCTTTAAGCCCTATCAAATAAATAAGGCAATGTTTTGTGTAGTTCGTAATGTGTTATGATTTGGTGTCATATACATGGTCCCTATTTAGTAAAGAAATATAAGTACAGTGAAAATGGTCGTCTATAGTTTTCTATTTAGTGATTTCTGGATTTGTTTGTCTTTTCGTCGTACTTCGCACTTTTATCTGGCGTTTCTCTTCGACTTCGAGTTCTAAATGCCTTATCGGTATCATCTGCCTCTTTTCGTAATCATTTATATAACTTTGCTGTTTAAGGTGGTACCCAATACCTTCACTAAAATTAATTTGGCTCGTTTGATTTTCATAAAATTTTGACAAAGTATTTACTTTGACCCTTTAACACAAATATAAAAATTTCAAAAAATTATAACCAACCATTTTATCAGGAAAATTACACTGGTTATATAGTAGTTTGGCAAACACTTATTTTGATCATTGAGAAGCTTAATTTTCCCTTAACAACACATTTTAAAACACGTTTAGCTGATTTTACAATGTTATCTCCCTGTAGTGTTAGGTACCACTTTAAAAACTAGATATCATAGATTAGTGAAAATCCTTCTTTTTTTTTTTTTAAATTGTTTCAATAGTCAACAGAACAATGTTTTTTAATTCTTAATACCACTCTTTCAATAGTAAAATTAATGATTGATTTTTTTTAATATTGTAAAAAGGTTAACGCAATCGGATGTGGACTCCTAAATATTCAAAAGTTTTATTCTTGGTACAGATCATAAAAATCTTCCTATGTGAAGAGTCACACCAATTCCAACGTCAGATACATCGGAGATGTGATAACACAATTCCTTAAAATGTTGAGTTTGTATTAGAATAATATTTCAACATACAACTATTTGAGCACCACACTTCATTAACTCATATAAAACAGAATTATTCATACACAATCGTATCAATGACAAAAAGAAAAGACAACTTAACAAATTTTCTAATTCCTCTTTTAGATATAGGAATGATATCCTGTTATACAATAGTCAATCTTCAAGTGGAGGCTTGCATCTAGGATATCCAGATAAACTTGAAATTGTGGATTCTATGCAACTACAAAGTCTGGGTTTTTTTAAAATCTTTTTTCTTTATAATAACACAGAATAGCGACTACAAATGAGTATTTCTAACAAACATGATGATTTTATGCTATCCCATTTTCAATATCAACATACATCAGTCGCATCGTATGGCGTTTTTATGTAATAATAAAAAAGTTATACGCGTCATAACTCGTTTTTCGTGTTCTTAGATTTCTGGATACCAATACCAGACCAGTTTTTCGACCTGTATATATATTTATCATATCGACACATTACTGTTTGATTCATTTCCCTTGAATTTTGTCTTTTATCTTCATTTGTCTATTTTGAATGATTCTACGCGAGTTAAACACCTGTAAACTGTTGTCGACAAGTTTATTGTTTTCAATGTTTATAAACCTTGACTAAGGTTGACGATTCTTGATAATGTTTTTTTGCAATTGTTTATTTATAACATGAAAAAGTTTTCTTTTTAATATGATGTTTCAGTCTTTACATTCACTGTAAGTTGTATGACAACATAATGAGAATATCTTCAATATAGAAAAACATGTCTAAAAGAGACATAAAAGATCCAAAGTGGAAATCACAATTCCAACAAACAAACCTACAGTCAAAACGTCCATGACGAAATCAATAATGAATACTACGCAAAAACTAACGATTGAACAACAGGAACCATGTCAAAAACCTGGATTAAGTCACATTCTTCTGAAAGGTAAGTCGTTTCTGTTTCACGATTGATGATGGGGGGAATAGTGATAAGTCGCAATCGGTAAAGTCATAATAGAGAAAAGAGGATGGGATAGAAATAACTACAAGTTATACACTTCTGTGACACAGGTTTTAGATAATCGTCAACTTAATGATGTTTTCGGTCGTTAAAACTCATATGGATGACTTCAACTTACCATGTATAATCCTTGGCGAAATAGTTTCCTTGTTACTTCGATTTGAAGAATGAAAATTGAAATCAAAACACAATTATCATAGATTTCTATAAATTGTAAATCCGTGTCAGGGTATCTTACCTTCTTTAATAATGTTTGTATTATTTTTACCAGACAAAAAATCAGATATAATTCGGACTTTAGATTGGTTTTCCTCTGTAAACTTATATACTTCTGAATCAACAAATACAGATGGCGAAAGCTGCAATTAAAATAAAGGCATCAATATCATTAAGCTGTAATTATTGGTAATACGCATGTTTATGCATGAAAATAAACAAACTTTGTAGCTTCATCGGACTTCTCTCATCTTTCACCCAATAAGGTACTATACGCAAACTATTAAATGCTGATATCAAAATTGATGTACACAAATGTTTTTTTTGTTTTATACCAATATTCGTATATGTTAAAAGGAGTAGGTCCAGAAGGGCCGATTTTGGCCTCAAATTTGAGGTTCATCTGATGAAAGATTTTGGACACTTGTCAAACACTTAAGTGTATATTTTAATCGAAACAATTAGTATATGTGAAAGATTTTAACTGATTTAGTCACTAAAAACGCTCCAATTCAAGCGTGAAAATATGAAAAATCTATCAAATATGCCATAATATATCACTTTTCAGATGTTTTTTGTCAAAAAAGAGAGTGGCCGCATCCATGTTCATTCTCAACCGTTATATATGTTATGTATTATCATCTAATACAACTTACATTTAAATATAAAGAATGAGCACAAATGCGGCCACTTCCATTTCAAACGGAAACCGTCTAAGAATTGACCAAAATGCAAACATTTCGAAGTTTCAGTAATTTAGCATGACTTAATGATGTTAGTACCCGATATATGTGCATTGTATTGTCAAAAACAGACCATATCTATGTGGCAGAAGTATTCTATTTTCCTATAAATAGCTAAAAGTTTACATTTTAACAATTTTGTAAAACTGCAATATTTTGGGGTCAAAAAGGGGACCTACACCCTTATTCTTTCTTCAAAACAAATTTAAGTGATAGTAAAGCGTTTAAAAATAAGATAAGAAAGAAATATATTTAAATCATTCTCTTTTTCATGCTTCGAATATATTTTATAGTACAACATCTTAACAAAAAACAAAAACAATAATATTCTAAAAGGTCAACATAGTCTGCTTTAATAAATAGACTGGTTTCTATACTATATGAAAAGTTTTAAATCCCAACAGGCTTTGCTAATAACCGTTACCTTAACTGTTGTAGCAGCTGGTGATATAATATGACCATCTATAGAACATACTGGAAAGCTGTGACTGATATCTACTCTATGGTAGGGTGCTTTTTTTATACTGATACCCTTGAATAATAAATAATCATGAAGTCGTCTGTGTATACACAAGATTCTCTATAAATATGAAAGTGTCTTAGTAATGGACCTTATAAACGACATTTTGGTATTATGTACCAACTTTATGGGTCATAAATGCGACGGTATATAGCTGTCAATCAATGATGTATGTGTTTTGTAGAAACTGCTATTTAGTAAACATTTTGATTTATATACACTTGCTTATCAAAATCTTCCGCATGCTCACACTAACCATCTTTCCACAGAGATACAACTTTATAGTACAAATTGGCTTGTATGTTATTCACAATTTTATATGTTTCAGCCAAACACAAAGCACTATCACAAAAGTGTCAAATCGGGGAAACTTAGCTTAGTAAATTTCTGTTTATATAAGATTATAAGCCCTTAAATATTTATACATGACCTTGGGCTGTTTTTTGCTCTTTTGTCGGGTGTGTGTCCCTTTGACATATTATCCAGTTCCATTTTCCATTTTATTATAATCATAAACTTAATTAAACATATACATAAACATATACATGTTCACAAAATAAAGTGTTCCGTTGACCAGCCAGATTTTTAGTAATGAATAATGAAATAAAACACCCACTTTAAGATTTAAAACACATATCTAACTGAATGGTTTATATGTAAAACTGTATAATCATTACCGGTGGGATTGGCATCAGTTTTGGAACTTCACTATCGGAATGAAACATAACCATGACCATAACAAATTGTGTACCATCTAGATGTTGATACATAATAGTTGAATCTTTGAGTGGCATGTCTATATTACTCATAAAAGTACTCCTTCCTGGTTTTATCTACAACAACATATTAATGTGTTTAATGTTGTTAATATAATCCTTTGAATATTTGTTTTTTTTGTTATATCTAAGTCTAAAGGAACTACTCTGTTATTGCAAATATTAATGCCTATCGCATTTTGCCGGTTTTAATTTTATTAATTGTTTGGCTTAATTTGGCTTTTATATCGTACCTGAAATTTAGCATTGTAAGAAGGTGTATTTTACTTTTATCATGATATGCCCATGTTATCAGATATATTAAATATTATCGCTATTTTGTGCATTTTTCTTTTGATGTTTTTTGTGATAATTTTCATATCATGCCTCTCGCTTGAGATGGAAAAATTATCGCTAGAAACTAAGGAGGCCACGTGGCGTTGCTAACGAAATTGACATAAATTGACAACGTCGTCATAGATAAAATAGCGATAAACAGATTATCATTGGTCATCTCAACTCGATTGCTTTTCTCACTTTCGCTGTACCAGCTCAAGCGAGAAAATCAATCTCGTTGAGATGATCAACGATAATCTATAACTATGTATTAAAATAATAGATGAGACGTGGTGATAAAAAATGATACAATTGTCCACCAAAGTTAAGATTAAGTGGAAGTAAGCTATTATAGGCAACAGTACGGGCCTCCACAAATGAGAAAACATATACCATATATTCGGTTATGAAAGGCCCGACAAGAAATATATCAACATATTACATTGAGAAAACTGTAACGGCCTAATTTATTTCAAAACAATTCACAAAGAACAAATATGACAGACATGAATCAACGACGACCGCTGCACTACAGGCTCCTGACTTGGAACAGGCACATCGTGTGGCGGTGTTCAAAGTGTTTGAAGGCGCCAACTCTTCACTTTACCTGCGACAGTGGTTTTACAGTACACAATAAGAACAAAATATAAAAATCGAACGAAAGGGCTTAAGTCATCAGATCGATACAAATCAGAGAAAATCGATAAAAAAAAAACCAAGTTCGGATATAACAGGGTATTTTTGCATCTTTAAAATTAACAAGACATAAATTATAGATCTGAGAGTACGTAGCCACCAACAACTAATAGAACAAATGAATCTAAGATTAAAATATCAATTAGTACACATTAAAACATCTTAGAAATTTGGTTTGTAGATATCATTAATAGTGAGAGAAAACTGACATTGTGCAATGCCAAATTATAGGTATCGACAGATAACAGAACCGTGAATGTACATATGTATATTTGTATAACATTAATTATTTGTATGGTTTTAAGATTCTGATAACAAATTATTAATACCAATATAAACAATATTCAAAGATCTAATTACAGAATTGAATTGGTAGCCTTTTAGAATAGCTTATTCAAAGGAATGATAAGTTTACCCGGATCGCCTCTATAAATAGCATCACCGTAACAATTAGGATGCGCTTTTCCGTTTGAAATAAATTTTCTTCTTGGTTTTTTTTTCAAAGCGATATAACACTCTTAAACAAGCTTTAAATAAAAGTACAATTTATTTGCTACCTTAGCAGGAAAAGATCCGATATGTCCTTCATTTGTAATCTTCTTAATTTGTTCTTGACTTAAATTTGGTTCCAGTGTTTGAATTGATGGGAAGATGTTATCATCTCCTTTAACATGTTTAGTGTTAGCTGGATCTTTAAGTTTCGGGTGAAGTAAAACATGTCCTGTGAAAAATAAACACAAACTCACTATGAATAGTGCATATGGTCAAAGTTATAAAGTTTTTAAAACCAACTGGAATTCGAATGTTACAAAGCCTCTATAACAGATTTTATATAGTTTTAAAGGATCACAATGTTTTTCAGTGCAACATAGTGCTGTTGTGTAAAATGTTGCTAGGGATTGCATGTTTTAGGGGAAATTGCATCGATTAACATCATTAAATGAATTGAATAAATGTGTATTGTGAAAGAAAATATATAAAATAAATTACTTTAAAATTTTAGATTTTGTTGATAACATCCTTCTTATGAATAATTTTGGGATAAGTGATCCTTGTTTTTCCAAATCTAACTAGCTAGTCAGAAAATAGCAAAATGTTAAAAATCAAGTGTACACATATGAATCTATCTAACTTTTAATAGTTACTTTGGTGTGAAATGGTCTATGAGAAACTGACCTTATCTCATCACCTTGTCAAAGTCTTTAAACTATTTTATATTAGATTCCCTAGAACAGAATGTATTGTTTTTATCTATCTATTCTAATTTGGTATCTTTATTTATTTATTTTTTCATCTTTATCTTTATGAAAAAAATTATCTTGTTGGATCTACAAAAAATGTTCTTTATAGATCTATAATCATGTCGGGGTTGGCTTTTTTGTGTGTGTGTGGGGGGGGGGGGGGGAATATATGAATTGATGGCACAAATAAATCTGACCATGTCTTTTCTCCAATAAAAATGCATAGCTGTGAACACCAAGCACAAAATCTTCTATTTCTGTAAACATTGTTTCCATGGAAACATCTATGGCAGCAGTTCCAGTTACTGAATTATTTGATGATTTATCAATCACAGTTACACTTATTGTCATTTTCAGACCTACAAAAGAAGTTGCATTCGCATCAGTAATTCAGTACAAACATGGAAATAACTCATACCAATTTAATATTAATGTTGTAGATCAATCATAATGCTTTATATAAATATCATCTAATAGTTCGATTTCAAAATTTGAAATGTGTCTTTGAAGTAACCCTCATAATGTAAAATATAGATTAAAAGTTGAAGACGTCAAATGGACAATTCACAAAAAGCATTAAATACAAATGTGTCTAAACAGAAGAGGCAATGTTGTTTTACGTCCGTTTTGTAAAAGAACCCAATATGCCTCAATTTTTCATGATTAATCGTGTTTGATTCTGCAAACCAAATCAAATGCATTCACTTGGGTTATCGATCTGTAAATAAGTAACTATGGTAAACAATTCGTGTGTTGTGTATGAGCTTTTAATTTCGTTTTGAATTTTCCTTGGAGTTCGGTGTTTTTGCTATTTCCTTTATACATTATTTTATAATGAACTACAATAATTTTGCATTAAAACGTTCGTTTTAGACTTGATATGGTGTTTACGTTTGTACCTAAGTTGTCTTCAATAACAGGAGCTATGACTGAATATTCTTTGTCAGTGTTTGTAGTGACTGGTAAACTCGATGTGAACTCCCTTGCAACACCTGTAGGAAAACCTTTTAAATCAGGAAAGAAATGAACTATTCCATTTTGATTACTGACTCCTGTTGGTCTTATTGATATATTCAAGCCCTGCAAGTTAAAAAATATTGTATTTTATTGAATACTAATCTACAGCATTTTAAAATCAACGTTAGCTAACATTTTTTCAAATATCTGGTAGCACGTTTCCATGAATTATGGTTATTTCCATATCTACTTGCTTTTGTAATTTTAAAACAACTGACAATGAGGTATGGATATAAGAAATAATATAGAACATTTACGAAAAAAAATGAATCAAATAAAAAAGTACAACACATTGTAAATTTCGTGCGTCAGAATTTTTTCTCTAGATTAAAAGTCATCAGGAAGGATCACAATCAAATATTTGAAAGTCAATGATGTATAATTACCAAATCAGTTGAAGATCTATATGACCAGAAAGTACTTAAACATGAAAGCAATACTTTTGATATAAATTTGTGATTTTTGAATTTCAAAACTGCATTTTGCTCATCAACTCACTTTCTTGATAAAAATACAAAAAAAACTTACTACAGGCCAGTTTGGTACATGCTGTTCTGCAATGTTCGTGAGAATATGTTTTACTTGTTCAGTACTGGGCTCAAGTGAAAACACAACATGTGAAATGCTCCTACCAACAGCTTTCTGGTGATTTTCTATCATTGTAAACAGTTTTGTTGTGTTAACCGTCGGTGTTTTACCATCGGTTATTAATATAACTATGTCTGATACAGATGTGGGATTATTCTGAAATTGACAAAAATGTGAAAATTGCATAACCTAGATTAATACTAAAATAAGGCGGTGGGTCAACGACTGTTAACATTAGCTCTAACCATGCATGTCATTTCTATTTATTATCATTTTCTTTATATTAATTCAGGATAAATTGTTCGTATTAACGTTGATACAATGTCAATGAACTAAGATTACGAATAAGCTACCGATTGGTTTTGTCTACTTTGGTCGAAATTTTGGCTGATTTTTGTTTTGTTATTAGAACTGATTTTGAAAGAAAAACCCTTACAATATATTTACAAAAGAGAGACAAGGTCACAACAAAAAATCGTTGAAAAAAAGTCAAAGGCATTTTAAAATAATTTACGAACATTAAAAATGTAGTAAAAAATCACATATGCGTATTGACCAAAAAATTCTCATTACATTAACTACCTGTTTGTCCAAGTTCTCTCTTTCTAATAATTTGTATGCAGCTTCCAATCCAACGCTGTAATATGAGGCTCCTGAATAAAAATTACAACTTAAATTTATAAAAATGATATAAAAGATAAACATTGCCGGTATTATAAAAACAGATGAATTACAAATATCATTACAAATGCGCGCAAAAAAAATCATTACGCAAACGTAAAATATTGTAAATTCCAAAATACACGCAAGCGAGAGGTTTGGCTAGCTATAAAAACCAGGTTAAATCCACATTGTCTCATAAGGAAATGCATGTACCAAGTAAGGAATATGAAAGATATTTCAATTTCCATTCGTTAGATGTGTTTGGGCTTATGATTTTGGCATTTTATAAAAGACTTTCCGTTTTGAATTTCCCTTGGAGCTCGGAATTTTTGTTATTTTACGTTTTATGTATTGCGGTTAATTATCAACAGTAAAGCATGAATATTGAAATGAGAAATAAATACTTTAAATTCTAAAGGAGTATTGTGTAATCTCAGTCGGTCTTTATGATATCCGACAAAAAAATTGTGCATTCTTTGAGAAAGATTTATATACATATCAATATTTACCTCCAGATTTTCCCATAGTTGTTACAAATTCAGATAGGATATCTTTATTTCTTTGATTAGCGATGAATAACTTACTATTACAAACTTTTGTCATTTGAGCTGTTTCATTGAAAGCAATAATGTTAACCTGCAAAATGGTTTGGCAAATGAGAAAAAAGAAAGGCTGATAAACTGAAAGTGTTAATGTCAAAAACATTTTAGCAATAACTATATAAAAATTAACGTTATTGATATATAGATAAAGAGCATAACAGTTTGCACGAACAAGGAACACGAACACAATGAGACAACAATAGTGTTGTTTACTTTGTTTGGCGGACCTCACAATTCTAATATCTTGTAATGCTTTCATACGACTTGGGTTATTTGTTTTAGATAGAAATTGAAAGCATATGACAAATTCAAATAATTCGTCTTTTAGCCAATAAATCAGTTGATTATCAGCTGTATGGACAGTTATTAATTGTTAATTAAAGATAATTTGTGTGTCATGTACCATCTAGCAATCAAGCAAACTCAACCCCAATGTTTTCGTAACAATTGTGTGTATATATGCTGTAAGGTCGACTGAAGTTATATACATTGAAAGGCTAATAATGTGATACAACAGCATAATTTAAGTACACTCCAGTCAACAATTTGGTTTCATCTTTTAAGTCATTGCATTTCGTAAACATAACATAAAATGGACGAATGAATGAACTTAAACGTGAATGAATGCATTCTAATAATCTTATATAGTTTCAAAATACTATTATTTGCATATCAATATATTAAAAACAGTACGTTTTAAAATATATTTTGTGTGATTTTTCTTATCTTTCGTACCTTATCATTAGGTGTTAGCGTATGTAAAGTTTCTTTGACAGCTTCTTTAACAATTTCACTAAATTTTCTCCCCCGACTATCGACAGTACTTTCTGTGTTTGACCCTACATCGTATACAATCACAAGGTTTTTCTCTGTTTTAAGATGTTTTACAGCAAACCAGTCTCTGAAATAAACATCAATAGTTTGATTCAACATTTCATTCTTGTCTTTCTTGGTTTTATTTTTAACCAAAGTATTTAAGCGATGTGTTATACTTCTAGATTTCCCATGATTGTATCACAACTAATAAATAGCAAAGTTTGTCTTAGTTATAAATATATACCAAGAACGACACAGTGTTCTTACATTCATTTCAGCAGTTGCACTGCTTTAAGTTTAAAACATTTTACAAAATGGTTGTTTTCTTACGTATTATTTTTCGGATAATATAACCAATGATTGCTTTTAAATAAAAGTAATAAAAATATAAAAAAACAGTTTTCAAAATTGACACTTTTATCATGTTTTTGATTACCTAATAAGAACACATTTTGATTTGTATTAATCATAATCAAAACAGACCTTCCAAATGGTACTCCTGGGTCAAATCACTATTAAAACCTTCCAAATGGTACTCCTGGGTCCAATCACTATTAAACCCGTTTTAACTTGAGTCGACCAATGTCCGAACAGACATTTGGAACAAAAATACTGCGATGATACTTACTCTGTTAATGGACTGATAATATTACCATTCTTGTCACATTGATGACTGTTACTGTCAGGATATTCCACAAAATCACCATCTATATCAGCATAGTACTGCCATAGTACACTGGGTACTGTTTGGTAATTATCCTAAAAATCAGTAAAACAAATTTTTCAGAGACTTCAACATGCCGTTTTTCCTTGCCATGCTGCACTTTATTTTGTTCTGTAGTTATAAAAGGTTTATTAAAGAATGTGTCTGTTTGGCAAGTTCAAATACAAGTACAAGATGTTGACAATTCTAAGGTTTCCTTTGAAATTCGATGAATTCGACCACCTAGGGTGATAATAGAAGAAATAACTTCTTGCCAACATGCACGCATAAACTATAACATCAATCTATTCAGTGATAGTTCATCATCTATAGTGTTTGCTATGTGGGTTTGGTCATTGTTGAAGGCCTTACGGTCCCTGTTATTGTTCACATTATTGTCATTAGTCTTTATGATAAGTTGTGTCATTGGCAATCATACCACTTGTGTTTTTTTTAAATTTGAACCGGACGTAGGTATTGTAAATAAAAATACTGCAAATCTAAATACATTTTAATATAAATCATTCAAAGAATTATCAAATAAACTTCACAAAATGTGCAGGCATTTTGAATATTTTTCTAAAAAAAGGTCACTTCCCATGTTATTTATTTCTCTTACAGAGACAAGGTCGTAAAACTTTAATGAAAATAGAACTTAAATTAATAACAGTCATGTATTACCTAATAGATCAAAACTAGGATGGTTTTAGCCATTAAGAAGCATTTATAAACTGATTTAATGCCAACAAATACGACTTTGATAATGTTTTTACACTCGTTTTGGACATATGTTATTATACATGAATTCTATTAAAATATCGGCTGAATTTTGATAGAAATACCCTTCTTTTGAAACAAATACAATATTTTTAAACAAGTGCATCTGATTAATACAGAAGCGTATCGAGGACATAGTAAAATAACATTGGCAGTGAACCCTTTTTTAAAAGTTGAAATTTTAACATTTCTTCAACTCGAAATGCTAACTTTTCAAATCTCGAAATTTTTACTTAAACTTAAAATTTTAATTTTCTAAAATCTTTTAATTTTAATTTTCTAAAATCTTAAAATTTCGACTTTAAAAAAAATCAAAATTTTGACTTTTAAACACACGAAATTTCGTTTTTATAAATAGTCAAAATTTCGACTTTAGACTAAAAAAATCAAATCTCAAAATGTTTACTTCCTAAAATCTTAAAATTTCGACTAAATGTTGAAATTTAGAGTTTGAGAAAATTCGAAATTTGTAGTTTAAGAAAAGTCGAAATTTCGAGTTTAGAAAAAGTCGAATTTTTAAGTTTAAAGTCGAAATTTCAACTTAAAAATCTCAGAATTTCAACTTTTTTAATCTCGAAATTTCCTCAGTATTTATACGTTTGTGAGTTAATTTATCACATTCACAGTCATTTATATCAGCAAGCGGAGAAACCATATACATCATTTGCATGCTGTATATGCATGCTTGTCAGTCAGCAGTTCTATATTTAAAAACCTAGCACAAAATGTAAACACTTAACCAAAAAAAACAACATACGGGGTTCAGTTGATACTACCTTTACTTATGCACATCTAATACTTAAGTTATTTGATGCATACTTTAAGAATAAATTACACTTTCAATCCATTTATCAACGTTTCATTAAATGAAAAATAAACATTGCTATTTGTATCGAAAGATTATTTTAGAATTTGAATATTATTCTCAATTTATAACAGTAGCTAGTGTATATATCAATATTGTTTAGAAATTATCTGTATTAGTATTTTGTCTAAAACTGGATTACAGTGATGGGCAATACTGGATGGTAATAAAAGTTTTGAAATGATTATAAGTGTTCAATGTTTCAAATATTTGTAATGTCGGCATATGATGCAATAACCGCAATTTCCTATAAAAATGTGGATATCGGATACATGTATACGATCAACATCATGAAATACCTTTCAATTGAAAGTTTGTTTCTTACTTCATTAAAATAACTGAATGGCGAAAAAAAAAATTTGTTCACCGCAGAATTACAGTAAAATTATAAAGCGTTTAAAAATAGCGTTGAAAGAAGATATGATTTTCGTTATAACAAGAAACATTTTGTAAAGTAGTCAGCTGAATCATATAGTCATGCTAAAAATATTTGTGTTAGTGTTTATTGATGTAGAAATCAACATTGTACACCAGTCTTCTCCTAAATATGTTACTGTGATGTGAAGTTTAACCTTAGAAGCCCCTGAACAATAGCCGTTATCGCAAATAGATCCCTGTTAATACACATACTATAAAAACTTCGACTTTCAACACTTTAAGCATGATATACAACCAGAAAGAATCAAGATAAGTGTATGTGTCGCCTTTAAGTCCAACATCTTATGTACTAATTGATCATCGTGATTTTAAAATGTTTTTCCTACGTAAAGTTTTGACCATTGGAATTGCCAAGCTTTTGTTAACACTAATTCTGCTGATCGACTTGATTAAACAAGAATTGATATACAACCTGTGTTTCAAATGAAACCAAATTCCATTGTCATGAGGAAATTCCTTTACTATTACTATCTTTACCGTCCATGATGTAAATATAAGTGTCTGGATTGAAAAAAAGGGATCCTTCGTTTCTCTATTCTTTATTTTCTTATACCATTTTTCATTATTTTATACGACCCCATTTTTCTCTATTCTTTATAATTTAGAACGCCATTTGTCTCTATTCTTTATAACTTAGAAACCACTATTCTCTATTCTTTATATTTGAGAACCCCATTATTTCTTTTTATTTTGTTTGGCCCTTTATTCTGTTCTTTTTGTTCATTTTACTCTATCCTGTAAGCTCATTACATACCCTCATGTATTATTTGATAGATATTCTGGGATGGACGATTTTCAATTCGGTTCAAACATGATTAGATTTCCTCCTATTCTTTCTTAGTTTTTGTGATCTTTGCAAACGTTTCTATTTTGGCATGGCGGGCCTTTTATTGCTGACTATATAGTATGGGGTCTGTTTATTGTTGAATTCGTACGGGAATATATATGTGCCTTTATAAACAAAATGTTGAATGTGGTGGACAGATTTGTCTCATTGGCAATTATACCACTTATCTTAATGTTCACATTCATGTTTATATTGCCTGTTGTACTTAACATTAATGTTTAAGTTGATTGTTGTACTATTCATCAATGTTTCTGTTGGCTGTTAAAATAAACATCAATGTATATGCTAGATATTAACGTTAATGTTTACTTTTATGTTATACATTGATATTTGTCTTGACTGTTGTTATTGACATTTATTATTTTTATTTTGACTGTTGAAGTCTGCTGTACTTAATAGTAATGTTAATGCTGACTGCTGTACTAAATACTGAATATCAATGTTTATGTTGATTGTTATATTATACATCAATGTTTATGTTGGCTGTTGTATTATTCATCATTTTTAATGTTGGCTGTTGAACTAAACATCCTGATGAACTAATTAATCCTCGTCTAGACCTTAGTGTTACTGTTGACATTTGTTTTGAACATCGACGTTTCTGTTGGCTGTTAAACTAAACATCAATGTCTATGCTGACTCTTGTTCTAGGCATAAGTGTTTGGTTTGAACATAGATGTGTTTGCTGACTGTTCTATTAGATATTTCTGTGTGTGTTGACTGTTAAACTAACTAATTAAAATATTAATGTTAATGTTGTACTAAACATTTATGTTCCTGCTGTTCTTTTTTTTCTAGACAATTGTGTGTATGTTTGACTTTTGCACTAAGCATTGATTATCATTGGTGTTAAGGTTATATTTGTACGAGTCAAAGATGTTTTAAGTGCTGTACGAAACATCAATATGTATGTTGACTGTTGAACTATTCATTTAAACTTATGTTGACTGCTGTATTAGGAATTGGTGTTTTTGTTGACTGCTGTCAGGGACGGATCCAGCCATTTCAAAAAGGGGGGTTCCTAACCCAGGACAAATGGGGGGGGGTTCCAACTACATGTCCCCATTCAAATACATTGATCGTCCAAAAAAAAGGGGGGTTCCAACCCCCGGAACCCCCCCCCCCGCACTATTCATTAATGGGACTCAAGCTGTTTTCTTGGTTTTGTGATATAGGGAAAACCAGGGGAAGGGGAGATGGAAACAGAACGTAATTTAATGACAGATTGCAACCAATAAGAAAAAGTAAACAGAAAACTATGAAATTTTGTTCGTGTTCTATATTACTGTTTAGATGGTATCACATGTACATATTAAGACACTCAACAAATGAGTAGAGTAGTTTGTATACATGGAATAGTACTGCGTATTGCTGACAATTATATTTATTGTCAATCAACAGTTTACTTATTTGAAAAAAATTTAACGCATTACATAACATTTTCATTCTACTTGACAAGTAATACTAAGATTTGACAAATTACATCAATTTAAACTAACCTTGAATACTGGAAATAACTTTTCACTATCAATTTTTGATATTGAAGTTGAATTTCTGGAACCAATACATAATAAATTTTTGTTAACGTCTTGTCGGAGCCGTCCTTCGTATAACATTCCAGGAACAGGCCCGCTTTTACAACACCTTGCAATTTTAATTCCTTGATTTAGTTTTGTTTTTGTCTCAGCTGAAGTTTTGATTTTAAATACAGCTGTTTTCACTTGGAAAAATCTTTCTCCTATTTTTTGACACATGTCCTGAAAAACTTCATTTTGTATGTCTTTCGCCAGAGTTTTGCTAAACTTGGTCCGTCTATGATTTGAAATGTCCCGTTGTATCATTTGTGGTGATAGAACATCATTAGAGAATGTCATCAGAGTCTTTGAAAAATTGGGAATCCAAGTATTTTTCACAACGTCTGGATCTAATTTTACTCCAAGTGATAAATCAGTCTCAATAATTAAAACTAGATACAAAATACAATGAATTATAATTTGATAGTATTTCGCCATATTTTAGCTGTTATAAGATTATGTCATATTCATTAATAAAGATAATCCCAAACTTCTATTCCTCCTCTTTACTTTACTATATGTACACATAGTTATTCTAATCATTAGTCTCCTGGCAAAACCTCAATTTAAAATAAATACTGATTAAAGAATTTCTTTAAAAGTTATCATTTAACTATTTATCAAATATGTAACAAGTCAAAATAATACAATTGTCGTGTATAGTCGAGGCATAGGTATTCACAAGTCACGGTTTCTATTATGATCATATTTTATTACACTGATTATCTGTTCTTTATATTCCCGTAAGGTAACATGGAGACAGTCACACGTGCTGTATAGATACGCGGCACTGAATAGTCATCACAGTTGCAGGATCATTTTTTGACTTAAGGTTGTGAATCAGTGTGCGTTCCTGCACTTAAAAATTTCGATACCAGGACATGGGAATGATACAGATTTGGCGGACTTTTCTCAAACATGCAGGCGAGAGTGAAATATAACAGCAAGAGCTCTTACGATGACAATTGAGCAATACCACTTGTAGAAAGCTACATGTATGCTCTAGCATACCATAAAACGGTTAGCCGAACAACCATGAGCTTCTAGCCTGGCATTGTCAAATTATCGAAAACAATTGTTGCTTTTATCAGAGACATATAATACATATTGTATTATATGTATCTGCTTCTATTAGATATATATAAAAACTTTTTTAAAGTCATATGAAACAAGTGACTGGTGAACAATAATGTTTATCCAATTCTTGAACCAATGCACGTATATATCATAAACTTAGTCTTCTCTGCACGATTTAATCATTTTTTACGCAAATATATCGTATAATAGTCAATCTTTTTTTTTCTCTCTGTCTGTTAGGATTTAACAAATATGGCAGCTTATTAAATGCCGTGTTTTGACTCCGAAGTTTACCGATTGTCACCTTATAGTAAACAATAAACAAAAAAGCATGGATATTGAGCACGTGTGTAACATGAACAATCAGATAATAGTTTATTTCAGTGACAGAGCCATGGTATTGCGATCACCAGATTTTTACGAGCAAGTTCACTCTAAGGTCACTTTGCATACGGAAAATATGTCGGTGAATTGCTTCCTGGAAGCAAGCAATTAAGAGGTAAACTTCTTCTAAATGTGGACAAATTAAAGAATTTTCTTCAGAAAAAAAGTATATGTACATAAGTTTAATAATGAAAACTATCCATTTTGTTATAAAAAAAACATATGCATCATTTTTTTAAATTTTAGATTTAAAAACTCATTCGTCTCTCAGGGACTTTTCTCAGAAACATATCTAATGTACCTCGAAACATATCTAATGTACCTCTGTCCTGAATGTAACAGGATTTGTTTTGTGACTGTGATTTGAACCAGTCTTTGTAATTTTACTTATCAGTGTTTGTATATGTGTTTCCGATAATTCTTCTATTTCTTTTGTTATCTTTGCCTTAATATAACTATAATACTCGCCATATGTGAAAAAGGACTGGTCCCAAGCCGCAAATCTGATTTTGTCTAATGATATTGGCTTAAATTGTTTTGCAGGTACCGTTTTGCAAGGGTTTAGGGTATTTTTTAGGTTTTTTTAGCTTGCTATATTATTTTGGTTTAGCTAAATTTTGAGACCTTTAGTTGTTTGCGTCCTATTGTCTTGATGAATAATTGTCTTATTGTCAATTATACCAATTTAAATTGATTTATTTGAATATCTAACCATCGGTAAGGCATCTAATGTTGGGAAAAGAACACTTTAGTCGATAGTCTATGGCAATATAAATACCAGGAACAAGTGTCCAAACTTGTTATACTGCCAAAGACATTTCACTTTATAAGCATTCCAAACGCCAAATATATATAATTGACCTAATGTTTGAAAGATCTGAGAAACAGTACCAGCTATCACAACATTTAAACTCTGTTCAACGCTATTCTTGGAGATATGTACTTTATTTGGTTGAAACATCAGTTTGAAGTAAAATTGGTGAAATAATCATATAGGGGTTATCTTTATCAAAATAGTTAAACTTAATATAATCGACATTGCATGAATTTACCAAAAAAGAAGGGAGGAAACCACAAACAAATGTTTAAAAAAAATATCAAATGAGTTTTTGTTAAAATTCCATACAGTGTTCCGTCTGCATATCTTATAACAGTCTTTGTGACTATAGTTTTAAAAGCTTATATTGATAAAGATATTCTTTTAAATTTGATTTATAATAACTAAATAAGAGTATCTGTGTTTACGGGTTTTCATTACAACTGATATCTCTATCTAAACTTTTTTTTTGCAATTGTTTATATATATTGACGATATCTGTTCTTGGCTAAATACAATTTTTGCTGTTTGCTGCTGCCTTTATTTCAATGTCATCTAAATAATGTGCAATCAAAATCTAAATTCTTTATCTTCTTTCTTAAAATAACATTTACTTTAATAATCCTAAAACCAAGTCATAAATTATGAATCCAAGGGGGCATATTTTATCTCATGTCGACTTTCAATTCAGTTGAAAATTTCCCAATCCCAACCACTTAAATTTGTGATTAATTTATCAAGTATTATTCATTGAAAATCTATAAATTTTAAGCGTATCATTTATTCGGTTTATTTATTTGTATACAGGGTAAACAATTTCTCACATAAACAAATATGGTGGTATGAAACACTTAAACGGAAGCACGAAACGACTCTACACTTTCCAATAAATTTCAAAATTTGATGGAAAATAATTGTTTTTGTTTTATACCCCCAGTGCTAATAGAATCTATCATCGGAATGAATTAAGGAATTGCGTACATTTCAAATGCAAGTTTCTATATTTATCCCTTGCACTACAACTATACTTATATCCTCATTATATAAAATCTATTAATTTTCATTTATGTGGCAAACGATATAATTCAAAATAGAAATCAGAGAAGGTGCACATTCTAGCATTGACCAGAATCGCTCATCGAATTAATATCAATATAAGCTGGGTTCAAGAAAAAAATTAATCAAGGATGCTAGATATAGTTACAAAGAGTTTGGGAGGCTAAACAATTAAGAGACTAAATAATATAGAGGAGAATGACACGCTCTTGTTATGTGGCTTGCAGTGGGTAAACTACTAAAGAGGGGATGTGGGATATAGGGAGTAAAAAGTGGAATCTCGGGGAATATGGAAAGATGAGAAAAAAAATTTAAAAAAGGGAATTGGAAAATTGGCATCCCGTGTCTCTCTCACAAGATAAAAAGTGTAGAAACAACAGTCTAAGGTCAACTCCACCGAACGGAAAAACTTAGTTTTACACTTACAGCCAAATTTCGCTTGAATTTGTTTCAATGGCGGGATCAAAACCATAGTCGTTTTATACTCAAATATATGTTTAGACATGATTTCATATTACTGTAAAATGAAATGGAAATCGTGATTATCGCTATATTACGAAATTTTCCTTTGATTTTGCTGACTGTTAATTTTCCTTCTCAGAGGAGTCGATTGATATGAAAAATTATCGCTGGAATCTATATATAAGGAATATAAGAGGGCACGTGTTGTTGTTAATATGTAAATAGCGATAAACAGATTATCATTGGTCTTCTCAATTCGATTGCTTTTTCTCACTTTCGCCGTTCCGGCTCAACCGAGAATCTCGTTGAGATGATCCACGATAATCTATATAACTATACATGTTGTGGTTGATGGCTATTAACATAAAATAGCAAATTTCTTTTAAAAAAATGTTTTGAACACAGGCACTTGTCTCAGAATTTTTTTCTTCTATATACTTTAATGTCATATTAAGGTATATTAGGGGGGAACTGAGACAAGTGCTTGTGGTTTAAAGGACATTTATAACCATTTATAACCAAAATGCAAAAAAAATGCATATGAAAGGCATGAAAGTATATTTCTGTTTTGGTTAAGGATGTCCTTCTCATAAATATATTTTGATGAATGTTCTTCTCATAATTATTTTTGAATAAATACCAAACAATTTGCAAATCGTCTAAACTCGGGTATTTATAGTTTTGGTCATCAGTTTAAACAGAAACCATAATATTGCCAAAACCTGATCTTACATACAAGTAAGGATTGAAAGACTTTAAAAGAAGGACCTAATGTGAAAGTGGACCAATTGCTTCATATTCGTACCGGTCTTAAGTAATGAGGTCAGTAATAGACATAATATTCAGATTAATTAATAATTATTGACTAATACCTACGTCCAGCGTATTTAGGACATCAACTAAGAATGAATAAAGCATGTTTGTACTGAAGATTAAACCGAAGTTTAAAAGTGCAACATTGCTGCAGTCCTATTTTCGAAGGAGGCTATCGGAGGAGATAAAAACACCTTGCAATCCTTAATTCTATAAATAATATTGCTGTAACCCAAAACCTATCCTTCCCATGAGGCATTAAACATTTAAGTTTGCTGATATTTTGATGCAAGTTTAAATAAACACAACAAAAACAAAAGTTTGCCAAATTTCAGTTTATAAGTTACTGTAACTAATGTGACCTTAACATTGAACCAAATAATTCTAAATTAAAGTGTTGATCATCATCACAATGGGCATAACGGTCCTACTAAAAAGCGCCCGGGAGCGCCCGAGAGCGCCCGGGTAAAGAAAAAGCGACCGGAGAAGAAAATTATAATATAATAATATTTTATAACAATATTTTTTTTCCTGAAAAAAATAATCATTGCTTGTTTTTTCCTTAATCTAAATGGGGATATGTACGATGCTACATCTAAAGTGACTGTGTTGTAAATGTTGCACTTTTACATTTTGATTTTGATTTCAAAATGGTATATAAGTAAGTAAATAAATATAAATAAAAGTATTTACAAGAATCATGAACGATATTGTCCTCGATTAAAACGTATATTTTGTTATTTAAAAATAATCAGTGCCCGAGGTGTTATATTTTCGCAACTACATGCATTGTGAACACTTTTTTATGCAGATACTGATACAGATTTATTATATCTTTTTATATATATACTTCATGAGTATAAAACTTATACTGTTTCAATGGATTTGCTTATCAGGGTTTTAATGCTAAGTTTTAAATTTAAACCAAACTCCTGCTCTTTGTCCCCTTGTTTTAACTACGGTACATGTACAGTACTGCTTTATTTGCTAATTTATAATGTGTAACTCTTTTAATTTTGTTTAAATTAATATTTTTCAGTGAAATTTAAGTTGTTTTTTTACATTTTTCATTTTGATATCGTTTTTGAAAAACATGTCTTTTGATGTCTTGCATTTTATAAATCTTCCGCATAAACTGTGATCCATTATTATCAGTCTCTCGAAACAGTAGTATTCATATATTATTGTTAAAATTGAAACATTCATACTTGTTATTGTGCTTTATTACAAATGTCTATTATCTGAATTTGCAAAATACTTGCCTAAAATTTAAAAAAAAATGTTCATAACTTATTTCATCGACACAAAATTGTCTCGTGCCAATAAAATATTTTTTATATTTTCCCATGGCGCCTTTTCTTTTCCCCGGGCGCTATATTTTCTTCCCCGGGCGCTTTTTCTTTTCCCCGGACGCTTTTTCTTCACCCGGGCGCTCCCGGGCGCATTTTAGTAGGACCCGGGCATTAACAAATTAAGAAACCCAGAATACGAAAAACAAACTTTATCAACATATCTCAAAATAGCTGCTGTGAATTTACCCTTTAACATGTTTGTCCCAACATTATTGAACCAAATTGGTAAAAGTTCGACATATGAATGGTTTTACACTAGTAAATATGGGCCCTTTATAGCTTGTAGTTCGGTGTGAGCCAAGGCTCGTGTTGAAGGCCGTACATTGACCTATAATGGTTTACTTTTTTAAATTGTTATTTGGATGGAGAGTTGTCTCATTGGCACTCACACCACATCTTCCTATATCTATATATGATTCAAATGATAACATCAAGAAACAAAAAAGTTATTTTAATATCGACCTTCGACACATATAACACCAAAATCGATAGTGGTCTTCCTCATCATATGATGCATAATTGTACAAAGTTGGGCATCGACTGTTTTAAAAAGATGCATTTTTTTACAAAATCATACAAGTAAGGAGTCTCTGGCCTTTGGTAGTGTTGTATGTTAATTAATTAATGTTTGTTTATTTATTTGTTTAGGAAATAAGTATGACGTACATTTTCACTGAACTAGGACACTTTTTATAATAGTTTTTCGATATCGCTCGGGCAAAAATAATCACGAATATAATGCCTACCCATGTTAAAACTACAATAAAGTATAGTTTGCATCAATTATTTCTTGAACCTACCATTTTTTTTTGTCTGTGTTGGATTTGTGTGGCATTGAAAAAAACGGGTATAAACTACACAGTGCAGCTTCCAACAAGAATACAAGATTTATTGATTTTCAAAATGCGACCAAAATTAAAAATTTGCTCGCAGCGGAAAAAAATCAACAGTTTGATTTTCATTGAAATAAAATAATTGTTATGATTTACACACCGTTACTTTTTCCAATATAAATATTCGAACTATTTTGTTTGTTGTTTCCTTTATAAATTTACATCATTTTTAAAAAGACCACGCGTCTTCGATATTTAGAAGACTATAAAAGCGATGTTCATTATCTTTCTTCTGCTGTAAGTTTAATTTAGTTATTTTGTGTCATAATTGCCATCTCGTATGTTTTAAATTTGAATAAAGAAGATTCAGGTTGTCTTATACGTAAATGATACACACAAAAAAACGATAACAAATAAAATAAGGTGCAACATTCATTCTCCATGAACAGAATACATCACATGGATGTAATTTTTGTAAGAAAAATACCAATTTCGTGAGAAGTTGTGTGTTGGACTTGAAGAGCCAAGGCAAACTGACAAATATCTGAATGAACGAATCGATTTATGGTATATAAAAAAAAAACAAAGCCCACATGGTTAGCATTGAATAAATAGAAGGCCACTCTTAAATGATCACAACGTAGAAGTTTTTGTTCTTTTAATCAATAAGATATTTTCTGAAATAACGCGGGTCCCTATTAACTTAAAAGTTTTTTAGTTTTTTTTTACCATGAATAAACTTTTTTTTTTATTATTATTATTTATTGATATCAGCTCTGGACATTAATATTCTTAAAAGTGAAACTGTTGTAAGTGATGGTATAACAATTATTTAAAATAAATTCCTTAAATGATTTGTAATAAGAAAGTTTCATTTTATGTATCAAAATTTGTAACAAATGATTATTTAAATCCCCACTTGAAGGCCTCCGATAGACTGAGTGAGCATAAAATCATCGCCCACGACAAACAAGTTAAAGGTAAACTTTTCAGTACAATTACTAATAAACGTTTTACTGTCGACCACACTGTTATGAATTTCGTTCTATTATATCATTTTATAAAACTAAAACTGCTTACGAACAACATGTTCAATGCCTATGCTTATCAGGGTTTTAATGCTTAGACTTAAATTTAAACCAAACACCTGTTTTTTACCCCCTTGTTTTAACTACGGTACATGTATAGTACTGCTTTTTTTCATCTGCTGATTTATTATGTGTACCTCTTTTAATTTTGATTAAATTAATATTTATCTGTGAAATTTGGGTTGTCTTATGCATTTTTCATTTTGATATCGTTTTTGAAAAACATGTCTTTTGATGACTTACATTTTATAAATCTTCCGCATAAACTGTGATCCATTATTATCAATCTTTCCGGGCGCATTTTAGTAGGACCCAGATAACAACCTGTTAAGACCTGTATAAATGACCGAAAACTTTCGAGACGTTCCGAGAATTTTATTCTGACTTCCGGTCGAGAGATATCGAGTGGCCCATAGACACATCCAAAACTCGCCAATATATAAGCATGAACCCCTCAGGGGGTTCACTGAGGGGTTCATGCAAAAAATGAAAGTGAATATGAGCTTTCCATTCTAGGATATATTCATTTTTGAGACTTGACAGTAAAACTGGTACAGTATTAGCAGTTGAAGGAGTTCCATTTGGAAATTGCATTGTCTATATTTAGAGACGTGCAACCTAACAAATTTTTTTTCTCACATTAATACAGCAATACAACTTTAATTATAAAACAATAAATACTGTAGATTTATTAATTTTTGTGGGTACCTATGTTTGTGAAATAAGGAAAACTTGCTTTTTATTTGATACTTTAATTGGTGGTAAATACCAATATATGCATACAAGCATATAAAGCAATTTAAATTTGTGTTGACAAGTTCCCTCTAAACCATCAACAATTGTCATCCATTGAATAATGAAGCCAAAGTAGCTTTAATACAAGTCCAATGTTACTCAATATAAAAAACAGCAATGCAGAATCTCATAATTGTTTCATTTAGGAAAAGATTGGATTTAAAGTAAACTCTTTTTAATAATGACATTAAGATCAATTTATAAAACTTCATAATATAATGAATGGTGTCCATATCTCCAGTCATGTTTGAGGAACCAGGTGGGGCAGCAATCTTTTGATAATGCCCATTGGAAGATGAAACTCCTATTTGATTTTGATTACAACAGGTCAATGTAACAGCAGGTATTCATAGACTAAGATGTCTGACCAAAAAAAATGGGTTTCTTGGTGTCAACTTTTGAATCTTACAGGTCATAGTTCTATTGATAAATTTGACGTTTTAACCATGTGTCCAACTTTAACCAAACTCGACTGGACCAAGTGGAAAGTGCATCATGGGACGAAGAAGACTCATGTTGAATTTGAGTTGAAAGGGTAATGTCAAAGCCACAGGCACTTGTCTCAGAAAAAAAATATTCCTATATACCTTAATATAACATGTTATATTAAGGTATATAGGAATATTTTTTTTTCTGAGACAAGTGCCTGTGGTCAAAGCTGCTATTGAAAGACTTATTTTGTTTTATTTTCGGATGTTATTATTTGAACCAAATGTCTAAATATTGCCCAACTTTGTACAATAATGCATCATATGATGAGGAAGACCACTATCGATTTTGGTGTTATATGTGTCGAAGGTCGATATTAAAATAACTTTTTTGTTTCTTGATGTTATCATTTGAATCATATATAGATATAGGAAGATGTGGTGTGAGTGCCAATGAGACAACTCTCCATCCAAATAACAATTTAAAAAAGTAAACCATTATAGGTCAATGTACGGCCTTCAACACGAGCCTTGGCTCACACCGAACTACAAGCTATAAAGGGCCCATATTTACTAGTGTAAAACCATTCATATGTCGAACTTTTACCAATTTGGTTCAATAATGTTGGGACAAACATGTTAAAGGGTAAATTCACAGCAGCTATTTTGAGATATGTTGATAAAGTTTGTTTTTCGTATTCTGGGTTTCTTAATTTGTTAATGCCCGGGTCCTACTAAAATGCGCCCGGGAGCGCCCGGGTGAAGAAAAAGCGTCCGGGGAAAAGAAAAAGCGCCCGGGGAAGAAAATATAGCGCCCGGGGAAAAGAAAAGGCGCCATGGGAAAATATAAAAAATATTTTATTGGCACGAGACAATTTTGTGTCGATGAAATAAGTTATGAACATTTTTTTTTAAATTTTAGGCAAGTATTTTGCAAATTCAGATAATAGACATTTGTAATAAAGCACAATAACAAGTATGAATGTTTCAATTTTAACAATAATATATGAATACTACTGTTTCGAGAGACTGATAATAATGGATCACAGTTTATGCGGAAGATTTATAAAATGCAAGACATCAAAAGACATGTTTTTCAAAAACGATATCAAAATGAAAAATGTAAAAAAACAACTTAAATTTCACTGAAAAATATTAATTTAAACAAAATTAAAAGAGTTACACATTATAAATCAGCAAATAAAGCAGTACTGTACATGTACCGTAGTTAAAACAAGGGGACAAAGAGCAGGAGTTTGGTTTAAATTTAAAACTTAGCATTAAAACCCTGATAAGCAAATCCATTGAAACAGTATAAGTTTTATACTCATGAAGTATATATATAAAAAGATATAATAAATCTGTATCAGTATCTGCATAAAAAAGTGTTCACAATGCATGTAGTTGCGAAAATATAACACCTCGGGCACTGATTATTTTTAAATAACAAAATATACGTTTTAATCGAGGACAATATCGTTCATGATTCTTGTAAATACTTTTATTTATATTTATTTACTTACTTATATACCATTTTGAAATCAAAATCAAAATGTAAAAGTGCAACATTTACAACACAGTCACTTTAGATGTAGCATCGTACATATCCCCATTTAGATTAAGGAAAAAACAAGCAATGATTATTTTTTTCAGGAAAAAAAATATTGTTATAAAATATTATTATATTATAATTTTCTTCTCCGGTCGCTTTTTCTTTACCCGGGCGCTCTCGGGCGCTCCCGGGCGCTTTTTAGTAGGACCGTTATGCCCATTGTGATGATGATCAACACTTTAATTTAGAATTATTTGGTTCAATGTTAAGGTCACATTAGTTACAGTAACTTATAAACTGAAATTTGGCAAACTTTTGTTTTTGTTGTGTTTATTTAAACTTGCATCAAAATATCAGCAAACTTAAATGTTTAATGCCTCATGGGAAGGATAGGTTTTGGGTTACAGCAATATTATTTATAGAATTAAGGATTGCAAGGTGTTTTTATCTCCTCCGATAGCCTCCTTCGAAAATAGGACTGCAGCAATGTTGCACTTTTAAACTTCGGTTTAATCTTCAGTACAAACATGCTTTATTCATTCTTAGTTGATGTCCTAAATACGCTGGACGTAGGTATTAGTCAATAATTATTAATTAATCTGAATATTATGTCTATTACTGACCTCATTACTTAAGACCGGTACGAATATGAAGCAATTGGTCCACTTTCACATTAGGTCCTTCTTTTAAAGTCTTTCAATCCTTACTTGTATGTAAGATCAGGTTTTGGCAATATTATGGTTTCTGTTTAAACTGATGACCAAAACTATAAATACCCGAGTTTAGACGATTTGCAAATTGTTTGGTATTTATTCAAAAATAATTATGAGAAGAACATTCATCAAAATATATTTATGAGAAGGACATCCTTAACCAAAACAGAAATATACTTTCATGCCTTTCATATGCATTTTTTTTGCATTTTGGTTATAAATGGTTATAAATGTCCTTTAAACCACAAGCACTTGTCTCAGTTCCCCCCTAATATACCTTAATATGACATTAAAGTATATAGAAGAAAAAAATTCTGAGACAAGTGCCTGTGTTCAAAACATTTTTTTAAAAGAAATTTGCTATTTTATGTTAATAGCCATCAACCACAACATGTATAGTTATATAGATTATCGTGGATCATCTCAACGAGATTCTCGGTTGAGCCGGAACGGCGAAAGTGAGAAAAAGCAATCGAATTGAGAAGACCAATGATAATCTGTTTATCGCTATTTACATATTAACAACAACACGTGCCCTCTTATATTCCTTATATATAGATTCCAGCGATAATTTTTCATATCAATCGACTCCGCTGAGAAGGAAAATTAACAGTCAGCAAAATCAAAGGAAAATTTCGTAATATAGCGATAATCACGATTTCCATTTCATTTTACAGTAATATGAAATCATGTCTAAACATATATTTGAGTATAAAACGACTATGGTTTTGATCCCGCCATTGAAACAAATTCAAGCGAAATTTGGCTGTAAGTGTAAAACTAAGTTTTTCCGTTCGGTGGAGTTGACCTTAGACTGTTGTTTCTACACTTTTTATCTTGTGAGAGAGACACGGGATGCCAATTTTCCAATTCCCTTTTTTAAATTTTTTTTCTCATCTTTCCATATTACCCGAGATTCCACTTTTTACTCCCTATATCCCACATCCCCTCTTTAGTAGTTTACCCAAATTTCGAATTTTCCTAAGTATTTATACGTTTGCGATTACCACATTCACAGTCATTTATATCAGCAAGCGGAGAGCCATATACATCATCAACTTAATAAGCACATTTTAATAAACTAAACCATTTTAAAGAGGTTATTTTAGATAGAAAATCTTGTTCTTGCCGAAGAATAAATAAAATATGTTTCACGTTCAAATACATATTTCAAGTCTGGACTTCAGATATGTGTATCAAGACAACCCCGTTATTCCGATACACCCATGTTACGACTTATTTTTATTCAACAGTCTGATATATAAAGACAAGGGTTAATAGTTGTGTCATAAGAATGTCAACTTGTAGAGTTTAATCAATATTCCAGAAAAAAGAACCATTTATGTATTTCAAAATTCCAAAACTAGAAAACCGAGCTGCTCAGTTGTCGTTCTGAATATGCATGGCATTTTTGGCTACTTGATTTACCATTGTTTAAACAAGGCAAAGTCAGTGACTTGCTATTGGGAAACCAAACAGGCCTTTGAAACTGCGATGCTATATGTTCTCAGATATGACGATTCTATGACAGTGTCGTGGGGAACTAAAACATGGAACAAAACCTATTTCAAAATATAAATTGCCAAAATGTGTTGATGACGCTTTAATAATTTGCGTCCATGTCTACTCCTTCTAAAATTGTAATAACTGTGTTTGAATACTAACATCAAAGTTTTAAAAGAGGTCAAAGTCGAAATTTCGATTGTAAAAAAAAATCGAAATTTTGAGTTTAAAATAAGTTGAAATTTCGAGTTTAAAATAAGTCAAAATTTCGAGTTTTAAAAAAGTCGAAATTTTGAGTTTACAAAAAGTCGAAATTTTGAATTTAAAAAAAGGTGAAATTTCGAGTTTAAAATAAGTCAAAATTTCGAGTTTTAAAAAAGTTGAAATTTTGAATTTAAAATAAGTTGAAATTTCGAGTTTAAAATAAGTCGAAATTTTGAGTTTTATAAAAGTCGAAATTTTGAGTTTAAAAAAGTAGAAATTTCGAGTTTAAAGTTAAAATATCGACTTTTCATAAGTCAAAATTTCGAGTTTCAAAAAAGTCAATATTTCGACTTTTCAAAAAGTCGAAATTTCAAGATTTTTGAAAGTCAAAATTTCAAGTTTATGTCAAAATTTCGGGATTTGAAAAGTCAAAATTTCAAGTTAAAGTCAAAATTTCGAGATTTGAAAAGTCAAAATTTCGACTTTGAAAAAAAAGTTCACTGCCAATTTTATTTTTTCTATGTCCCTAATACGCTTCCGTAATTTTATATATAAGTAATACTGTAGTATTATATTATTGCATGGTTAAACTATACAGAGTGTATATTTCAGGTTCGCTCAGGTGTGACTTTTATCAGGTGTTTCAATTGTGTTTTATTGGTATTGATTAGTGGTCAATTCTTTGGCGGGAACTTTACATTTCTACATGGACACTTTGTGTAATGGACACCATTTTCATTGTCTAGTAAATTGTAATATTATATTCTATTTGGAGTTTGGTTTTCCTATTTATAAGGTATATTCCATATTGATGACCCACCATGTCGGCATCAACCTGATGTGATTGTACTTTTATTGTATTCAAGCCTTCACAAATACCTGTGAGGGTATTTATTTTGGATTACAATATATAACGAAATAAAGAATCCATAACTTTATATTGTCTTGGTGTAATCATTTGCCACGAAACAAGACTACAATATTTAGAGCAAAGACTGATAATAATGGATCACAGTTTATGCGGAAGATTTATAACATGTAAGCGGTCCAACGATTTACAGAAAAGAGCTACGATTTACAGAAAAGAACCGAAAAGGACCAAAAGAACCGAAAAGGACCGAAAAGAACCGAAAAGAGCATACATATAAATTATTATTTAATATATATACACCAATTTTTCCCCCTTGTAATAAAGGAATGTATAGTTCAAATTTATTTGAACATTTATAGGGATATGTAGACTTACAAAAAAAGTTAGATTTCCCTGTATCAGATTAAGGCATTTAAATCTTTAAAAAAAAAAAAAAATCAAAGTGTCATTTCCTTGCTTTAGAAAATAGAATTGTAAAAAACATTTGAAGAAAATTTCAATTCCTGCTACAAGTAAACCATGGCAAACTTTAAGATGTTCCTGATTCGTTTCAATTTCTTAATTCAATTTACGGTATAAAACGTTGGGCTACATGTGAATAAAAGGAGATAAATCAATAAAAAAAATACATCATTATCTACATATTATAAATGTTGTGCACATCACAGTCATTTCATTTCGTCTTTCAGGAAATATAGATAAATGAATAGCGCACCCGCTTTCGGTATAATTGATAACTGTTTACTCTTTTGTAGGTATAGATTAAAGGGTGTGAAAAAGTTAATGGCCTGTTGATTTCTAATAATTTTATCTTATAAACCATTTAAAACAGCTATGTACATTAGCGAAACGATGTCAGATGGTGATAAAATAAATGTTGGCCTGTGCTAGTATATGTATCTATAGAGAAACTTGTGCATGGAGATAGCGGGACTTTTCCTTGAAGAATTCAAATCCTTGACAGGTTTAACGTGTCAAAGTAACAATTAATGTGTTTTCATTTAACATGTAAGATCAGGGTAGGAATGGGGGTACCTTAATGACGTATAACGGTAAAAATTCTAATTTTTAGTGAATGACGATAACATGTACACTTTCTTTTAGACGATAAAAAAAATCAGCTGAATTTGACGAATCACGCTATTTTTTCCCAAAAATAACGGTAACGATAATTATTTAAGACATCGGACGAATCACGATAAGGATATTTTGACGAATCACGGTAAAAAAATATACATTTGACGCTAACGGTACTCGTAGCCGAAAATGACCGTTTGACGCCTGACGCCGATAAAGGGCATTACCTCCCTCATGTAATACACATACACAAACACCAAAAAAAAGAACGAAATATTCGTATTTATTCAATAACTACTGTAAAGTTTTCCGTCACGATATTTTGTTTTATTTCGTTTTTTGTCCGATTGTACGAATGTCCATGTTATTATATATTCACTGATGAATGGAATATATATACACATTCCAAAAAAAAATATATAAGGAACTGTTGTAATGTTCGAAATGAATTAGCGACCGAGATTGGACAAAATAATGACACTTAGCTTATAAATACAATTAACGTAGAACGATTGTTTGACAGTAATGAATAAATATCTTATATGTTCTTTTCTGTTCTATGTTTTCTATTCCATAAGTTAGGCATCCGACCCTACCTACAATTTTTCACAGTGTACAGTAAGTTATTATATGTAGTCCTGTCGCAGTATAAGGTTTAAAAACCTAATGATAAACTTTTGTCAAAAATATCCTTTCATTTCAGTTTAATAGACTTAAATAATTTGCAATTTGCTAATTTTCTTCGATTACAAAAACATTGATCTCCTTTTCGGTTCTTTTCGGTTCTTTTTGGGTCCTTTTTGGTCCTTTTCGGTTCTTTTCTGTAAATCGTCGCTCTTTTCTGTAATTCGTCGAACCCCATGTAAGATATCAAAAGACATGTTTTTTTCAAAAACGATATGTACCGTAGTTAAACTTTGCACAAGGGGGTAAAAAGCAGAAGTTTGGTTTAAATTTAAGTCTAAGCATTAAAACCCTGATAACCATAGCCATTGAAACAGTTTTAGTTTTATAAAAAGATATAATAAATCTATCTCAGCATCTGTATAAAAAAGTGTTCACCATGCATGCCGTTGCGAAAATATTAGACCTCAGGTACCGATTATTTTTAGTAACAAAATATACATTTTGATCGAGGACAATGTCTTTCATCATTCTTCTATATGTCGTGTACATTTTATTATTTTGTACAGGTTATTACTTGTACAAAAACTTTGTATGAGTAATTACTTGTATGATGCCATCATACAAGTAATTACCTGTACAGATATTATTGTACGAGTAATTACTTGTACAATTTTTGATGAGAAAAAGATAATAACTTGTACAACACAATATCTTTGAGTTGTATGTGCTTCTACTTTGATCTATTAGGTTAAATCTATAATTCCAATATGTGATATTACATTTGCAAGTTTTTTTCATGGTTTATTTTGGAAATGAATTGTGGAAGGGTTTTATTTTATTTTTGCTTTTAACGACTTTGTCACTTTGCACTAGTAGTCAGTATTTAAGTGGCAACAAGCTGTTAAGGAGGCTCGCGGGTATAAAATTTTCAGAAAAAAATCAAACGTTTATTTTTCATTACAAATTTTATTAATTACCTTAAGAAGTTGTTACTTTATCATATGGTACAAAAATTATTCCAAAAAATCAATACGTGTTGGCCCCAGGTGACTTTTAAAATGTAGATATCATTGAAAAAGCTCCAAATTATCTCCCTTTGGTACAAAAATGCCATTTTTTTATATTAAAATTTAAATATCTTTTTTAACTCATCGGTGACCTATATTTTTTATTGTTATTTTCGAAAAAGCTGTACATAATCTAAATAATTGTAAAATTTTAGCAATTTCTGTAATTTAGTTCTTTTTTAATTTCGATATTACCGATTTTTCTCCTATTAGTTCAACAGAAAAAAAGGACATTAGCAAAAATGAATGCTTTTTTTGAAGGCAGATTGTGAGCGTAAATCAACGGTGACCCCATTATTTTATTTCATTTTTCTATTAGGTATAAGATAAAGTTAATTTACAGAAAAATGTAGCGAAATCTTATATTAAATTAAAAAAATGATTTAGACCCGCGAGCCCCCTTAAGCTAAATTTGCTCAATGTCTCATGCTAGGTTATGTTTATACTCTGCGTTCGTCGTGTGTCTGAATAATAATACTAATATAAAAAAGAAGATGTGATCTAATTGCCAATGAGACAACTCTCCTCAAGAGCCAAAATGACTGTGACAGAAATTAAGAACTATTGGTCACCACACGGTCTTTAACAATAAACAAAGCCCATTCCGCAAAGTCAGCTTAAAAAGGTCCTGAAATGACAAATGAAAAACAATTCAAACGAGAAAACTAACGGCCTTATTCATGTACAAAAATGAATGAAAAAAATATGTAACACATCGACAACCATTGAATGACAAGCTTGGTACAGGCACATACATAATTTGGCCCGGGTTAAACATGTTAGCAGGATCCCAACCCTCCCCTAACCTGGGACAGTGGTGTACCACTACAACATATGGAAAGAACTATGAAAATCAGTTGAAAGAGGCTTAACTCATCCGATGGATACAATCAGAACTACAACACAGAGTGGACATGGCTGGGTACCTGTATATCCCATACAACATCAAAAATAAATACCCACTAAGTACAGGATACACGTTTGAAAAAAAAAAAGAAAAAGTCTCTTTGGCACATTCCCCATTTCCATTCTCAATTTTATTAATATAGATTTCAAAAATACATACTCTCTATGATAAGAAAAAAAATTGTAAGGGTTCTACGGAACCCAGTGTCTCGCCCACTTTTTATGTCAATGGCAGGCTCAACAAAAATGAGTAAAAAAATCAATAAAACATTCCTCTCGATACTATCTTTTGATTGCAAGAAGCTTCTGTCCAAGTTTGGTAAAAATCTAGGATAGTTTAAGAAAGTTATTAAAATTTTACAAAATTTAACCACAGAGTGAATGTAAGTCCATTTATAAGTAAAATACGGAAAAAATGTAACAAATTTACTTATGGATACTATCTTAATATCATAAACAAGCTTCTGTCCATGTTTGGTAGAAATCCACGACAGTTTAAGAAAGTAATTAAAATTTTTAAAACTTTAACCACAGAGCAATGTACTGTGTCCCGGCAGAAAAACTAATTCCATTTACAAGTAAAATACGGAAAAACAGGAATTTAATTATTACAAGATTTACTTCTGGATACTATCTCATGATCATAAACAAACAAATAAATTAATACGAGAAAACAGTAAAAGAAAAATAATACCAACAATCCCAGACTTAATATCTCAAAGAAAGGTGTTTTTCAATGAAACATTTTGTTTAAAGCAAAATTAGAAGCACATACAACTCAAAGATATTGTGTTGTACAAGTTATTATCTTTTTCTCAACAAAAATTGTACAAGTAATTACTGGTACACTTATATTTGTACAGGTAATAACTTGTATGATGGCATCATACAAGTAATTACTCATACAAAGTTTTTGTACAAGTAATAACCTGTACAAAATAATAAAATGTACACGACATATATACTGTACTCTTATTTATATCTATTTACTTACTTTAATATACAATTTTGAAATCTAAAATGTAAAAGTACAACAACACTTTAGATGTAGCATCGTACATATCCCCATTTATATTAAGGACAAAACAAGCAATGATTAGTTATTTTTTAAGGAAAAAAAATATTGTTATAAAATATTATTTTCTTCTCCCGGGCGCTAATTTTCTTCTCCGGGCGCTAATTTTCCTTCTCCGGGCGCTTTTTCTTTTCCCCGGGCGCTCCCGGGCGCTTTTTAGTAGGACCGTGTTATCTACGTCTTTGATATGGTCCCTTGATGGCCCTTGACGACGCAATTATATTTGTTTTAAAACGACCGCTGTACACTGTGTGTATCTGGGTCAATTATAACGTGGTATTGTCTGTTGACTCGATAACATGTAAAGTAATTATGTTTGAAGATTTAACCACGGGATACTGTGTATTTCACCATAGACTTACGGGAGAGAACATTCTGGTTAAAATAATAATATTAGATCGGAAAACAGAAATATAATATTCTTATCAAAAGTTATTTAATTCAATCAAAGAAATATTCAGAGTTGCAATTAAGAAATACGTATTTTATATGGCAATATACTCTGCTTAATTTGGTATTTTTGTAAAGAAAACATAAAATTTAAATCTAAATAAATTCTTGCATCCTACAAAAAAAAATATTTATAAACAATAATCATTATATTTCTACGTTAATTATTTCATACCATTTTAGTATTTAACTTTTATGAGTAATTATTATTTATTTTTTTGTATTGCAATATATCCATAAAACGGAAAGTCAGATAAATTTGTTCAATATTTAAATTTTAAACGATCGTGAATAAAAATACTTGTGTGTTTTCTTACCATAAAGCATGATTTTAAATCCTTGCAGCTCACAACAACCATAAAATGATTTACAATAATCACAACAAAATTTAATTACAATTATATTAATGTTGATTATTTTATACTATTTTAGTATGGATTTAGAAGTCTTTGCTTATAGTTTGTATAGTAATATATTCCCAAAGTGGAATGTTAGAATTTAAAAATAGATTCAGTACAGAATCGCGCCATGCGTTTCTACATGGGTGTGGGTAAATATACCCCAAACGATGCTGTGTCAGGTGACATGGGCTGGAAACCACCATGTGTTAAACAGTGGATAAATATTTTTAGACACTGGTCCAAATGTACAAAAATGGACAATAATATAATTAATTATAAAGTTTTTAAATGGTCAGTGATGAAAGGTAGTTGTAAATTAAAAAATTGGTGCTACAAAGTTATGGAGATGTTGAAATCATTTGATTTTGAAAGATATTGTAAAATAAATGAAAATTTTCTTGATAGTTATAGTATATCTCAGTTAGAAGAGAAAATGTTTGATAAATATAAAAAAGACTGGTGTACAAGAATTTTTTCATATAGTACCGGTTGTAAATTGAGAACATATAAACTTTTTAAACATACTTATAACACTGAGCAATATTTGCTACAGAAAATGCCACAGCGCCATCGTAGTGCTTTTTCAAAGTTTAGATGTGGTGTAGCACCATTAAAAATTGAAACTGGTCGATATGAAAGAAAAAATCTAGACGAAAGAGTCTGTTTTAACTGTAATATTTTAGAGGATGAAAACATGTACTTTTAAATTGTCTCTTGTATGAAGATCTAAGACATGCACTTTTTATTGATATAGTGTGTCATAATGATATGTTTTTAAACTTGTCTGATGAAGAAAAATTTATATATATGTTTAAAAATACCTATATTTGTAATATTGTTGCCAAAACCTGCAATAACATTTTAACAAGGAGAAGCAGTATTTTATATCATTAACTACTGTATTTGTAGTATTTTATAAAACGAATAAGTATTATTTGTATTTTAATAGTCTCTCATAATTCTTTTAAGAATGGCACATACATGTATTTAATTGTTTTAACTATGTTTACTGTATAATTATTTTTATAACTGTATCTTGTTTTAATCATGTTGTATGTGGTGAGACTTTAATAAACTATTGAATCTGAATCTGAATTCATTCGATAAATAAAATGTCCATCCGTAAATACTTGAAGTTCTTGTTTATTGATACTATACAAATATAGCCTTTGTATGAGGTCGATACAAGGATATATAGCCTGGGGTCCTGGCTAATCTTGTCAGTATACGACCAAGGCCGTAACTACCCTTGAGGCAAGCAAGTGAGGCAATTGCCTCACTAAAATTTCGACACTGATTAATTTTTTTTATACATATATATAAATGTAACAGTCATTCGTTGTTCTGTCTCAACCTTGATTTCTATAACTTGTCATCATTCCTTTTAAACTGTTCTTCCTGGATATAACACAGCATCTTAACGGGTGATGTTTCTCGATTCCATTAACCTAGTAACGATAATCATCATGGCTCTTGTAGAAAAAGGAAAAGCGACACTGAAGGTAAAGAAGGAATAATTCTAGTTAACTAGTTTTTTGTGAACAGAGTCTGAGTATTGCATATATAACTTCATTAGTACAATCCAAAACCGATAAGTAGACTGACAAATCAAGTACTGGTCTTCGGAAGGGGGCAGTCCTGTCTGCGTATCATTTCTCCGTTTCACCAACTTTAATCTTTCTCTTTACAGATAAATAAAACATATGAATAATATGAAACATGCATGGATTAGTTTTATCCATGTTTCTTTAACCTTAAAAATTGAAAGAACATCCCATATTCTTATTTGACAATAATATTAAGGAACGGCCGCACCTTTAAAACGGAATTTTGTCTTTACTTATTCTTGACTACGGACTTTCGTGTCTTTATATTCAGGGTTTCGGAATCGAACACCCCAACCCCTAACCTGTAAATTTATAGATTCTGGAACTAAAATACCACCGACTATTTCTAGAAATAATTTGAAATTACGAACCTACATGTAAACGGCGCAAACTCCATTCCAATTCCCCTGTACCCATTTCATACTTACTTTAGATAGAATCATATAATTCTATCCCGAGTTTGATAGAAAAACGAGTTTAATATTTTGTAACTGCGACTGTATGACGATGCTTACAGAAAGCTCAATTCCCTTTTGCAAACAAAACTGTTACTACCGATGCTGCTTCCGAATTGCTGATGGAGAAGGAATCGGAAGAAGACATCAATCATAGTGTTGAAGTTAGTGTGCTACCGCTAGAAACCCAGACTGCCCTGAAACGACTGAAATTTGAAAAGAGCATGCGTGAGTGGCGAGAAATTGCCCGGTCTTGTCATGCTTCATGTTCATCGCGATAAGGATGTCAACAGACCAAATATTCTGAAACGATTTGGCGAAACCGGCCACAGAAAAATTGGCAAACTCTACTGAAACGATACGTTTGTTCTGTGTTCTGGCGACAGACTCAAATTGATATTTGGATGATTATCTTACATATAAATTTAAATAAAAGTGTTATTAAAAGTCTTTAAATATGAAAAACTTATTTAAAAAGTGTCAAAATTTAAAACATTGTCCAACTCTCTGGAAATGCCTAGAATGCAGGATTTTGCACCATTCATTTCATACCCTCAAAAAAAAAATTTCGCCTCGCTTCGCTCGGCTCAATTATTTTGCCTCACTAAAATAATATGCCTAGTTACGGCCTTGACGACGCGCAGCTAGATTGGGCCGGATCCCAGGCTACTAAGGATAAAACTAGATAGCTGCCATGGTTTAAATTAAAGTAAGACAACCAATTTCCGCTATCAAATCATTTGAAAAAAACAATGTATTGGCATATGACCTTTTACATTGGAGGGTTAAACTTGCATTAAGTCGTGTTCAACCCTTTAATAGACAAGAGTGCACACACTGAAATGTCTCGCCTTCTTTATTAATCATTGATATTATGTTGATAGTCCTAAGTATAAAGCGTTATTACAACTGTCACATAAACTTAACATTAAACAAGATAGTTAAACAAAGACCAATGAACCATGAAAATGAGGTCAAGGTCAGATGAACCATGCCAGGCAGACATGTACAGCTAACAATGCTTCCATACAACAAATATAGTTGACCTATTACTTATAGTTTAAGAAAAATAGACCAAAACACAAAAACTTAACACTGTCCAATGAACCGTGCAATTGAGGTCAAGGTCAAATAAAACCTGCGGGACTGACATATAGATCATAATATATTTCCATACACCAAAAAGATCAAAACTTAAAAACTTAACTTTGACCACTGAACCATGAAAATGAGGTCAAGGTCAGATGACATCTGCCCGCTAGACATGTACACCTTACAATCATTCCATACAACAAATATAGTAGACCTATTGCATAAAGTATGAGAAAAACAGACCAAAACACAAAAACTTAACTATAACCACTGAACCATGAAAATGAGGTCAAGGTCAGATGACACCTGCCAGTTGGACATGTACACCTTCCAGTCCTTCCATACACCAAATATACTAGTCCTATTGCTTATAGTATCTGAGATATGGACTTGACCACCAAAACTTAACCTTGTTCACTGATCCATGAAATGAGGTCGAGGTCAAGTGAAAACTGTCTGACGGGCATGAGGACCTTGCAAGGTACGCACATACCAAATATAGTTATCCTATTACTTATAATAAGAGAGAATTCAACATTACAAAAATTCTGAACTTTTTTTTCAAGTGGTCACTGAACCATGAAAATGAGGTCAAGGACATTGGACATGTGACTGACGGAAATTTCGTAACATGAGGCATCTATATATAAAATATGAAGCATCCAGGTCTTCCACCTTCTCAAATATATAGCTTTTAAGAAGTGAGCTAACACCGCCGCCGCCGCCGCCGGATCACTATCCCTATGTCGAGCTTTCTGCAACAAAAGTTGCAGGCTCGACAAAAATAAAGGAATATGGAGTAAACGTGCACGGAACCTAATCACACAGCGTCAATGCATAGAAAAAATATAAATGATCAATGCTCAAAGTTTTTATCACTGTTCTCCATCTTGATAATTGTTGGAGGGTCTTCAATAATAAAAGAATCATTTATACCGTAAAACAAGGTCAAGATGGTCCCTAGTGTCAAACTAAGCAGGACTAGAACTTAAAGTATAATACTGCCCTCTCAATATATTTAAATCATCACAATACAAGACGAGAACTGACAGACCGGTATTTTTGATTATGAGAATTACGTTTTTTGCTTTATCCTACATATTGTTTTTTAATCTTGTCCCTAAAACCGAAAAATCTTAAATTACAATAAATCAATATTGTCGAAAAAATACGCGGCTAAAAAACTTGATTTGCATTTCAATGTAAGAAAGAGTCCGGGAAACGCTCAGAATGCACAATTTTGCGTTATTTTTCCCAGAGCTTCTGGGGCCTTCAGTGGCCCCAGACCCTCGCCGAAAATTAGAGGCTAGTTACGGCCCTGGCTGTTCTTTATTTAGAATAAGAATGTGCATGCATTGCTGATTTATATGTGGAAGGACATTACACTTCTATTGATGTTCATTATGTGGAAGTACATTACACTTCTATTGCTGTTCATTATGTGGAAGGACATTACACTTCTATTGCTGTTCATTATGTGGAAAGACATACACTTCTATTGCTGTTCATTATTTGGAACGACATACACTTCTATTGCTGTTCATTAGTGGAAGGACATTACACTTCTATTGCTGTTCATTATGTGGAAGGACATTACACTTCTATTGCTGTTCATTATGTGGAAGGACATTACACTTGTATTGCTGTTCATTATGTGGAAAGACATTACACTTCTAATTGCTGTTCATTATGTGGAAAGACATACACTTCTATTGCTGTTCATTATGTGGAAGGACATTACACTTCTATTGCTGTTCATTATGTGGAAAGACATTACACTTCTATTGCTGTTCATTATGTGGAAGACATACACTTCTATTGTTGTTCATTATGTGGAAGGACATTACACTTCTATTGCTGTTCATTATGTGGAAGGACATTACACTTCTATTGCTGTTCATTATGTGGAAAGACATACACTTCTATTGCTGTTCATTATGTGGAAGGACATTACACTTCTATTGCTGTTCATTATGTGGAAAGACATTACACTTCTATTGCTGTTCATTATGTGGAAACAATACACTTCTATTGCTGTTCATTATGTGGAAAGACATACACTTCTATTGCTGTTCATTATGTGGAAGGACATTACACTTTATTGCTGTTCATTATGTGGAAAGACATACACTTCTATTGCTGTTCATTATGTGGAAAGGACATTACACTTCTATTGCTGTTCATTATGTGGAAAGACATTACACTTCTATTGCTGTTCATTATGTGGAAAGACATACACTTCTATTGCTGTTCATTATGTGGAAAGACATTACACTTCTATTGCTGTTCATTATGTGGAAGGACATTACACTTCTATTTGCATGTTTCATTATGTGGAAAGACATTACACTTCTATTGCTGTTCATTATGTGGAAGGACATTACATTCTATTGCTGTTCATTATGTGGAAGACATTACACTTCTATTGCTGTTCATTATGTGGAAGGACATTACACTTCTATTGCTGTTCATTATGTGGAAAGACATTACACTTCTATTGCTGTTCATTATGTGGAAAGACATTACACTTCTATTGCTGTTCATTATGTGGAAAGACATACACTTCTATTGCTGTTCATTATGTGGAAAGACATACACTTCTATTGCTGTTCATTATGTGGAAGGACATTACACTTCTATTGCTGTTCATTATGTGGAAGACATTACACTTCTATTGCTGTTCATTATGTGGAAAGACATTACATCTTCTATTGCTGTCATTATGTGGAAGGACATTACACTTCTATTGCTGTTCATTATGTGGAAGACATTACACTTCTATTGCTGTTCATTATGTGGAAGGACATTACACTTCTATTGCTGTTCATTATGTGGAAGGACATTACACTTCTATTGCTGTTCATTATGTGGAAAGACATTACACTTCTATTGCTGTTCATTATGTGGAAGGACATTACACTTCTTTGCTGTCCATTATGTGGAAGGACCTTACACTTATATTGCTGTCATTATGTGGAAGGACATTACACTTCTATTGCTGTTCATTATGTGGAAAGACATTACACTTCTATTGCTGTTCATTATGTGGAAAGACATACACTTCTATTGCTGTTCATTATGTGGAAAGACATTACACTTCTATTGCTGTTCATTATGTGGAAGGACATTACACTTCTATTGCTGTTCATTATGTGGAAGGACATTACACTTCTATTGCTGTTCATTATGTGGAAGGACATTACACTTCTATTGCTGTTCATTATGTGGAAAGACATTACACTTCTATTGCTGTTCATTATGTGGAAGGACATTACACTTCTATTGCTGTTCATTATGTGGAAAGACATTACACTTCTATTGCTGTTCATTATGTGGAAGGACATTACACTTCTATTGCTGTTCATTATGTGGAAGACTTACACTTCTATTGCTGTTCATTATGTGGAAAGACATTACACTTCTATTGCTGTTCATTATGTGGAAGACATGACACTTCTATTGCTGTTCATTATGTGGAAGGACATGACACTTCTATTGCTGTTCATTATGTGGAAGGACATGACACTTCTATTGCTGTTCATTATGTGGAAGGACATTACACTTCTATTGCTGTTCATTATGTGGAAGGACAGTACACTTCTATTGCTGTTCATTATGTGGAAGGACAGTACACTTCTATTGCTGTTCATTATGTGGAAGGACAGTACACTTCTATTGCTGTTCATTATGTGGAAGGACATTACACTTCTATTGCTGTTCATTATGTCGAAAGACATTACACTTCTATTGCTGTTCATTATGTGGAAAGACATTACACTTCTATTGCTGTCCATTATGTGGAAGGACATTACATTTCTATTGCTGTTCATTATGTGGAAGGACCTTACACTTCTATTGCTGTTCATTATGTGGAAGGACATTACACTTCTATTGCTGTTCATTATGTGGAAAGACATTACACTTCTATTGCTGTTCATTATGTGGAAGGACATTACACTTCTATTGCTGTTCATTATGTGGAAGGACATTACACTTCTATTGCTGTTCATTATGTGGAAAGACATTACACTTCTATTGCTGTTCATTATGTGGAAGGACATTACACTTCTATGGCTGTTCATTATGTGGAAGGACATTACACTTCTATGGCTGTTCATTATGTGGAAGGACATTACACTTCTATTGCTGTTCATTATGTGGAAGAACATTACACTTCTATTGCTGTTCATTGTGTGGAAAGACATTACACTTCTATTGCTGTTCATTGTGTGGAAAGACATTACACTTCTATTGCTGTTCATTATGTGGAAAGACATTACACTTCTATTGCTGTTCATTATGTGGAAGGACATTACACTTCTATTGCTGTTCATTATGTGGAAAGACATTACATTTCTATGGCTGTCCATTATGTGGAAGGACATTACACTTCTATTGCTGTTCATTATGTGGAAAGACAGTACACTTCTATTGCTGTTCATTATGTGGAAGGACAGTACACTTCTATTGCTGTTCATTATGTGGAAAGACATTACACTTCTATTGCTGTTCATTATGTGGAAAGACATTACACTTCTATTGCTGTTCATTATGTGGAAAGACATTACACTTCTATTGCTGTTCATTATGAAGAAGGACATTACACTTCTATTGCTGTTCATTATGTGGAAAGACATTACACTTCTATTGCTGTTCATTATGTGGAAGGACATTACACTTCTATTGCTGTTCATTATGTGGAAAGACATACACTTCTATTGCTGTTCATTATGTGGAAGGACATTACACTTCTATTGCTGTTCATTATGTGGAAAGACATACACTTCTATTGCTGTTCATTATGTGGAAGGACATTACACTTTTATTGCTGTTCATTATGTGGAAGGACATTACACTTCTATTGCTGTTCATTATGTGGAAAGACAAAGTACTTGTATTGATGTTCTTTCCTGCAAGGACATTGTACTTGTATTGAAGTTTTTCGGTGCAAAGACATTGAAACGAAATTGATTTTTGTTGGAGAACATTGTACTTTTGCTGTTCTTAATTTTAAAGACACTAGACCACACCTGCGAATTTGCAGGCATTTAGAGCTTGGCTGAAAGTATGTAAACTGTTGTATACTAAGGATGAATTTTTGTAATAGATTTTATGTCTTGAGAATTTCAGAAAAGGTATCAAAAGTCATAGGTACTTGGAGACAGGAAAATTATTTAAAGCGACTCTCCTTGTTTTCCAAAGTCTTATTTTTAGCATACTGTTAAATTCCATGATTTTCGCGTTTTTGTATACTATGAACATACGTCTATTATAAGAAAAGTGTATTTGCTCTTAACTATCAATTCCAAGTTTCTTCTCCACGGCGATCACTTAGAGAGTCTCTCTATATTATAGGAGTATAATCATAGTATACATGCAGAATAACGCAAAAATAATTGTCCTCTCCCCAAGTAATTATGAAAATTTTGTTCAAAAGTTTAAAACTGGAAGTCTTGTCTGACTTAAAAGTTGGTCTGATGATGGAAACCAATACCAGACACCTTTTTTTTGTTTTTCTCCCAAAATAACCTAAACCGAATAATCATAAGAATGGACGACAAATGCAACTATGCATGGTACCTATCGGACACAGAGGCATGATTATGACACAGGATCTGCTTACCCTTCCAGAGCACCTGATTTAACACCAGGTTTTGGTAGGGTTCATGTTGATTAGTATTTTGTCTTCTATGTTGTGTTTTGTAGATGTATGTTTTGTCTTTTGATTGGTTTTTAGCCATGGCATTCACAGTTTGTCTTTGAGTTAACAGCTCACAAATCCCTTCCACAACTTTCATTTTTTTCATGTGGCATTATATTGTTATTGAACTGTAGTTGTTCAAGTAGTAAAATATTGTACTCTTTTTTTTATATTTTTCATGTTTTCAGTTCAGATAGATTTAAAGTGAAAATTTGAAATAATAGCTGGTTGCAAAGTAAAGATAATAACCCACATAGTTGTTTGTGCTAGACAAGCCTAGCAAGGAATCATGAACAGTATTAAACTGCTACGGGTCAGCTTTTTCTAGATTTTTATGATGAACTTGTTGTTTAATAGTTTATTTTAATAACTTGCTAATGCATTTGATGAAATATAAATGTCACACATGTTGTCAAATAATTGTTATGTCAATCATTATTAATGCAATCACACTTGTCATATGAGACAAATAATACAGACAAACATTGATTCTTTTATAATTGTATTCATTCAGTAGTCCAGCACCAATTTCTTTTTTCAATTTTTTAGTACTTTAAAACACAGTATCACAGTATAAGGGTTTCATATTCCATAACTAACATCAATTAGTGAAATGCCATATATATACTGGTATCCAGTTAGACACCATTCAACTGGTATCCAGTTAGACACTATTAAACTGGTATCCAGTTCGATACCATTAAACTGGTATCAATTCAGACACCATTAAATTGGTATCCTTTTAAGCACCATTCAACTGGTATCCAGTAAGACACCATTAAATGGGTATCAATTTAGACACCTCCATTGCGTACATCCAGGATGTTATTAAAAATGCCACTTTTAACAAATGGGTATCATATCAACAAGATTTTCTTTTGGCTGTGTCATATCATCAGGGAAAAATGCCACAAGTTCATCAAACAAATTAGTCCGACTTTGATAATGGTCACTCATTACTGTAATAGAGTCTGAAAAATAGATATCAAGAAATCATTGCAACATTTATATATACCATTTTTGGTTTCAAAAGATCATATACACCTATTTAAAAACTATGCTGCATCTTCACTTTAAATCTATCTGAACTTCTATTTGTTAAAATATTAACTCCCTGATATTCATAGAATATATTTGTTTTATATAATAGGTTTTGTATAATTTGCACAAATATTTGCCATGTTAAAACATTGTGAAACATGAGACCTTATGCTACTATCAATACACTGTGAAAAGCAGATAAACCTGTTCTGCATTACTTGCATAAATATCCTAATAAACTTATAAACAAAAATTAACTGGTATCAAATGTGAACGGCTAATTTTTCAGACTTGAATTTCCTGTTATGTTATGTGTACTGTTACTTTGTTGGTCTCTTTCTCTTTCAACAATGACGTCAGTATTTCATTTTTGATTTATGAGTTTTAATCTTCATTGGGTATCTTTGCCTCTCTGTTAAATGCTAATTGATTTCTACAGGTTATTTATTGAAAATTTTCCTTAATTTTTATAAAGTTAACAGAAATTAAATGATTAGTGCCATCGCAAACTCCCAAAGAACATTTCTGGAAAATCAGTTAAATATATTGTATCAAGTTATAACAAAATATTCTCAACTCACCATCAAACATTTCTTCATCTTCATCATCAGTTTTAAATAATGTTGATGCCAGCTGATGAAACTGTAATAACAATATATGTCCAATCAATGAATTATATTTCAGTACGAAACGTAGAAAAATATACATGTCTATCTTGTCTCAATGTAAGATCTTGATTTTAATTTTGAAATATCTACTGAAAAGTTTAGAAATAACTGTATAAAAGTTTGAAGTCTGATATTTTGCATACTGTAACATTTTTCAAAATAAAACTCTAGTCCTTAGTACCATATCTAAATAAAACATTAGAAATTGTCAATCTAATATTTAGTGTATAATCTCTAACAGACCTCTTGTTTTTCTTCTTCACTTCTATGATCCACTATCTGTGCTAAATCTTTTTGTAAATATTCCATGGCTGCTTTTGGATATCGTTCCGCCATTTCCTGATATCGATGTTTTCTTATTAAATATTGACATCGACGTAATAAGTTCTCTGCAGAAGGTCTTCCTAACTAAAATATAAAAATTGATTTAAGACAAATATTTATCAAATATCCACAGACAAAGAAAAAAAGTGAAGAGAAAAGCTAACCAAGGTCCTGTAATTTGAAACAGGTGAGTTACATAATTTCTTAAATTAGACAATTTTCAAATTAAGTCTTTCATATAATATCAATGACAGGATGAGTGGGAATGAACCATCAAGAAAATTGTATAACACCTAGAGATTGAATGAATGAACATAATAAATTCATTAGTGTAACTTACTTTTAACGACCAAAAATCATCTAGCCTCATTTTAGGCAAGCTCTCCTTCCCAGGATTTCCACCAAATAAATAATGCACCTAAAATATACAAGATGTAACTGATGAAACAGATATTTGCCTTTGTTGTCTTATAAAATAGCAACGTATTTGAATACAATGAAACTTTAGTGTATGTAAATGAACATATGTTTATCTCTTTTAAAAAAAACTAAAAAAATATACATACATATTAATATTTTAAGGGATCATACATACAAATATACATATACATGTATATATTATAAATAGAACATATCTTTAAGCTATGTGTTTAATCATTTCAGATGCAAGTATGCCAATGCAACAGAAAATCAAATATTAAAGAGTTAACAAGAGTGCACACACTGAAATGTCTCGCCTTCTTTACTAATCATTGATATTATGTTGATACTCCTAAATATAAAGCTTTATTACGACTGTCACATAAACTTAATATGAACCATGAAATTGAGGTCAGGGTCAGTTGAACCATATGCCAGGCAGACATGTACAGCTAACAAAGCTTCCATACAACAAATATGCTTATAGTTTAAGAAAATAGACCAAAACACAAAAGTTTAACACTGAGCAATGAACCATGAAAACCAGGTCAAGGTCAAATAAAACCTGCACGACTGACATACAGATCATAAAATATTTCCATACATCAAATATAGTTCACCTATGACATATAGTATTAAATAAAAAGACCAAAACTCAAAAACTTAACTTTGACCACTGAACCATGAAAATGAGGTCAAGGTCAGATGACATCTGCCCGCTAGACATGTACACCTTACAATCATTCTATACAACAAATATAGTAAACCTATTGCATAAAGTATGAGAAAAACAGACCAAAACACAAAAACTTAACTATAACCACTGAACCATGAAAATGAGGTCAAGGTCAGATGACATCTGCCCGCTAGACATGTACACCTTACAATCATTCCATACAACAAATATAGTAAACCTATTGCATAAAGTATGAGAAAAACAGACCAAAACACAAAAACTTAACTATAACCACTGAACCATGAAAATGAGGTCAAGGTCAGATGACACCTGCCAGTTGGACATGTACACCTTACAGTCCTTCCATACACCGAATATACTAGACCTATTGCTTATAGTATCTGAGATATGGACTTTACCACCAAAACTTAACCTTGTTCACTGATCCATGAAATGAGGTCGAGGTCAAGTGAAAACTGTCTGACGGGCATGAGGACCTTGCAAGGTATGCACATACAAAATATAGTTATCCTATTACTTACAGTAAGAGAGAATTAACATTACAAAAATCTGAACTTTTTTTTCAAGTGGTCACTGAACCATGAAAATGAGGTCAAGGACAATGGACATGTGACTGACGGAAACTTCGTAACATGAGGCATCTATATACAAAATATGAAGCATCCAGGTCTTCCACCTTCTAAAATATATAGCTTTTAAGAAGTGAGCTAACACTGCCGCCGCTGCCGCATCACTATCCCTATGTCGAGCTTTCTGCAACAAAAGTTGCAGGCTCGACAAAAACTTCTAACTTATGGAAACTTTCAACTTGCAAATGAGGGAAATATTAGCGTTTTCAACTTTATCAAAGATTTTTTAAAAGGTCAAAAGTATTTCTTATACCTTCATAAGTATAACATTGGTAATGACACAGACAATCATTATTGTCAATTTCATCAGTGTTAGAGTACATCAATGCAAAAAATTATATTGAACACAATTAATTTGAAGAGATAGCATTAGTTCACAAGGACATGAGCCATGAATAGTTTATTGTCTGGCTCTGAAAAAAAATCAGTCCTTATAATTTTGGTTTTTAATTATCATACATACCTTTTTAATATGATCAAATACTAGTTGATGTGCAAACCTTGGAACAGGTTCTAAATGCTGCATTTTTGTCCAGTATTGTTGACCAGAATTTTCATTTTTATAAATGCATGACCTTAAAAAAATATAAAAGAAATAATGATAACATAAAAATCTTTAATATCTGAAGAGACACTATTTAATAATTACTTTTCATATGAAGAGACACAATAAAACAATTTTCTTTTTTCAATCTGTTTTATATATATATATCATTTATTTATTTATACCTGATACTAACAGTCACTTTAATCTAGACTACATAGGTACTTTTGCATAGGTACTATTTCTGTACCAAAAATCTGTAGCACTGGAAATCTACTTTTAATATTCAGTACTATTTTGTTACTTTAAAATTATTGTAATATTTAGGTACCTGTATTTTACAGTAATTGATTTGTTCTTGAAATTTAAGTACTGCAGATTTTTAATTACATCATTACATTTTCAACATTTTGAAAGATTGTCTATTTCAAATGTTTTAAAGTTATGATTTTCAAACATGAACTATTGTGATCACTGTTGGTATTACTTCTGTACCAAAATATTTAGTACAATCAAGTACTGTAAAATACAGGTACCTAACTATTACAATAAATCTATAGTAAAGAAATAGTACTAAATATTAAAAGTAAATTTGCAGTACTACAGATTTTTAGTACAGAAATATTATCTATGCAAAAGTAGCAGTGTATTAGAATTGCTAATCTTTAGTTGCTGCAAAGGTTGACATGTGACATTAAGATCTGAATGTGAATTTTGAAATGTTAGGAAGAACATTCTTTTCTGAGGACAGAATCATAATAATGTTAACTTCTGGTTAGTGATGACAGGATTCTAAGACAAACATCTGCACATTTATTTTGCCTATGGGTTTTGCAGAAAAAAAACTATTGTGAAACCAAGTTCATTCAAGAAGAATGTAAAATAAAAACAATTAGCTGTCTTTAATGCACCCCATTCCACCAATCTATATTGTATAATGATTTAATCATTTACTTCCATTAACAACATTTAAGAATTGAACGCTTCTTTTTGTAACTTCATTGGGGTGAAAAAGCATTGACCGAAGTACATTTTGTATGTGCACACGGTCAACGCTTTTACAACCCTATAAAGTTACAAAAAGAAGCATTCAATACTTATACATGTAATTACATTTTTTAGTTTGGATCATGAAAACATGATTTTGATCAAGTTTTTATTTAATTCACCTGTGCACTTTATTGTGGGACCTCGTGTCATCATGAATGATAAATTTTATTGTGTAATGCAATTGATTAAGAAATAATGTGAGATGTGCAGTTAGCCAATTAGAATAACGTATTATAATGAAACATACATCTAATGTAATTATAGAGTAATAAAGATTTTTTTTCATTTTTATCTACCTCAGATAATCTTACCATTTATTTTTATTAATATCATACACCCATAAAGAGTTTTTAACATTGTCCCTTCTGTCTTTATCTTTACTTAAACCCTGAAAAAGATTATGTATGATATAAAGGAATATATGACAAGTCTTCATATTTCTAAACTAGAGGATCTTAAGAGCCTGTGTCGCTCACCTTGGTCTTTGTGTGCATATTAAACAAAGGACACAGACGGATTCATGACAAAAATGTGTTTTGGTGATGGTGATGTGTTTGAAGTTCTTACTTTACTTAACATTCTTGCTACTTACAATTATCTATATCTATAATGAACTTTGCCCATAATTAGTAACAGAGGAAATTATTTTGTAAAAATTTTGGAAAATTTACCAAATTAATGAAAATTGCTAAAAATTGAATATAAAGGGCAATAACACCTTAAGGGGTTAACTGACCATTTTGGTAATTTGACTTATTTGTAGATCTTACTTTGCTGAACATTGTTGCTGTTTGCAGTTTTTCTCTATCTATAATAGTATTCGAGATAATAACCAAAAAAGGCCAAATTTCTTTAAAAATTACCAATTGGGGGGCAGCAACCCAACACCTGGTTGTCCAATTCATCTGAAAATTTCAGAACAGATAGATCTTGACTTGATAAACAATTTAACCCCCATGTCAGATTTGCTCTAAATACTTTGGTTTCAGAGTTATAAGCCAAAATCTACATTTTACCCCTATGTTCTATTTTTAGCCATGGTGGCCATCTTGGTTGGTTGTCCAGGTCACCAGACACATTTTTTAAACTAGATACCCCAGTGATGATTGTGGCCAAGTTTGGTTAAATTTGGTCCTGTAGTTTCAGAAGAAGATTTTTGAAAAAGATTACAAAAATTTATGAAAAATTAGTAAAAAATTAATATAAAGGGCAATAACTCCTTTAGGGGTCAACTAACCATTTTGGTCATGTTAACTTACAATGTATTTGTAGATCTTACTTTGCTGAACATTAATGCTATTTTCAGTTTATCTTTATCTATAATAGTATTCAAGATAATAACCAACAAGAGTGCACACGCTGAAATGTCTCGACTTCTATACTAATCATTGATATTATGTTGATAGTCCTAAGTATAAAGCGTAGCTTTATTACAACTGTCACATAAGCTTAACATTAACCAAGATAACTAAACAAAGACCAATGAACCTTGAAAATGAGGTCAAGGTCAGATGAACCATGCCAAGCAGACATGTACAGCTAACAATGCTTCTATACAACATATATATAGTTGACCCATTACTTATAGTTTAAGAAAAATAGACCAAACACAAAAACTTGACACTGTGCAATGAACCTTGAAAATGAGGTCACGGTCAAATAAAACCTGCGCGACTGACATAAAGATCATAAAATATTTCCATACACCAAATATAGTTGACCTATGGCATATAGTATTAGATAAAAAGACCAAAACTCAAAAACTAACTTTGACCACTGAACCTAATCAAAGAGCTGAAAGCTCTGAAGAAAAATGACGCCACTGTCTCTAATATTGGGATAGTTTTTATGCAAGTCTTGATTTTCACATACCGTAATTAGTTTAACAATGCAACATGTCTCGTAAGCATATAATTGATATTCGTATATATGTGTGTGTGTGAAGTGAAGGTGACAACTGGCTGTTTTTTTAAGACAAATGAATAGGTCAAGACTACCTGAATTGTACAAATAAATACCGTAGAAAGGCTTGTATATTTCTCACTAGTACATAGTCTGAATCCGGGTCCGTTTGAGCCCACTCATGTTCGCCCCCTTTCACTTTCACACCCTAAATGTTCGCACCCAATCTTAATTGGTTTTGTGTTTAATAACTCTGTAAGCAAGTGTTTTTTTATAAGTATAATTGTTGTCATTGTCTCAAAATAAAGTGAGACAGCATTTTTATTTGTGTTGAATAAATCTTAATCATGTTTTGGATAGCGTATTGTTAAAAATAATAATAATCCTTTCTAATTAAAGTGGTATTTTGTCAACGTTTTATTTTGTGTTGAATAACTCTTAATCATGTTTTGGTTAGTGTATTGCTATAACTTTGTTTCATTGACTTTTTTCAAAATGAAGTGAGATTCTGACTATGTTTTTTTCTGTGTGTTGAATAGATTTTATCATGTTTTGGTTATAATAGTGGATTGCTATATTTTGGTTCCTAGATTTTATTGTTTCGTTGTTTCAGATCAAAGGGACCAAGCTGTTAAAAACAATTATCTTTTGTGTTTTTCCTTTAAAATCTTCAATGTTTTACTCATACCAAGCTATAAATACATTCAGTTTTTACACCAAAGCAATTTAAAACAACAATCATGATTTTCCAATTATTCAACTTGAATTTGAATTAAAATTGAGCGCGAATGAGTAGAGTGCGAACGGACCTTGGGTGCGAACGTGCGAGGTGCGAACGTGCGAACCTGCAAGGTGCGAACCTGCAAGGTGCGAAAGTGTTTTGGGCGCGAACAGACCTGATACCACAAAATATTAAGTAAATAATCTTTTTGTTACTGTTATCAAAGGTCTAATGAAACTCAGGTAATTTCAAACATTTGTCAAAGAATTCTAGTCAAACCGGCACCTGGTTAAATTGGCACCTGGACAAATCAGCACCTGGTTAAATCGACACCTGATATAGTCAATTCGTCACCCATGTTAAATATATATTTTAACAGTATTTTAAGCAAAAAGAGTAAAAATAAGTAAGGGGTTGCCAGAATTTTTTCAGTATTTAAGCAAAAAGAGTTAAATACTAACTTTCACATTTTTGGGTGTTCATTGTACATTTTGTATATATTTATTTTTCTCAACTAAATGACATTTTTGGTGTATTTTTAATGATATATATATGAGTAGTCAAAATAATTATTACGTCTGGCAAGGCTTTTTTAATTTTATTCTGGGACACCTTTCTATGACCGCAAGGCTATGTTAATTTTTTTCAGGGACGCCTTCCTAAGAAAGCCTTCCTACGAACTTCGTAGGAAGACGTCACAGAAAAAAAATAAAATAGCCTTGCCAGACGTCATAATTATTTGGACTAATACATGAGATATTGGATATTTTTATGCATTATTTAAACCAGTTGAGCATTTTACAGGATTGTTTGTTTAATGCTTTTTAAACTTTACTGAAAAAAAACAACCTTAAATTTGCTTATTATTTGGCATGAAAGTTTGATTTATTGAAAGGGACTCATAGTTTTCCATTTTTTTTAATAATTGTCTAATTGTTAAAACAACAGCTTGGTAAGGGCTTCGTTGTTTACCTTTATACACAACAACATAATTTCACTTTGGTTTTGTTGTTTACCTAAATACACAACAACATATTCACTATGTACTTGGTAACAGTTATTAATTAATTGAATAGAAAATATTATAACAAATATTATTGGATGCCGAATTGACGTCAAATAGGTGCCGATTTGACTAGATGCCAATTTATCCAGGTGCCGACTTGACTTGTACGTTTCAATTCCTCTGCGATCGTTTGCGGTATTTTCTTGAGAAAAACCTATTTTCCATCATCAAAGAGAAGAAGAAACTGCTTGAAAATGATTCTGGAACGCTTCATGATTGTTAAAATAAGTTAAATTCACTCAAAAAACAATTTTAAAACTTGCGATGTTTAAACAGGAAGTTTCAAAAGCACGTGTAAAAAAAGAAATTAACCGGTGAGAGTGGAAATCCGTACATAACAGATATCACTATAGTACGACTTTGAAAGCAAAACAGTTCCATCCTTTTGTAAATCAGTCTTTAATATACCTATCACATTAATGTTTGAAGGGTCTTAAGCTTATTCAAACCATAAAAGTCGGTATGAAACACCAAAACGGAATGAACAATAACCGATTACGTTTTGTAGTTTACAAATTCTAAACTGGTTCCCGTCAAACTACAACACTTTGTCCGAGTGTAGTGGAATACAAGCAGAAACCAGTTAGTTTGTAAACTGGTTCCTGGCTGATTACTACACAATGACCTCTCATGCATAATTAATGATAACACAAGCAGATTCCAGTTTGTATAGAAAATAGTAAATACGAAACCAAGCGCGGTAGGCAGAGAAATGTAATGAAGTTCAGGTCGCCAGTAATGGAACAATGACTGCGTCATTTTCCAAAAATGAGGTAAAGGTCACATGACATCTGCCCGCTAGACATGTACACCTTACAATCATTCCATACAACAAATATAGTAGACCTATTGCATATACACAGGCACTTGTTTCTGTCAATGTGGGGTTTACTATCCATACCAGTACAAAAAAACACAAGTAGCTAACGGAAATTTTCAATGTGTTCGCTTCAACCAATATTTTTTTAATTGCCCTTGATTTTTTCACAAATAAAAATACACCAGTCTGTTGGTAATTGATTTATCTTTACAATGAAACAACTTTCACGTACCTTGAGAATACCCCTCATACAGAATAACACACTTCAGATGAGAATTATTGACCTTTTTCCAGACCATTGAATTTGTAAGGACTTAACTTCCGGTAAACTTAGGAAGTTAATATAACTGGGTATACATTTACAATTAATTCTCCATAGGCGGTAATGGTAACGTTTTCCTCCGTTGCTCAGTCCATATCGTTTACTTGAACATGTATGATGGCTCATATCGAAGCTGATACATTTATACATGTCTGGTTAAATTTTCGGGGTGGCAAGTGAGATTACTTTTTTCGCAAATTGATGGACCCCGGAAGATGGTGAAAAATGTCACTCTCCTCATGAAATAATCCCAAAATTCTGATCATAAAATTCAATAAAAAAATTGTCCTTTCTAATAATTTATTTCAGGTCAAATCTACATCTTTCTTTTCTCATCCCACCAGCTCTATAAAACAGTTCTTATTGTTCATTTATGTCCATTTTTAAAATCACAGCATCCACAATTGTATGGCGGACTAATATTTTTTTTAATTACGTCATCTGAGTTCCTCATCTCAAGGTCTATTAGGGATCCTGACCCATATTGAAATTCATACTTCTGATTTTTCCAAATATTTTTATGTGATCTTCATCGGTATAACATTCTGAATAAATCTGTGTATTTTTGTCCATTTCTGAAAAAAAATAAAGTTGTTTTAGCACTATAAGGCAATGACACTTTCGTCGCTATATTCATTTATTTTGAATACAATGTGTTTGTATAATTAATTTCTTCCAGAATACCGTCACTAGTCAAAACAAGGACAAAACTTCTGATTATAACCTTTAATTACAATACACAGACCCTGTTAAAGCATTCTATAAAATTTTCTTGTGCCTTAAAGTGCATTTTGACAGAGAAATTATGCAAAAATGAAGATTTTATAAAAAAACCAACACCAAAATAATTATTCTTACTAGTGGAAATCTGGTATTTAAAACTGTGGAAAGCACTCTTAACTACTGGGAAAGTCATCCTTATCATATAATTAGAGTGCAATATAGTGCAAATTTTCAAAACTTGTCCTTTCACACAATTCTATTTGAGAAAAAATGTTTTTAACATGTATTTCAGTGAAAACCTTTTATTAGTGAGAAATCCACATGAGGTTTAAAAGGAAACATTGTGACATCACATGTATTATGGCGTCATTAAATAACGACAGATCAAAATAGAGCTAAATATAGTTTGCAGTGTTACGTGAGAAACAGTTGCCGCAAGATTTAACTCGAAATACTGAGTCGAAACGATCTGTAACTAAGCCTTTTCATTTAATACCAAGACCATAGTAACAGTTTTCATATTTGCATATTTTTAACATACCCACTGTAATTTCAATTGCATAAATACCATAAATAAACAATTTAGAGCTTGCCTAATAAAGCAAAATGCTTACCAGTTATTCAGAACTTTTTAAAACCTCTAGTTTGCCATCTCAGGTTAAAAAGTAATGATATGTCTGGAACTGAAATAAGACAAAAAAATTACTCAGGCTGTGTTATCATTTGATTTAAATACATAAGTACTATTGAGAGAGAAAAATCTAATTCTTGAAAGTTTAATCACAAAGAAAGACAAATGCTTCTCCCTTGTGGCTTAGTCACCTTCATTTAAACCTTTTATTTTAGAAGCAATGGGTAGTAGCTAACTAGCTTAATAGTTGAATAGGTGCAGAAATATTGTTTTCAAAAAGGTTTGACCCTCCCCCTTTTTCACTGAGAAATGACAATATCTATTGTTTTGCTCAAGTGCATTAAAAATATTAGTTCATGATTTTCTTAAAACATATACATGTTTTTTCTGTTTTTTTGCATATGATATCTACTGACCAGGGGTCAAATCATTGGATAAAAGCACATGCGATGATGTATCTCACTTTACTCGTATGAAGTGTGTTATCTCCCTTGATTATCAGGTATTCCTGTAGACCGAAGTGATAATTACATAACAAAGACTATATTGTGTCATGTTTACTTACAATTTAATAATATTTAAAAGTTGTTTCTTGCCTTTTTCAATATAGTAAACAAATTCCTTTCGGATCTCTCGGAAGTAAACAAAGTTATGATTGTGCCTAAAAAAAGTGTTCAGCCCTGTGCCAGTAATGCATTTTAAAAGCAAAGTTTCATTGAGTTTTTGCTGATCTTTATCAATAATATTTATCTTTAACCATTTATAATAACTAGGTATAAATAAAAAACTACTAACCATCATTTTCGGTGGTGTACAAGGTGAAATCATCCATACATCAGCCTGAAAACTTCTGGAATTAAGCTTCTAAATTGGGTATACATTTACAATTAATTCTCCATAGGCGGTAATGGTAACGTTTTCCTCCGTTGCTCAGTCCATATCGTTTACTTGAACATGTATGATGGCTCATATCGAAGCTGATACATTTATACATGTCTGGTTAAATTTTCGGGGTGGAAAGTGAGATTACTTTTTTCGCAAATTGATGGACCCCGGAAGATGGTGAAAAATGTCACTCTCCTCATGAAATAATCCCAAAATTCTGATCATAAAATTCAATAAAAAAATTGTCCTTTCTAATAATTTATTTCAGGTCAAATCTACATCTTTCTTTTCTCATCCCACCAGCTCTATAAAACAGTTCTTATTGTTCATTTATGTCCATTTTTAAAATCACAGCATCCACAATTGTATGGCGGACTAATATTTTTTTTAATTACGTCATCTGAGTTCCTCATCTCAAGGTCTATTAGGGATCCTGACCCAACTGTGCAATCCCATTGGTTTAATTCATCTGGTTACCTGTTTATTAATACTAGTTACCAGTAACCAGAAAAATATGACCAATGGGATTACACAGTAATATTAACTTCCTAAGTTAACCGGAAGTTAAGTCCTTACAAATTCAATGGTCTGGAAAAAGGTCAATAATTCTCATCTGAAGTGTGTTATTCTGTTTGAGGGGTATTCTCAAGGTACGTGAAAGTTGTTTCATTGTAAAGATAAATCAATTACCGACAGACTGGTGTACTTTTATTTGTGAAAAAATCAAGGGAAATTAAAAAAAATATTGGTTGAAGCGAACACATTGAAAATTTCCGTTAGCTACCTTGTGTTTTTTTGTACTGGTATGGATAGTAAACCCCACATTGACAGAAACAAGTGCCTGTGTGCATATAGTATGAGAAAAACAGACCAAAACACAAAAATTTAACTATAACCACTGAACCATGAAAATGAGGTCAAGGTCAGATGACACCTGCCAGTTGGACATGTACACCTTACAGTCCTTCCATACACCGAATATACTAGCCCTATTGCTTATAGTATCTGAGATATGGACTTGACCACCAAAACTTAACCTTGTTCACTGATCCATGAAATGAGGTCGAGGTCAAGTGAAAACTGTCTGACAGAAATGAGGACCTTGCAAGGAACGCACATATCAAATATAGTTATCCTATTACTTATAATAAGAGAGAAATCAATAAAAAAAAATGATATTTTTTTTCAAGTGGTCACTGAACCATGAAAATGAGGTCAAGGACATTGGACATGTGACTGACGGAACCTTGTAACATGAAGCAAGCATCTATATACAAAGTATGAAGCATCCAGGTCTTCCACCTTCTAAAATATAAAGCTTTTAAGAAGTGAGCTAACACCGCCGCCGCCGGATCACTATCCCTATGTCGAGCTTTCTGCAACAAAAGTTGCAGTCTTGACAAAAACGACAAAATTTCTTTTAAATTACCAATTCAGGGGCATCAACCCAACAACGGGTTGTCAGATTCATGTCAAAATTTCAAAGCAGATAGATCTTTACTTGATAAACAATTTTACCCCCGTGTCAGATTTGCTCTAAATGCTTTGGTTTCAGAGTTATAAGCCAAAATATACATTTTACCCCTATGTTCTATTTGTAGCCATGGCGGCCATCTTGGTTGGTTGGCCGTGTCACCAGACACATTTCTTAAACAAGATACCCCAATGATGATCATGGCCAAGTTTTGTTAAATTTGGCCCAGTAGTTTCAGAGGAAAAGATTTTTGTAAAAGTTAACGATGACTGACGACGGACGCCAAGTGATGAGAAAAACTCACTTGGTCCTTTGGGTCAGGTGAGCTAAAAATGCACTAGTAAATACATTGAAATCTGTTAAAACATAACACCATTGGGGCTGTAGAATTTGTTTGGTTATGACGTGTATTCATTTTTTTGTCAGATATGTCATCTGAGGGCGGTATCATTAAAAAGATATCTTCTGTTAAAAATATTTATGCACAATCAATTTCAGTATTTTTAAATTCAAACATGTTACTTACAGACAAGACATGTATTTCATCTTTATCAGGGTCTATAGTAGCTCTCTGTGTAAATCCTGCTGCTGGTACTACAAGTATAGCAAAATTTTATTAGTAATTCAGTAAATTGATAATGGTACTTTTCAGGGGAAAATAGTTCCATTTACAGGTATGTGTATTTGATAGCCATTTCTTTATTAATTTTGACACGATATAAAACATTTTTCCTGAAATCTGACAAAGTGTGGTTTTAAATGAGTTAAGTATGTCTATTGGGCTAATATATATATAATATGTTAGAGATATAGAATCTCTCATTGTCAAAACTTTTTATCCATATATGGTTATAACAGACATAGCAACTGCTGCTTTCAATTCAAAGGTGTCATTTAAATTTGATTGTATGTAAGGTATGTACAAAAATAACTCATTTAAGTTTAGTATGTTATGGAAGGGTGATACAAAACTGTCAAAACTGTGAAAGAAAAACATTTAGTTTCAATACTAATATCAAAATTATATAAACAGCCATTCTTTGTGGGTCTTTTTACAATATAAAAGTAAAAGTTAAAATAATAACCGATATCAACATGAACTTGTGTTTGTATAATAAATGGTGACTTTAAAAGTTAGCCAACACAACCAATCTTCTATTTGTATTACAATCCTTTTCATTTAGCTAAAACATGGTCTTCCATACTAAATTGTACAAAATCACATGTTATACAAGTTTATTATTTCCTTACCTCCTATACATGTATAATTAAAGTGCCCATGTTTACAAAATGGTTTAGGTTATAAACATATATTTACTCAAAAGATGATAAAACAAGAATGTTAGGATGAAAGGTATGATGAAAAAGAATCACAGCAAAGAAATTAAAACCCAACCACCAAATGTTAGTGCATAGTCATCCTGTATCCCTGTACACCATTATTGCAGTTATCTGGAAACCAGTTGAGGGATCAGATCATTCCAACAATAGAAATACTTGCCTAGAATTTAAAAGAAGTATTATCACTTATAAGATAAATTTGACCATCATTACTTAAAGGCAAATAAAGCTTCAATATGTTTTTCCGTCACAATTCAAAACATTTGATGTCATAGTTAAGATTGTTGCATGATGCCAAAAGGTTATTCAGAGATAGATTTAGGGTCATTCCAAGCATATTCAGCTAAATATCCAAAAGAGTAAATATATCTATTCACAATAAAATATATGGAAGCAGAGCATGGTAATTTCCAACTGGATCACTACCTTGGATTCTATTGTTTGAGTGAATGATTCAAAAGATAACCAGTCAATAGCATATCAGGTGTGCAGAGATACATGTACTTTGTGATAGTGTACAGTTGAACACACTAAAACATTCAAGCTTTGTGATGACCCAATTCTCACCAGAAGTCTTGACGAAGTCTTTCAAGACATGACGGTAATATGGATGATGAACTGGCTGATCAAATAATATGGATTGTGATGATACCGTACCCCCTTGAGCGTCCTTTTTGGTTCCATCCACGATCATATCTATCTGACCTGTGTCTATGTTGTATGTTAGAAAATCATTCAGAAACTCTTTTGATCTTTGACCAGCAAAGATATATAAACATCTTTTTCTCTGAAAATGAAACATGATCTTTCATGAAAACCATAAAAAAACCCACTTCATACTCAATTAATTAAACCAAAAAAGATAAAGTGAAGAAAATGTATTGCATTTTTAAACTGTCTTCATAACATTACATGTTATTTCATGATCAAAATTAAGCAAACATAGGTCTGAAAGTGATTACAAAGCAATTTTCCATAGAATTTACATTTCAAAGGGACATCATTCCTTTACAGATAATTCAGGCACCATTGAATTAACATATTCATAAAAATTCTGAAATTTTATCACAGCATTAATCTAGCAAAAATATTTACTATGGAACTGGTATATGGACTAACTTACTGGATGGAACAACATAGAATGTCCTATTCTAGATCTAAGTTGTTCACAATCTTCCATCACCAGTTTCCATGTATTTGTAGGTATATGGTAGGCAAATAAACCACTAAATATTGGTTCACTTCCCCTTTCTCCACCTTCAGTTGGACTGAAAAACAATTATCAAATATCTATAATTTACATATTGTTTTTAAATGCCTCTAAATAAATAAAGAATGTGTCCTTAAGATAAGGTGCCCCTGCTTGCATATAACATGATAAGGGGCATAACTCAAGAACAATAAAAGTCTACCAAATTCTTGATCTGATCTTTTTGTGGTTACAAGCATTATGTATTAGTTTTTTAGCATTTGGTTGAGGCAAACTAAAGTTAAGAATGAAAACGAATTTTGGGAAGTACCTATGGACATACAAGGGTAACACTTAATGCCCTCTCCTGTAACAGCAGGGACATAAAAAATACAACTGAGTAAATTTCAAATCAATCTATGTCACATGTTTCATTTAAATATTAATACAAAGTAACTAAAAGGTTCATCTAGTTTTACCCTGCTGCACCTATCACAATTCGGGAACAATGTACATGGTTGTTGTATTTTATTATTTTGGTCCAATATGTAATTTGTGCTCAAGATATTGTCTATTGAATTCATCCATAACTTGTTAGACTTAGCAACAAAATCACTTGTCATATCTTACCTTAGTAATACTCTTCCACCAAACACAAACAATGTTCTCCTTTCAACATCTATTGCCATCTGGTGATCAAACACTAGCCTTGGTCCACCCATGGCATGTGTATCTTCTGTTATCAATGTCCATTTTCCAGAACCAATATCATACATATAAAAGTCACTCTGAAAACAAATTTAGATAAAGGAGGTAATGATGAAAATTCTTCATTAATAAAGATATGTATCTATATTACTATTTTTCAATTATTGAAGTTAGAAAATTCTACTTGAGTAAAATGAAATTTGGGGTAAACATCAATCAGACATGCCATGTTCATAGTAAGCATTTTATGGCCTTGTACTGTGCATTAAAAGGGACAGTGAAATATTTGTTTAGAGTAAAATTCAAGGTTAAACAACACCTGCAAAGATTGCAACAATTAGATCCAAGCAAAATGTTCCCAATAAACAGTAGCTTACATGAAAATACTGTTATATTGATCACTTTAAGTTTTACAATTTAACATATAAAATACCATGATTTATCAATCTACATGTAAAATCTGTAATTTCACATGTGAAATAAATCCAATAATTTTACTTCTATGATCACAAACAACAAAAGGTATTTTAAGACTTGTAGATTACCATTACAAAATTGAGAATTCATGTGTTGTTCCATCAATTGTTGAATAATTTTCTATATTATTGTAAAATTCTTGGATTAGTTATTTCATAATTACCATTGAA